>JAODAL010001225.1:0-242703 GCA_025379985.1 Phyllomedusa bahiana | reverse complement strand
GCATATTTGCTGCTCAAATAAGCCTGAAACCTAGCAGTTAGCTGCCAAAATCTACTGATTCCCCCTCTCTGGAGGACGAGCTTTCTTCCGGCCCAATCCAGGTCCAAATCAGAGACACAGAACCGCTGCTGCAAAGTGGGGAGCTCAACGGCGGGAAAGTGCCATCTTCCTCCCCACCTCCCTATACAGCACTACTAACCTGGCTGAGCTGTTTGGACGGACGCCTATAGTGGAGGAGCCTGACTGTGACTGTGGCTGCGGCTGCGGACGGCGTCCCTAAGAGAAGAGACCTGGTGCACCGCGACCTTCCCGGAGCCCTGCGTGCCGGATACATCGCAGCTGCTGAGCGAGCGGAGATCGCGCTGACCCGAAGCAGCGGCGGCCATTTCAGCTCACCCTCTGCTACCTCGGCAGGACCCGCTCACAGACACCAGCTTCAGCGGAGGCCCCCCACCAAACGCCCCCGCTTGACACGCCACTCCGGACTTCCTCATCACCACCGCCTTCACCCAGTGAGCGGGGCCGGAGCTTCCCGCGCCTTAAAGGTGCTGACACAGTGCGCCTCCTCGCAGCCCAGCGTGTCTCTCAGAGATCAGTCACGCTAATTTGCTCACTAGTGTGGCCATAGCCCTAGCCTCTAATAGGCCACTGTGATAAACTTCCAGCCAGCTCCAAATAGTGACAGTCTGTGGATCCCTGATTAAGCTAGCAACAGCATCAGTGAGTGGAAGGGACTAACACCTGGCCCTACTGACCTCCCATAGGCGTTGGACGCCATTTCACAGCGCAATCTGCATGCTGCATTATAGGGCACCCTGCTGTCTGAACAAATCAGACCTCACAAAGGGTTAATTATTTTACATACCACAAGCTCTACTGGGACTCTATTCTGAATGCTGTCTTGCCCACGTTGGCGCTCTCTCCTAAGCTGCAGTTTTGGCCTGGAGTATTACAACACTCTCTCTTGGAACATTCCTCTGCCACAAAAGCTCTTTATTTACATTGTATTTGAGCTACCTCCATATTCTCAATCTAATAAGTGGCTCTTATACTTACTGTAGCCTGCGTGCAGTTATCTGCCTACTATTCAAGTTCCAATAAAAATTAAAAAAAAAGCTACGAGCTACTGGTCGTCACAACATTGCTTACCATGGGTGGCACGTCTAAAAAAAACACCCAAAACCCGCCCACCAAGCTTCCTGACTTCTTCAACTCCTCATCTCGTGCTGAAACACGGTCCAAAAAAGGTCTGCAATTTTCCTCAGCTCCTCCCTCTGTCTCCTCTACAGCAGGCTCTGTGGATCTGGAAAGTCACGATGATGTAGACTCTCAACCTCTAACAACTTCAACCCTTCAAAGGCTTTTCTCTTCATTCCGCACCAGTCTACAGACAGACTTTAAGGAAATGATTTCAGATCTCAAACAAGATCTCCTATCCCTTGCGTCTAGAACTGAACATATTGAGACAAAAATGGCAGAGTTTACGACTTCCCATAACTCTTTAATAGACGCCAACAGTGCCTTAGAAGAGGAGTTCCAAAGGCTCTCTAACAAAGTTTTAGACCTTGAAGATAGGTCGCGCCGCAACAATGTGCGTCTCAGGGGCATACCGGAATCTGTCACCCCTGACCAACTAAGTGTTTTCCTGACAGACCTAATGGCACTGGTTCTTCCTCACTGCACAACCCAAGAACTAATAATAGACAGGATTCATAGAATCCCAAAACCTCGCAATCTCCCGCAACAAGTGCCCAGAGACACCATTGCCCGAATCCACTTTTATCATATAAAGGATGAATTCTTACGGGCATTACGCTAAGCGGACTCTCTACCAGATAAGTTCCAGCTCCTCTCCATTTTCCCAGACCTATCCGCAGCTACTATGCTATGAAGAAGAGAATTTCAGCCGTATACAATACTCCTCAGAGTAAGAGGAATCCCTTCACTGGGGATTCCCAGTGAAGCTGATAATTAACAAGGACGGATCTCAATCACTTGTGTCTCTCCTGAAGAAGCCAGCTCCGCTTTGAGACAGTGGGACTTACTCACATCTGATGAATCCAGCCCAGTCAGAAAGAAACAAGTGAGACCAGAAATGATCACACCCCTATGGTCCGAAAAAAACTCACGCCTCCGATCTAACTCTGCACTCTGACTCTAGCATCAATATCCTTGGTGCTTGCTAGGTTTCCTACATTGTGTGGTTCTTGGGTGCAGAAGGTCACTCTATGAACTTCCACCTGCGAATTGTTCATTCTCTCCTCTCTACCTTAGGCAGGACTTGCCCAAATGTCTTCCCTTCTCCTAAGGGATAAATGGAATTCAAGGTTCTCCTTCTTAGTTTTGTTATACTGTTGTGTTATTCCTATGACATGCTAGTGGCAGAATTATGCTTTCTCTCCTAGGTTGTTAAGCCTCTGGATATGGTGTCCTATTGTTTTGCCCGGCCCTTACAATCTTTTCTACCCGCTAAAATGGCGATCAAACTCATGTCGTACAATGTGAAGGGGTTAAATTCTCCTTTTAAAAGATCATTGATGTGGAGAGATGCTGTTAAAATTTGGGGCAGATTTAATCTGCTTACAGGAGACACACTGCTAGCTTCAGATGCACACCGTTTAACCCATAAACGCTTTCCTAAAAATTTTTCAGGCCATTCCCACAAAAAAGAGCCAGAATCGTTTTTTAATTAAAAACTAAAGTATCCTTTCTACCCCCCCCAAAGGGTTTTTAAATGACCCTAATGGTCGTTATATTTTTATTTTTTCTCTGTAAAATTTAAAATTAAAGACCAAAAATACACTTAGGGCCACATGTTGAAAGCTCCCCGGGTCGGGGAAAACCTTTTTTCCCCCCAATTTCCCCCGGGGGAAATCTGCCCCCTGTTTTATTTCGGGGCGGGCCGCCCCTCATACTTTTCATGTAAAGTCCGCCGCGCCTCCCCCATGCTGGGGCGCAGTGGGGGGAATGGGGGCGAAGTGCGGGCTGCATCTGAGATTGTCCGCCGGGGGTAGTGCTTCATACTTGGGGAAAAAGTCCGACGCCCCCTTTGGGGTTTTCTAATGCAATCTGGTAAAAAAATTTGTACAGGGCTGAAACAAATTTAACCCTACAAAAGTTTTTGCCATGTTAAAATAAAAACAAATTTCTAATTGGGAAAACAAAAAAAAAAAAAAAGGCCCATAAAATCATTTTTTTATTTTTTTTTTCTTTTTCCCAAGGATCAATAGTAGGGGTGCATCGAAAAAAAAAGAAATAAGCATGTTTTTCTTGATTTAAAATTTTTATTTCTTTTAGCCACATATTTTTTTTATTCCTTTTATAACACATGGGCAAAAAACTTCGGGAGTGTTATAATTTGTTTTCACCCATGAAACAGTTTTTCCCCGATTCTTTAAAAAAAAAACCCAGGGGGCGTAAAAATTTAAACGGCCCCTTTTTTAAAAATTTCGTTTTTAAAAATTTCGATTCCCCATAAAACCCTCTTTGAAAAAGCGCTGGGCGCCTGATTGGCTAAGTGGCCCCCCCCGCGCTTCAACCAATCAGCCGTTTCTGCCATTTTAAATGTATTTTGGGAAATGTTCCCCCCTTTGAATATGATTGTTTCCCTTTTTTTTTCCAAAGGATAGAAAGGGCCACTGTCGCTTTTCCCATTCCCGATTGGTCAATTCCCCCTCCATTTGGATTTAATGGGACATTGCGCTCCCCTTTTTGATTGGTGGTTTTATGGCCCCCAAAAGGAAAAAGCTTTACCATTTTAATTTCTGTTTCTTTCCCGGCAATTCTCTCTATTTCAAATTCCCCCAGGGAGCGCCGGCCCTCGGCGAAAGAACGCGTTGTTCGGGTTTTTTTTAAATGCTTTTTTTTAAAGTGTGGGTTCTGGTCTTTATCTGAAATGTTTTACCAAATGAAAAAAAATAAAATTTTTTTTTTTAAAACTTTTATGCCGCCCTGGGGCTGAGCGCCGAAAATTTTTTAGTGCGCTCATCTCTCCATAGAGTATAATGGGAGAAAAAAAGATCCCCGCTCCGGTTTTGGGTGGGGGTTGCCAAAAACCCCCCCCTAGCTCAGCCAAAAAGGGTCTTTTTTTTTCTTTTTTTCTATATTTTGGGAAAATCCCCCCCTGGATTTTTTGATTGGTCTAAAACTTCTCCATAGGCTAAAATTGGCTTTTTTCACTCCTATTTTTTTTGATTGGGTGAGCTAGCCAGACCCCCCCTAGCTTTAGCCAAACAGTCCCTTTCAAAAATTTTTTTTCTGTATTTTGAAATTTTCCCCCCGGGGAATTTTTATTGGGGCCAAATTTTTCCCCCTAGCTTTTAATGGGTTTAAATGTCACTCCTTTTTCTGATTGGCCTTTTTCTGCCGACCAAAAGAGAATAGGGTTTTGATTTTGAATTTCTTCTTTCCCCGGGAATTTGCAATATCATTTGGGTTTAAAATTGCGCCCTTCTAGAGTTTGGAAAAGGATGTTTTTTTTTTTTTTTTGGGTCTTTTTTTTCGTGCAGCTTCTTCTGACACGGTTTTTTCCCCCTTTTTAAAAGGGGATTTTTTTTCCCCATTCATACTCCTGCGGCACGGAGCGGGGCGCCGGGGTTTTTTGTCGCCCATCTTCGTTCCCGCTTCCCCACCGTTCCCCTTCTTGCTTCATTTGCCTCCCCCCGGGGCATTTGAAACCCAATCTGCTTGTCGGAGGGAGGCCGAGACTTCTGTCCCCGATCTTCGATCTGCTTCCTCGCATGTTCGGGGTCCGCTTCACTTCGCCGCCCCCCGGAAAAATTTTAAAACCAAAAAAAAAAACCCGGTCTTCTTGGTCGGAGGGTGCCCAAACCCCGCGATTTGGGAGCCGCATGGACTGTCTCGGACTATACGAGCGCGCCGCGGTCCCCCCCCTGGAAAAGCCTACAAACCCACCCCACCGCCCCACTGCCCCCCACTGCCCGCCCCTTTAAAGGGGGCTGCAACCGGGAAATGGTTCGAAAAGTGCTCCGACAGCGGGGGTTCGGGGGCTGGGAGGGCGGGGTCGCCGAAAACAGGCGAAAAAAACCCTTCATACATGGTTTCCCTTATGTTTTAATGCAACCCAAAATTTCAAAACCCAAATTTCTTTCATTAAAAATACAAATTTTAACGGCCAAAAATGTGGGGAAAAGGAGGGCTAATCGTTGTGGAGACTTTAATGTAGTGGTAGACAACTCGGGTTGACAGATCCAGGTCACTGTTTTCCCTGCTCCAGACTAAAAACCCTTCCTATTGGGGGAGGATTCCACGATGTTGGGGGGGGACTTAACAACTGAAAGGGATTACATTTTTCTTCTCACATCCTTTTTCTTTTCCTTTCTAGACTAGATTTTTTCCTAATGGATAAGATTGTGCTCCCGCAGTAGTTCCTCGAACATGGGCCACAAACGTGGTCTGACCCATGCCCAATTGATCTTCCCTTTAAATTTTTTTCGCCTTTCTCAGCCAGGGTGTGGGAATGAACAATTTTTTTTTTAAATTTCCCCCAATTCTGTGTCATTCCCAAAAAACACTTAGAGGAATTTTTTCCAAATTAAATGTTTATCAGTCCCCTCTCAACAACAATCTGGTGTGCAAAAAGGGCCTAATTCCATGGGTTTTCATAAAATTAGCTAGTAAAAAAAGAAAAATCTGCCAATTATAGATGTTTGGTAGTTTAAAATCAAATTAGCGGACAAAGTTTTTAAGAAACCCCATCTAAAGAAAAAAAAAAATTCCTCTCAAAATTGCAAAATAATTACGCATCAGTACCCTTCAAAATACAAAAGAAATCTCCCCAAATTCAAAGGGCAGTTTTTATCCCCAAAGGGGATAGGCCTTCTAAATTACTTGCCAGGAAGTTAAGGCCAAACTGCACGACAAAAATCACGCATCTCACCTCTGATTGGGGAACAAAAATCATAAACCCTTCTGAAATAGCTGATCATTTGCGTTTTCTACCCCAAAATTGTATAATTTAAGATCAAACTGTGACCCTTTCCCCCCCCCCCCGAAAAAAGGTTAATAATTTCCTTTCTAGTCGCTCCCAAAACGGATAAAGAAAAAAATTGAACCCCAAAACATCCCCTTTACACTTTCGAAACCCTTTTTTAGCTTTTAAAATCTGAAAATTTTAAATAAGGCGCCGGGTCCAGACGGACTTCAATGAGTACTACCGTTTTTTTTGCAGAATACTACTTCCCCGTATGGTACCTCTATTCAATGACTTTGAAAGCTTCTCAAACCCGCCAAAAAAGTTTAAAAGCTACTTTTTCCACCTTCCTAAACCAGGTAAAGTAGGAAAATTCCCCGGCCCTTTCTTTTTTTAACACAGCTATTAAGCAAATTTTCCAAAATATTACTCCCGGGTTTAAAAACCTAATTCTCCCTTCCCTCTTAAAAGGGATAAAGGGGTTTGTGCCGGCAGACAGGCAAGGGGCCCCACTCCCCTCTATTAGACCTGGGCAAATCGCAAACACCTTTGGGGGGAGTGGCCTTTCTATCCTTAGATGCAGAAAAAAGGGTTTACAGAGTCAATTGGCGTTATTGAGTGACACTAAGGAAATTTTTGGGTTTTTGGTTCTTTTTTCTGCTATTTTGCCCTTATTTAAACTAGCCCGTTTGCCTCATACTACCTCAGGTTTTCCCCCCAAAAACCCTTTTAAACCTATCTAAGGGACGGGGCAGGGCCCTCTCTCCCCCCAAATTATCTTTTAAATTTTGCATTGAGGGCCCCTTAGCCCCAAAAAAATTGAAGTAATCTATTTTTTCTGGAAAATGACCCCCCAACCACACAAAAATCATCTCTACGGACGCATCATGCTTATTATCTCAATTAACTCTTTTCCCTCCTGGCAATTTTTTGTACCCACATTTGTTTTCTAAAATTTTCCCCTTTACAAACTTTAAAAAATTTAATCTTATATTTTTCCCCTGAAAACACCCAGACCCAAATTGTGTCATTAAAACAGTTTGGATTCTCCTTTCCCGCCTCAGTGAACCTTTGGCAAATTTAAGAACTAATTCCCCCCAACTAACTATCTCCCCAAATTATAAATCCCTATACAAACTAAAAACAAAAGAAAAACGATTAGGTAAAAAAGCTTCTCCGGGGGGCGAGGATAAAAATTGTTGGGGGAAAAAGTCTCTATTACCCAAATTTTTTTGTATATTTGCCGCGCCATCCTTATAAAAAACCTTTTAATTATAAAACAAAAACAACATTTTTCTTAAATTTCTTGGGAATAAAGAGCCCGAATCAAGAAAAACCTACTATTTTATAGTCTAGGGATGGGGATTGGCGGTTCCCAACCCGCGGCTACAACTCGCTTATTTTGAGCAATCTCTTCCCTTATGGTAGTAATACTTCCATTTCCTGGGGACATTTGGAAAAAAAAAATTTTTTTGGTTTCACCCAATATTCAGCTCCCACTTAAAACATCAATCCTAGGTGCACCTTTTCCAAACTCCCCACTGGCTCCCTAGTTGTCTTTTCAAACTAGGACCTCAATGTCCCCCCAAAATCCTGGGTGCACCTCCAAAAACAACACAACCCCCCCGTCTGTTTTTTTGTTGGAAAAAACTCTTCTCTTCTCATGTGGTCACACCTAAATTATCATACGAGATCAAGTTTAAAGGAAAAAGTTTTTACTTAACCCTTTTGGAAATCTCTATTCATCCCCCCACCCTCATTTTTTTTTTCCAAACCTCCAACTCCGCCCTATTTCAAAAGATTGAATGGCCCGGCTACTTCTACCCCTTTTCCGTTTTCACAAAATTTTTTTTAATATGAAAAGGGTTTTAGGGTCCTTTTTTTGACCTATCTTTTCTCTTGGTGAATGTGAATTTGCCAAAGTCCCCCCCCATGGTCAAGGGGAAGGGCTATCTAAAGAAATTTTCCATAAAAACTGGGGAAAACAGCCCAATTAGTTCCCTAAAACTTCTAAATGTTTTTAAAACACACAGAATATGCGTAAAATTTTCACCCTTTCCCTTGGGATTTACCCCCACACGGGTTGCCGCATCACCATGGAATGGGATTTGCTGGAAAAAAATGTGGTCAAAAAGGGACCCGTCAGTGTTTGGTGGGGGGCCCCCTATCCAACATTCTGGAAATCTTCTTTTAAATAATTTTTACGGCAACTGGCTATCTCTGCATATCAACTCCAGAACTAGCGATATTAGATATCGGTTTGTTGGATCTTCCATCCTCTTTAAATACAGTTTTCTTCCACATTTTAATCGCAGCACGATCAGCTTTAGCTCATAATTGGAAAACCCCACATGTTCCTACGTTAGCAGAAGTAATTAATAGAGTCAATTTTCAATGTTCTTGCGAGCTTTCACGTATAGACCCTGCACATATCTGCATCAAAAAGAGATCTCTATGGCAACCCTGGTTGTCCTCTCGATACTATACTAATTAAAGGGTGGAACCAATGGTTATCTTCTCAGAATCACCCCTTCTTCCCCCTTCTCTATTGAGGCTCAGACATCGCATATCCCTCTGCATCATTATGGACACCTCCTTAAGCTGTATCATATTTCTTTGCATGCTTAATTTGTCTATCAGAAACCATTCTTTTGTTATCACCAAAACAATGATTCTCTTTTATGCTCTCTTTGAAAGTCAATAACTGTCATGGATACTCTTGTTATTGTATTGGTTGTTATGATTCCTTTCTTATTTTTTCTATGCTGCATCTGTTATATTATATTAGATGTATATGTCTACATGATGCTCACCTTTTACTCTAATAAAGCACTGTTTAAAGAAAACGGGGTTACAATGTTATCCTAACATAATGTGAAATAAAGATTAAAGAAAATGAAGCAGATAACTAATAAAATAAAGCCCTTAGATACAGAATGTAGCTATAGTATTCATACCCTTAGAAGTGTTCCTCATTTTTAAATATTACAGCCACAAAAAGAAATTTATTTTATTGATATTTTATGTCAGCGCAAAACACAGCAGTAAGTATTTGTGAAGTGTAAAGAAAATGATATATGCTTTTCCAAATTTTTGCAAGTCAAAAAACTGTGGTATTCAGCCCCCTGTACCACTATACCACTAAATAAAATCCATTGTGAATAATTGCCTTTAGAAGTCACCTAATTAGTAAATAGAGTACATCTCTATTTAATTTATTCTCAGCTACAGCTAACTACAGATGTTTTGTGAAGGCTTCAGAGGTTTGCTAGAGAACATTAGTGGACAAACAGTATCATGAAAACCAAGATAAACACCAGAGAGCTTAGGGACAAAGTGTATTGCAGGGTTAGTGTTTTAAAAAAGTTAGCCCAAGCTATTTCATGGTGCACTGGTCAATCCATCATTCGTAAATGGAAGGAGTATGACACAACTGCTAACCTGCCAAGACGTGGTCGTCTCCCTAAACTGACAGTCCAGACAGATAGAGCACTATTATATTATAGAAGCAACCAAGAGACCCAGGGTCACTTTAGAGGACTTGCAGAGAACCTCGGCACAGGTGGAAGAATGTGTCCACAGGACAACTATTAGTCGTGTACTCCACAAATCTGTGTAGGGGACACAGCAAGCGTATGGAAGAAGGTGCTATGGTCAAATTAAACCAAAATTTAACTTTTGGTCCAAATGCCAAACACTATGTCTGAGGGTAAGCCAACACATCACCCTGAACACACCATCCCTCTCGTGAAGCATGATGGTGGCAGCATCATGCTGGGAGGAAGCTTTGCTTCAGCAGGGACTGGGAAGCTGCTCAGAGTTGAGCTAAATACTGTACAAGGCAATCCTGGAGGAAAACCTATTATTGGCTGCAAAAGCCTTGAGACTGGACTGCAGGTTCACATTCGGGCAGAACACCAACACTAAACATACAGCCAAAGCTACAGTGGATTGGTTTATGTCAAAACACATTCATGTGTTAAAATGGCCCAGTCAAAGTCCAGACCTAAATCCCATTGAGAATCTGTGGCAGAACTTAAAAATTGCTGTTCACAAATGTTTGCCAACCGATCTGACTGAGCTAGAGCTAATCTGAATAATGGGCAAAATTTTCAGCCTCTTGAAGTACAAATCTGGAACAAACATACCCCAACAGGCTGCAGCTGTTATTGTAGCTAAAGGTGGTCCAACAAAGGAACATTTTGAAATCCAGGTATCACTTTCTTTATTCTTCACAAGTACTTGCTACTTTGTGTTGCTCTATCACATAAATATCTATTAAATACATTTAAGTTTGTGCTACAATGTGTAAAAATGAGGAAAAGTTCAAGGGGTATGAATATTTTTGTAAACCTCTGTATAACAGTCAGAAAGAGCTGCTGGAAGCTGTAAATCACTTTCTATTTTGAAGATAAAAGCTTCTTTTAGGTTATGTGCTTTATAAACAATACACCGGAAAAAACAAAATATGGCCCTCATTTTGTCCCAAAGGAGCCGATCATCCTGGTACATGTAAGGAGTAGTACCGAACATGTACTACTGCACTATACTGCAGAAAGGCGCTAACAGACTGTCAATCACTGCATATGTATTTCACTAAAACAAATGTTTAATAAGTAAAATGTTCATGATAATTGGCTGGATCTTCCAATCAATCACATTCGCTGTAGATACAATGTTCCAGGAAAGAGCATTGTATTTTGAAAATATTGTGTTCTGAGGCCACTGTAACTTGAGGGACCACTATACTAGTCTGATGCTTTTTAAATGTGAGTGAAGAGCATTTACAGAAAGGAAGTAATCAGGGAACAGATCATTGCGTCCTATAGGCAGTTGAGAAAGATGACACATTTCCAATTATAAAATACAGTACAAAATGTTATATATACAAATGTACTGCAGGCTAATACCAAAAAATAAAGAATGTAACAAGTACATATATGGTTGTTTATACAGAATTGACAAAGCTTAACTTAACAGTGAATTATACCTTACATAGTTACATAGTTACATAGTTAGTATGGTTGAAAAAAGACATTCGTCCATCAAGTTCAACCAAGAGTGGGGAAAATGTGGGTGAAGTAAGGGAAATAAGGATTTTTTTTAAGCTTAGTTTCCTTTACTGATGAAGGCTTTGAAACCCATAAGGCAAGAACAAATCTGCTCTAGGGAAGATTTCATTTCTGATCCCAGAGTTGCCATCAGACTGGATCCTGATATTTTAGACGGCTACATAAGTATCAATATTTTTTAGTTTCAGGTAGATATCTAAGCCTTTCTTGAAACTTGCAACTGTTCCTGCTGCGACCAGCTCCTCAGGCGACTATTCCACAGATTTACAGTTCTCATAGGGAAGACGGCTTTTCTGCTCTGGAGACTGAATCCTTTTTTCTCCAGCCGAAGGAAATGTCCCCTTGTCTTTTGAGGGGGCTTTACATGAAATAGCTTTTCTCCATAGATTTTGTAGGGACCATTTATATACTTATAAAATTAATCATGTCTCCCTGGAGCAATCTTTTCTCAAGACTAAAGTTTAATTCTTTTAACTCCTCCTAAAAACTAAGACGCTCCATTCCCCTTATATGTTTGGTTGTTCGTCTTTGCACTAGCTCCATTACATCCTTTCTGTAAACTGGAGCCCAAAACCTAATAGCATATTCCAAGTAAGGCTGCACCAATGCTTTATACAGCGGTAATATTACATCCCTGTCCCACAAGTCCATGCCTCTTTTAATACACACCAATATCCTGCTTGCTTTTGATGCTGCAAATTGACACTGCATGCTGTTCTGTAATCTATGATCTACAAGAACGCTCAGATCTTTCTCATCAAGCGATTCTCCCATTTTTCCCCCCTTAGAACATATGATGCCTGCAGATTATTAGTACTAAGATGCAGAACTTTACATTTACCCACATGGAACCTCATTTGTCAAGTGGATGCCCAAACACTGTGTCCAGGTCTGCTTGCAATTTATGAGCATTTTCCATAGATTACATAACATTTCAAAGCTTGGTGTCATCTGCAAAAATAGAAACGGTGCTATTAATCTCCTGCACTATATCATTAATAAATACATTGAATAAAAGAGGAACTAGTACTGAGCCTTGGGGTACACCACTTATAACCGGGGACCATTCAGAGTCGGAGTCATTAACCACCACTCTCTGAGTATGATCCAATAGCCAGTTTAGGAAGGGAAGATCTCTCCTTAAGGAGAGCACCGAACGAAAGGCTTGTAGAGTTTTTGTTTTGCCTTTTCGCCCTCTACTTAGCATCTGCATATCACAAGGCATTAGCCAGTTTGTAATCCAATTACACACTATTATTAAATTTTAATTGACCCAATAGATGCTTATGAGGGACAACGTCAAACACCTTTGCAAAGTCTAAAAACACTATATCCATAGCTGCATTGTTATCTAGACTTCTAATCCCCTCTTCATAAAAATAGATCAGGTTGGTCTGACAACTTCTGTCCTTAGTAAAGTCATGCTGGTAATCACTTATAATGTTATATTCAGCCACATATTCCTGTATATAGTCTCTTATAGTTTTCCTACAATAGATTTAAACTTACTGGTCTGTAATTACATAGGCAAGACTTGGAGCCTTTTTTGAAGATGTGAACCACATTTATCTTGCGTCAGTCTCCTGGCACTATACCAGTCACCAGAGAATTTCTAAATATCATGTACAGGAGCACAGAGATAACCGAGCTGAGCTCTGTAAGCATGGAGCTCTATTCACATTAAGTTCATTTAACTTGTTTTAGACAATTTCTACACTCAACCCATTTGTTATATCAGCTCCCCCATTTTGTTTGCTAAACTTCTGGAATTTGTGAATAGACACTTTAAATTCCCTTCCAGTTTTACACTTTCATTAGATGCCATGGGACTGTATATAGCACATTCATTAGACGGCACAGGATTATATAGTACCCGTTCAGTAGACAGCATGGGATTATGCTTTACCCGATCAGTAGACAGATAGGGATTATACAATACCCACTCAGTTGACAACATGGGATTATACATTACCAGTTCAGTAGACATCATGGGACTATATATTACACCTTCAGTAGACGACATGTGATTATACATTACACCTTCAGTAGACAGCATGGAACTATATATTACACCTTCAGTAGATGGAATGGGATTACATGAAATTTTGTTTGCACCTATATGTTCAATGCTGGTTTGCAACACATGGATCTCCTTATCCGTTGATCTAGTCCATCCCCACAGTCCACTTCTCCACCAGCTGATATAGTCTGCCCCCTGTCTAACCTATCTACCCCTGATTTTTCAAGACTGTCCTCCTTCCTCATCCCTAGTTTAAATACTCCTGCACCTGTTCTTGAATTCTTTTCCCCAGCAAAGCAGACTCCCTTCCATTCAGGTGCAATTTATCTGTAGAAAACAGATTGTACCCCAATGAAAAATCAGCCCAGTGCTCTAAGAACCCAAACCCTTCTGTCCTACACTATCAGCCATGCATATAACTCCCTGAGTTCCCGCTGTCATTGCTGCGTAGTGCATGGTACAGGCAGTATTCCAGAGAGCACAGACTTGGAGCCTAGTTCTTTAAAATTATTCTTTAGGTTTCTCTACCTACCATGTATTCTGTTTTTGATGGACCACAACCGCTGGGTCATCACCAGTCCCTGCCAGTAATTTATCCACCCGGTCCACCACATGCCAAACCCTGGCACCAGGGAGATAGCAAACCATTCGGTTGAGGCGGTCCTGGCGACAAATTATTCTATTTATCTTCCTGATTATATAATCCCCTATAAATACTGTATTTTCCTAACTGCATTCCTATCCCCCCGACTACAAGTTGGGCTGCAAGGAAGAGCGGTATCCACTAGGGCTGCCATTTCTGAGACTGATTCCCCAGCATTATCACCCAACTTGGCAATTTTGCTAGGAAGCTCAGAAGCAGAATTGGTGTTCCTTTTTCTGGTTACCCTAGAACTCCCCCTAACTTCATTAACCCAGCTACATGACTCGTCCTGCTGATCTATATTTTCATCTCCAACATTTAGCCCACTAACTGCTTTCTCAGTGAGAAGCAAACTCCTCTCATAATTATCAATCAACCTCAGTGTTGCATTCTGCTCCTCCAGATCTGAAATACAAGCTTCTATAGTAGCAACATTCTCACATTTATCAAAGTGGTATTCACCCTGGACCTCCTACTCCAGTTGTGCATCCATATGGCAAATTGTCAGTGAAGAAAACTGACAGTCATACTGTCCATTATCCCATTACAACAGCAATGAAGATTAATAAATAAAGCTTGTTTAGATGAAAATAAGTTTGTTTAATTACCGTTTTTATTACTCCCGTTTTTAACTCCACTCCGTTTAGCCACTCAGTGAAATGCAAGTTCAGAACAGAACACGCTTTTTCAGTGTTTTTCATTGGTTTCTGGGAAAAAATGTAAGTTATGCCAAATAATCTTTGCTACACCTTTATACACAAATGATCACCTAACTATATTTGACATTCTATTAAGTACTTATCATATACCTTGAAGTCACCAACAGTGACATTTCTCTTTACTCTGCTAAAGTTAAAAGGGTATTCCCATCACACACTTTGATGGTATAGCAATAGGACCAATCTATGAATAGGATCCTGAAAGTCTGTGTTCAGAATGGAAAGTCAGTTGCTCTTGCTGGAAACTCTCCATTCTGTTCTATGAGAGTTCCAAGTACAGCTGAGAGGTGTGTTCAGCTGTAGTCGGAAATTCCATGGTACAGAATGTAGAAAAGTGTGCAAATGCGATCTACTCTCCATTCTGAACAGATACTTTCATGGGCCTGTTTCCTAAATAGGTGGGAACTGCACCTATCACACTTTAATGGTATATCAAATTGATATGGTAACAATCCTTTACCATGAAACCCTTCCATGTGAAAGCAAGCAATTTATTTTCTTCTGTGGATATGAGGATATGCAAAAGATTTGCAAATACACAACAAATTTATTTTGTTGCAGATATGCTGCAGATTTTTATTGAAATTTTTTTGCTGAGGTTTGTAATGCAAAACTCTGAATGCCACATGCCTCTGTATCTGAAACCCCCCTCAAAAAAGCTGATAGAACACACCATGCCTGAATTGTCATGTTTACATGTTTTGTACAGCAATTTGTCTTGATCATGCCCCACAGACGCCCAGCTCTGTGCTCTGGTCGCCGGCCACGGCTGTCGCAACGGAAACCCTGGTTTCTTACCTGATATTTGTACTTGTATTCACCAGTGTGAATAGTGTACTCTTTCTTTGCTCGCTTAATTGATTCCTGGCCAACACCTGTGGCCAGGAATCCTTCAGCACTCCTTAATCTGTTTCTCCTTTTGATTGACAGTCCTATCTGTTCCTATCTGATCTTATGTTCTTTCACCTATCATGTCTGTTCTGCCTTCTCCTGTTCACTATAAAAGGATTCAGCTTCCTGTCATCTTTGCCTGCTATACTGGTCTGGTTGTTGCCTGTAGCTAGCCTTATTTTCCTTGCTGTTACCTGACTTTTGGCTTTGCTTTTGACTATTCTTCTGGCTCCTGTATTTGTACTAAGTCTACCGGCTGTTACCTACCTGGCTTGGCTTATGTTTATTCTTCTGACTCCCGATTTGGTACCGCATCTCCTGATTGTTGCCGACCTTGCCTGCCTGACTCTCCCTTGTTGTGTTCGTTTGTCTGTCTCCTGTGTCTGCACTTAGTTAGTATAAACCTCAGTCCCTCAGTCTTCAGGTTGGGGCCGACCTATTAAGGAGTCGGGCACCCCAAAAGGCAGGGACAGGGGTTGAGGCCTCACTCTGTTTGTGTATGCTCGTCGCCCCTGATCGGTCCCTTACGTTATAGCAGGTCTAAATGACAGGAAGCTGAATCCTTTAATAGTGAACAGAAGAAGGCAGAACAGAGAATATAGGTGAAAGAATATAAGGCCAGATAGGGATAGAAGACTGTCAATCATAAGGAGAAACAGATTAACTCAAGGAGTGCTAGTTGATTCCTGGCCAAAGGCGTTGGCCAGGAATCAATTACGCAAGCAGAGAAAGAGAATACTATTCACACTGGTGAATACAAATACAAGCATCAGCTAAGAAACCAGGGTGTTCGTTGCGACGGACGTGGCCAGTGACCAGAGCACAAAGCTGGGGGTCTGTCAGGCATGATCATAACAAATTGCTTTACAAAACATGTTAAGCTGTTTATGCATTTGAAATCACTTTATATTACACAATTAACAGTCATTATTATTCTCTTAGCATCAGTTACTTATTTAGGGTTTGTATATAATTTATTACCATCTATTTAAGCAGTGTGCTAGAATTTGATATGAACCTGAAAACATGGTAAAAAGGGGCAAAAAAAATAAATAAATGAATAAATACCGGAGCCCAGCTTAGGGCACCAAATCTTGAATAATGACTAGAGTACATAATCCATTTTCAAGTCCTGAAGCAACACATTAACAGCAAGGCAGAAACTTTGTGGTTTAATTGACCTACATATGGCTGCTCTTCAAAGGATTGCCATCTGTTTCCAGCTCTAATTTTTTTATTTTTTCTCTGACACCTAATTTAGTTTTTGTTGATTGTGGTTTGTCTCCTATCACTAGGATGTTCTGTAAAGTGGAAGTAATCAATTTATTAAAATGATTTATTTTATATCTTAACAGTATATAATAATTATCCATCCCCATACCCAGGGCCGTCTTAACAGCACTATGGGCCCCTGGGCAGAGAGGTGTATTGGGGCCCCCCCTCCCCTCCTACCACCCCCCCACCTCCAAAAAAAAAAAAAAAAACACTACTCAAAGAAACAAATATAAACATTACCAGCTCCGGTCACCATTACATGACAGAGACTTTAGCACTGATGGAATATAATAGCAAAATAACCCCTGACACCAGGGACTCACCGGAGACGTCCTTTCTGATCAGTCGTTCTCTGAATCGTTCTTTTTCCCTTTTCCTCTCCTTCCGTCCAGACCATAACGCACAAACATCTTAGAATCCTCACTTTATCAGCACTTCGCTGATGATTCCTACCTCTGTTATGGGCGCCCCACATTTAGTAAGTAGGTAGTAATGCTGCCCACCATTAAGTAGGTAGGTTTACAGGCTAACTGTAGGTAGATATGCTGTTCCCTGTAGGTAGGTTTATAGCCCCCCTGTAGAGTGTAGGGCAGGAAGGGCCAGTAATTAGGGCAGGCAGGGCAGTATATTGGTAGGCAGGGCAGTATATAGCCAGGCAGGGCAGTATATAGCCAGGCAGGGCAGTATATAGGTGGTAGGCAGGGCAGTATATAGCCAGGCAGGGGCAGTATATAGGTGGCAGGGGCAGTATATTGGTGGCAGGGCAGTATATTGGTGGCAGGGGCAGTATATTGGTGGCAGGGGCAGTATATAGGTGGCAGGGGCAGTATATAGGTGGCAGGGGCAGTATATTGGT
Organism: Phyllomedusa bahiana; assembly: GCA_025379985.1. NCBI lineage: Eukaryota > Metazoa > Chordata > Amphibia > Anura > Hylidae > Phyllomedusa > Phyllomedusa bahiana. The sequence goes on along the minus strand of JAODAL010001225.1, from coordinate 225,295 downwards.
GGCAGGGGCAGTATATAGGTGGCAGGGCAGTATATTGGTGGCAGGGGCAGTATATAGGTGGCAGGGCAGTATATTGGTGGCAGGGCAGTATATTGGTGGCAGGGGCAGTATATTGGTGGCAGGGCAGTATATTGGTGGCAGGGGCAGTATATTGGTGGCAGGGCAGTATATTGGTGGCAGGGCAGTATATAGGTGGCAGGGCAGTATATTGGTGGCAGGGCAGTATATTGGTGGCAGGGGCAGTATATTGGTGGCAGGGGCAGTATATAGGTGGCAGGGCAGTATATTGGTGGCAGGGCAGTATATAGGTGGCAGGGCAGTATATTGGTGGCAGGGCAGTATATAGGTGGCAGGGGCAGTATATTGGTGGCAGGGGCAGTATATTGGTGGCAGGGGCAGTATATAGGTGGCAGGGGCAGTATATTGGTGGCAGGGGCAGTATATAGGTGGCAGGGCAGTATATTGGTGGCAGGGGCAGTATATTGGTGGCAGGGGCAGTATATAGGTGGCAGGGGCAGTATATAGGTGGCAGGGGCAGTATATTGGTGGCAGGGCAGTATATTGTTAGACAGGGCCAGTAGTTTAAAAAAATAAATAAATAAAAATCTTACTTACCAGATTTCCTTCCTCTTCTCCACGTCCGGAGCCGGTGGCCGCTGGCAGCAGAGTGCAGGGCCGCGGAGCAGGCGCGCGATGACGTCATCACATCGCGCCTGCCCCGCGGCCTCCTGGGAGCTGAACAGACAGGATCAGTAGATCCCAGATGTTCAGCCTCGGCCGCTGCTTGCACCGCGCGGAGCAGGCCGCGGCCGGGATGGCTGCATGGCTGGGTCTGTGACCCGGCCATGCAGCCGTGGGATGAGGGGGCCACAGACCGGCGCCGGTACTCGAGCCCCGCCAGGGGGAAACCCCAGCCTCCCCCGGCGATGCTCCGAGCCGGCGCTGCGGCCCGAATCCCGGCTGCCCCGGGCAGAGCCTGGCTGTCGCTCCACTGGGCAGGGTAGGCGGCTGCCCGGGAGGGCCCCCTGAGATCGTGGGGCCCCCGGGCAGTGGCCTACCTGGCCCAATGGAAGAGACGGCCCTGCCCATACCACCCAGGACTGTAGATCTCTCTAGACTATAAATTGGTGGCAGCAATAAATAGCTTTCCTTTTTTCCAGTAAAAAGCATGACATGAAACAAGAGACAGTGTGAGAAGTCTGTTTCTTGAGATTGTTTTAAGAATGAGCATAGAATATAAAAAGGGATGAAGTTAAAATAATTCCATATGATATCAGAACATAGACATGAGACGAATAAAGAGAGAGTTTGACTTTCCAGAGAAAAGTGCGGCTTTAGAGGAGACAAGAGTTCATATAAATATAGGTGGCAGAAAAAGACCATATGGTCCATTTAGCCTGGCTTCTGTGTTATTTCATTTGTATAAGAATGTGTAGAAAATAACAACAAGCTAAGGAGGGATTAGGGACTTCCCAATACAACCCTAAAAGTTCCACTGCATAAAAAACTGCCCCCCCATCCCCACCCACACAGAAACCTTAGTCTAACACACCCTGATACACACAAAGAATAACATTATTAAGGAAGCAGAACCATAAAATCAATTATACTTATAAATGATAATCACAGCAGGGTATAGCAGCAGGCTATTGCTAAATAACAAACCACCACAAAGTAGTACAGTAAAATGCAATGTACATAGGCTCAATACCAGTGTAAAGCACGTTACACTTCCAATATACTTCCAACTATTTTCACTTTGATCATACGTCGCTTCTTAGGAAAGTCTTAATTCTGTTGGGCAGTACAATTTTTTTTATATTAAAGTCATATATAAATTTAATTATGTTTTACTATCTGTTAAAAAATAAAAACATTTTGTAAAAAAAATTGCTTTGCATCCTCATTTTCTACACAGATAATCTTTTAGTTTTCCTTCAGAGCTGTGTAAAGGCTATATTTTACAGGCAAACTATAGTATTTATTGGTACAGTTTTAGAATACATACAACTTTGTGATTGTAATTTATTAGCAACGCAAGGCAACCAACCAAAACACAATTTTCAATTAGGTAGGTAGATAGGGCTTTCACTAGGTAGTTAGCTATGCTCTCCATTAGGTAGGTAGACAGACCCCTATTAGATTGGTAGGTAGACCCTTATGAGGTAAGTAAGTTGGTAGGCCCCTCATTAGGCAACTGGGAAGGTAAGCCCCCTATTAGATTGCTAAGAACTCCATTTGGTTGGTAGGTCATACAGTTAAAGCACAGTACCATCCCGAAAATCCAGGGCATGTGCTCCAGATTTTCAGAACATGCCCCCAACAGCTCAAAACAGAGAGGCAGGTTTTCAAATGTTTAGGGTATATTGATGTGCAGCAATTGTGTTACAGTCTGTGGTCACAATTTCTGCAAAATCTTGATGAAACACTGTGCTGGGATGTGCATAAATATATCACTTTAGCAGTACACTGTGTAATGAAAATTATGACTGATAATTTGCCTCTTCAAAAGCCGTCATTTATTCATGATATTTTCCAACATCTGTACAAACTCCATCCACAGTGCCAAAAACCGTCAAAGTGCCCAAAGGTGGTTATGGGGGCTTTTTTGTGCTCCCAGTTGTAGTCTTTTGTGTTCTTATTTAGTATGTAGGTAAGTAGATACCCAGTATAGCAGGTAGGTATACTACCCATATAGTCGGTATTTACATTCCCCTATTTGATAGGTGGTCTCTCAAATTAAGCAGCGAAATAGGTTAACCTTTTCTTTTAGGGAGGTAAACCCTAATTGGGCAAGTTAATTAGTAGGCAAACTCGTCTCATTTGTTATTTAGACCCACAAATTAGGTAGGTAGTTAGGTAAGCTACTTATTAGGAAGGAAGGTAAGACCACAATTAGGTAGGAAAGACTCCCTTTAAATAGGTAAGTCCCTAACTAGGTAACTAGGCCCTCCATTAAATATTTACATTGATAGATAAGACCCTTATTACGTAGTTAAGTAGGTAAGACCCTCTTGAGGTAGGAAAGGTCTTTAGGCCACGACTCCATTTTTACGTGCGCCCCCTCTCTGATATAAATAAGTAAAAAATGAAACTTCTCCCTGTTTTCCCCCACAATGTCGCTAGCTCAGGGAGTTAAATGCATGGCTGAAGTCTTGGTGCAGGACAGAAGGGTTTGGGTTCTTAGAGCACTGGGCTGATTTTTCATTGGGGTACAATCTGTTTTTTACAGATAAATTGCACCTGAATGGAGGGGGATCTGCTGTGCTGCGGGAAAGAATTCTAGAAGGGGTGAGGGAGTATTTAAACTAGGGATGAGGAGGAAGGACAATCTAGAAAATGTAGGAGTAGGTAGGTTAGAGAGTGGGCAGACTATATCGGCGGGTGGAGAAGTGGACTGTGGGGGGTGGACTAGACCAGTGGACAAGGAGATCCATGTGTTGCAAACCAGCATTGAAGATATAGGTGCCCACAATATCTTATGTAATTTCATTCCATCTACTAACTATGTAATATATAATCACATGCTGTCTACTAAAGGTGTAATCTATAAACCCATGCTATCTACTAAAGGTGTAATGTATAATCCAATGCCATGTACCGAAGGAGTGATGTATAATTCCATGACGTCATCTGAAAGGGTAGCGTTTAATACCATGCTGTCTACTGAACAGGTAATGTGTAATCCCATGCCGTCTAATGAACATGTTAGATATTATCCCTTACCGTTGACGGAGAGTGTAAAAATGGAAGGGAAGTTTAAATGTCTATTCACAATTGCCAGAAGTCTAGCAAGCAAAATGGCATTGTTTGAGCTGCTAGTTCTAGAGGTGCAGATTGATGTGGTTGGTGTTGCTGAAACATGACTTTACTCCTTGCATGTTTATTTCTTTATTTTCATTAGCCAAGGATCAATAGTATGGGTGCAATGAAAATAAAGAAATAAACATGATTTTATTGATTTAATATTTTTTTTTCGTTACCCCCATATTATCATTCGTTTTATATACACATCGGGACAACTTCTGTAGTGTTATAATTTGATTTCGGCCATGTACAGTTTTATTTCAGATTGTATTAGAAAACCCATAGGAGCGTCGCTCGCTCTCCCATAGGTCCAAATAACGGCGCCTCTTTTAACTTAGCCAATCACAGAGCGCGCTCAGAATTTCTTTTCCCCATAGAACTCTATGAGAAAGTAGCTCGCGCTCTGATTGGCTAAGCTGGACGAGCCCCCGCCGCTTCAACCAATCGTTTCTGCATTTTTACTGTATTTTGAACTGTCCCGCCTTTGAATATGATTGGTCAATTTTTCTCCATAGGATATAATGGGACATTGTCGCTCCTATTCTGATTGGTCAATTCTCCTCCATAGGTTATAATGGGACATTGTCGCTCCTATTCTGATTGGCTGGTTTATGCCAACCAATGAGAATAGCTTAAACAATTTGAATTACTGTATTTCCCGGCAATTCTCTCTATTGCAATTCCCTATGTAGCGCCGGTCTCGGCGACAAACGCGTTGTTCGGGTTTTTAACTGCTTTATTTGTAAAGAAGGGTTCTGCTCTTTATCTGATAATGTTTTACACTTAATAAAAATAATTTTTTTATTAATACTTCATGCCGCACGGCGCTGAGTGCCGAGATTTCAGTGCGCCCATCTCTCCATAGACTATAATGGGAGAAGTAGCTCGCGCTCTGATTGGCTGGGATAGCCAAGCACCCGCTAGCTCAGCCAATCAGCTCTTTTCTGTCTTTTTACTGTATTTTGAATTATCCCGCCGTGGATTCTGATTGGTCTAAACTTCTCCATAGACTAGAATGGGTCTTTGTCGCTCCTATTCTGATTGGCTGAGCTAGCCAAGTCCCCGGTAGCTCAGCCAATCAGCTCTTTTCTGCATTTTTACTGTATTTTGAACTATCCCGCCGTGGATTCTGATTGGTCTAAACTTCCCCATAGGTTTTAATGGTTCACTGTCGCTCCTATTCTGATTGGCTGGTTTATGCCGACCAATGAGAATAGGTTTCAGAATTTGAATTACTGGATTTTCTGGGAATTTCCAATATCATAATTCTTGATATTGCGCCGTTCTAGAGTTTTGGAAAGTGTTTTTTTTTTTATTATGTTTATTTTTTACGTTCAGCTCTTTTTCTGACACTGTTTTCCGCCTTTATAAAGGCGATTTTTTCGGAATCATACTCCTGCTGCACGGAGCGGAGCGCCGAGATTTCTGTCGCGATCTTCGATCTGCTTCCTCGCATGTTCCGATCCTGCTTCACTTCACCTCTGCCGGAGCATTTAGACCAAAAAAAACAGGTCTGCCTGTCGGAGCTGCCGAGCGCTGCACTGCGCCTCGCTTTGCCGACTCGCCATCGTACATGCCTCGGAGTTTTCGAGCGCGCCTCGTCCCGCCCCGGAACGCCTACCCCGCGCCCACACCGCGCCCACTGCCCGCCCCTTCATGCGGGGCGCAGCTGAAAGTGCCTAACACTGAATCCCCACGTCCGACAGCGGGATTCGGGCTGGGAGGCGCAGTGTACGCCAAAAAACGGGCGAAAAGCCCGATCATACATGTCGCCCTTAATTTTAAAAAGGCCAATTTCCCCTTATTAAGGGCCACATAAAAAGTAAGTTTAACATCTGTTGTGGGAAAAATGTTTGAGGGGTTCTTAAGGGACTATATCCAGGAATATGTGGATGAATACAATATTATAAATTATTGCCACCATGCTGTTTTTATGAAGAGGTTAGTAGAAGTCTGGATAGCGGGGCGGCTGTGGATATAGGGCGTCATGTCCCAACACGCCAACGCCAGTTTTTTGGTCTATTTTATGGCAAAACCACTTTTGACGCCATATTCTCAATGTAAATGAATTGTCGTACAGCAGAACTAGGTGCATTAATAAATATATATATATATAGAATATAGTATATAATATATAATATAGTATATATATATAAAAATATATATATATATATATATATATTATATTATATATAAGTATTATATAGTATATACTAGTGCATCTCGAAAAATTAGAATATTGTCAAAGTTAATCTATGTCCGTATTTCAAGTCAAATAGAGAAACTCTTATATATACTCATTGTACACAGAGAAATATATTTTAAGCTTTTTTATGTGGATGGTTAGAGCTTACAGCTAATAAAAACCCCAAAATCTGTATTTCTGTAAATTAGGCAAATGTGAGTAAGGTCAATATTGTTCCCTCATGGTATCACACACAAAGGTTTCATAAGCCTGTACATGGTCCTTCAGTCTGGTTTAGTAGGCTACGCAATCATGGGGAAGACTGCTGATTTGACATTTGTCCAGAAGACAGTCATTGACACCCTCCACAAAGAGGGGAAGCCACATAAGGTTATTGCTAAAGAAAGTGGCTGTTTACAGAGTGCTGTATCAAAGCATATTAATGGAAAATTGTGTGGAAGGGAAAATTGTGAAGTAAAATGTGCACAAGCAACAGGGATGACCACAGTCTTGAAAGGATTGTCAAGAAAAGTCCATTCCAGAATTTGGGTGAGATTGACAAGGGAAGGAGTGGACTGTGGCTGGAGTCTGTGCTTTAAGAGCCACCACACACAGACTTATCTGGGACATAAACTGTTGCATCCCTTGTGTCAAGTCACTCATAATCCAGAGGCACCATCAGAAGCATCTTACCTGGGTTAAAGAAAAATACTGGTGCTCAATGTCCAAAGTCCTGTTTTCAGATGAAAGTACATATTGCATTGCATTTGAAAATCAAGGTCCCAGACTCTGGAGGAGGAGTATAAATGCCACAATCAAAGTTGCTTGAGGTCCAGTGTTAAGTTTCCATAGTCAGTGATGGTTTGGGGAGCCATGTCATAGGTCAGCACAGACGTCTTCCAGGAAATTTTAGAGCACTTCAAGCTTCCCTCTGCTGACAAGCTTTATGGAGATGCTGATTTCATTTTCAAGCAGGACCTGGCACCTGCCCACACTTCCAAAAGTGTCAAGTTGATGGTTTATGGAAAACATTCAAATCTGTTCTATTTATCACATCCTTATAAAGCTCACCCAATATTGTGTTTAAACTAATTTTTATTACATCCATCCTTAAAGGGGTTTTGCCACGATGTAATGTTGACGTGGGATCCTCCAAATTGGATATTTAATCACTTTTCTAAATATATGTGATTACAAAAATTGCAGTCTGAGAGAGCTACAGGCTGCCTTACCTGCCCTTAGTTACTTAAAAGATTCTATTAGATACGACCTGACAAGAGCTGCAGGCTGGGCTTGCGCAGAGAACACTTCTTATCTGATGAAAGGGAGCTGTAGAAGCTTTCAAGGCACCGGGTAGAAATATGTTGTCTTTTGTATACAGAATCCACTAGTTGTAGTGTGATTATCTGAGTAGATCCCTGCTTTATCTGATGACAGAGAACATGAAGAAGCTTTCAAGCTGCTGTGGAGAAAAGGTGTTGTCTTTTGTATACAGAATCCACTAGTTGTAGTTTGATTATTTGAGTGAACATTTCACACAATCCCTTATGCACAGCTCTGTGCTCTGGCTGTGTCTCACTGTCTCTCAGCTCAGCGTGGCTTGTTTACAACTGCTTCTTAGCAGATAAGGTACGTCCTGGCAAAACCCCTTTAACGGGTTAAGTCAGATATTTTCCACACTGTTTGCTGCAGAAGAATGAGGCCTTCAGATTGTCCTTTGGACGATACAGGAAGGGTACAAGGACACTTGATACGTCTCGCTATACTGTGCAGATGCAAACATGCCTTAGCAACAGCCGACTGGCCAATCAGGTGATCCGTGACACATACCAGGGAAAGAGATATGAGACTGTAACTTGCTAATAATAAAACAGATTTGAGGCACCAGACCCGGGTGTGTGGTGTACATTTCTCGTGCTCTCAGCTGAGACCAGTTTTACAGTGCAATCTGGACAGAGACAACCAGTTGGGAAGGTGTGGAACAAAAAGATAATTCCACACCTAATTTATTACCTTAACAAAAGTACCAGTATCTGTCTTTATAACCATGGTATTACTGTGCTTGATTGGCCAGAAAACTTGCCTGGCCTAAACCCCATAGATAATCTTTGTTGTATTGTCAAGAAGAAGATGTGAGACACCAGATCTAATGAGCTGAAGGCTGCTATCAAAGCAACCTGGGCCTCCATAACACCTCTGAAGTGCCACTGGCTGATCGCCTCCATACAATGTTGCACTGATGCGCTAATTAATGCAAAAGGAACCCCGACAAAGTCTTGAGGGCATATACTGGACAGACCTTTCAGTAGGCCAATATTTCTGTATTACAATTTATTTTTTGATTGGTCTTATATAGTGTTGAGCGATTATTATCGACAAAGTTGAAATCGGCACGGTATTTACATTGATCGGATTTTTTAGATCACGCGATAATTTAGGTTATAATCTGTGCATAATCTATTAATATCGCTCCATTTTCGGCGCTTCCTGTCATTTTGGCGGCCAGAAAATCAGCTTTACAGAATAGAGCAGGGTGAGATGTGTGTGCGACGTCATGACTGGGATGTGTATGGTTGCGATTGGGGGAAAAATCACATGACCTCGTTATACATAAAATGCCCCCCCGTTCATGATCAGTGTCTGTCGGTCTCGGGAGCAGTGGGGACTGCGCTTTGCCTCTGCCCAAACGCCAGAAAAAAGCTCAGCAAAATTTTCTATTTTTCACAGAGAAAGCTCTACTTTGCTGTGATCCTTACACTTAGTTAGATCAGAGATTTAAAGATTTTATGTAGTTGGTAGAGATTTTAAAGGACATCTATGCTGTAAGTCACGGTGGGGAGCGGGGGGGGGGGGGGGGTCCCGCGGGCGACACAGACAAGCTTTTTTAAAGAATATGGATATAGTTCCCCAAGACTTAGTTAGACATTGCATGCAATAGCTTTATTTTTAAAAAGTTTTTTTGAAATTTTTCCTGGTATTGGGCACCCCTGAATTATATTGGATCACATCTTTTCTGTAAAAGGTCTTTTTTTAGGTGCAAAACTCCACTTTTTTTTCCCATTTTAAACTTTTCAGATGGTGTTTTTTTTAATTTTCCCAATTCCCAGCTTTTTATATGCCCCTTGAGTTAAATTAGAATCCACATTTTGTAGCACCCAAGGTTGATGGGTCCCAAAAAAATCCCTTTCATTATCGGGAATACTTTACAGTATTGTTTTTTCACTTTGGCGATAAGCTTTGTAATTGAGGCACCTTGCACTTAAATGTGAATCCAATTTTTAGTCACCACGGGTAAATTGAAAGGTGCCAAAAATACTTTTTTTACCCGAAAAAATTTTCAAAACTTTTTTTTTTCACTTTGGCGCAGTACAGCTTTGTTGATAGAGCTCTTTCAGTTAAATGTAAATACAAAATTTTGTAGTCACCCAGGTAAATTTTAAAGGTCCCAAAAAATACCTTTTATTATCCAATATTTTTCGATACGTTTTTTTTTCCCTTTTTTCGTCAAGTTTTGTTGATAGATCTATTTTCTTTAAAAATTTTAATCCGCAATTTTGTTTTGATTTGAGGATTTGAGAATGCTGTGATTTCCCCACCCTTTTAATAAGAACTTTCCAAAACTATTCCATTTTCTAAAATTTTTATATTTTAACATGGGCGAAATTCAGGTGGTAAGCGGCAAAGATGGGGGTTGGAAACGGGAGTAGGGTCGAGGGGAAGGTGCTCCTTCCAGTGTCGACAACAGCATCCCGCGGGTGTATTGCAGGAAGTAGGCCTGGCATCGCTGGGTCAGGGCCCGGGGAATCTCAGAAACAACGCTCGCCAACTGTTCTTCAGTGGTTAAGAAACCTGCACCCAACAGTCTTACCCCCTGTCCTCCCAGTCCGGCCCCCAAAAATGTCGTGTCATCAGCATATCAGCACCGTCCAACATGAAGCGAAAGGAACCCAAATGTCAACCGTTTTACCCCAACGGGGGGATAATCTTTTCTGGACCTCTTTGATGACAAAAGCGGTTGGGTCAGAAGGCATTTAAAAAAGTAAAGAGGCCAAGAGGATTTATTTTTTGCCTGAGCCTTTTCGATGCCCTCAGAGGGGAGAAGGAGCTGGTCAATGGGAAAAACCCGGGGGTCGGCAAAGCCTTGCGTCCCTCTTTCTTGTAGCCCGCAGTCCTGGTGCAGAATGTCAGGAGCGAAGTACCCGGTTTATGATGATGATGATGACACGCGGACTCCTTTTTTTCCGGCCTTTTTAAAAGTGGGGGTCATGCGGTTTGGGGTCATGTGTGGCCCGGGACAGGTTATAGTCAATGTCCAGTGAAAATAAAATGGGGTTGAAAAGATCCTATTTCCGGCACTTTTTAATCTGTGGGTTTTAGACAGGTTTAAGGTCATACTGGGTACGGACAGATATGTTAAAGTCCCCGTTCAACTAAAATGGTGGTTAAAAAAACTCCCTTTTCCCCCACTTTTTTTTAATTTGGGGGTCAGACAGGTTTAATGGTCATATGCGGTACGGCATTATAGTTTAAATTCCAGTTTAACTAAAATGGTGGTTCAAAGACCCTTTTCCGGCATTTTTAATTTGGGGGGGCAAAAGGTTTAGGGGGCATGCTGTGGCCCAGGACAGGTTGTCAATGTCCATTCAACTAAAATTTGGGGTTCAAAGACTCTTTCCGGCACTTTTTAATTTGGGGGTCAGACAGGTTTAATGGTCATTCTGCGGAAACAGGACGGGTATAGTCAATGTCCGGTTCAACTAAAATGGTGGTTGAAAGACCCCTTTTTCCCGGCACTTTTTAATCTGGGGTCATGCAGGTTTGGGGCTCATGTTTGCGTTCCAGGACAGGGATATTCAATGTCCAGTTCAAGTAAAATGATGGTTCAAATCATAACTGCCTTCTGGCACTTTTTAATTTGTGGGTCATGCGGGTTTTTAAGGGTCTTTGCTGTGGTGCAAGACAGGATAGTGAATGGTCTGTGAGTTTTTTTTCTGGGGCTTTTAAAAACCTAAGTGTGTTGCCTAAGTGTAGCACTATCCATTTGACTGTTGTGGAGTTAATTCCAGCTTCTCCAGCCCTGTTTGGGTTATATTGAAGGTTTTTGTTGCTCTCCCATAGACTTTAAGGGTCAATCGGCGATAATCTATTATTGACTATCGGATATCTTATTGATAATTGCCGATATCGACTATCGACCCGATGACGATAGTCAACGTAATCGTTCATCATTAGTCTTATATACTATCTAATTTTCTGATAAACTGAATTTTGGGTTTTCATTAGCTGTAAGCCATAATCATCCACATTAAATGTAATAAATGCATGAAATATAATCGCTCTCTATGTAACGAGTCTATACTATATATATGGGTTTCTCTATTTGACTTTATTTAAAGATATAATACATTTTTTGATGAATTGTAACTTTTTAAATGCACTGTATTTTCTTCTTATATGTATATATATAGTATTTATTTTTTATATATATATTTATTATATGTATATAAAATTCTATCTATATATCTATAGTATATATAATATTATATTAATATATATATATTTTATATCTATATATATATATATATATATATATTATATAATATATTTTAAAATATATTAATATTATTATTATATATCTATATATAATGCTATAAGTGGGATGCAACCCCAGGCAGTCGCATGTTTCTGCCACCAGGTGGAATAAAACAGGATAGCGACAGGCACCATGTCACCAAGGGTACCTGGCCTTGGTGGGGTACGAGCCATTTACATATGATGGCAGCCACAGTACGCGATTGGCAGCTGTCTATTGTTATTTCCAGGTCGGCTCTTATCTGGAGTAGACAACGTGTTGGGTGGGTGTCTATTCCCTATGGTCCAGGACTGGCTTTTGGTAGTTCCCTGGAGGCCTATAAAAGCCTGCTGCTCCAGGTAATCAGGGGGTATAGACTGCTAGCTGGAAGTGGAGCTAAGGAGAGAGCTCTGGCCCCCAGAGGCTTGAGGGAAGCCTTTACAGTGTACTGGACTGTGAGTACTGTATTGGTGGTGCTGGATTGTAGATCTAGACCACGTTAGAGAGGGTTAACCTTAATGTGTTTAGGTAGTGGCTAGGTGGCCAAGGTTTTCTTTATATGTTTTGTTTGTAAACCTGTGTTGGAAAATAAGGGCATTTCCCCATGGCACGGGTTTGCGGACGGTTTTTCAGACGGTTTGCGGTTTTGCAGAACGTTTGAAAAACTGGCCACAAACGAGCACAATGGGCTTCTATGGAAAACCCGTGCAGCAGTCCCTACAGCACGGGTTTTCCACCCGGCAGTTTTTCCGCCCACGGACTGCCCGAAAAACATTGTGCTTGCACATTCTTCCGTCTTGTTTTTGGACGGAATATGTGCAAGTGAATGTGAAGGGGGTGGGCTCAACGTGGAGAAAAGCCATCCCCCACGCGGCCGTGTGCACAGCACACAATCCGGACAAATACCGGTCTGATAAACCGACTGGTATTTGTCCATTGCCGTGTAAATGGGCCCTAAAGCTGGCTGAGGCCAGTTTGAAGAGAAGCCTTGTGTCAGACTGTTATATTGGTGCCATTCTGCTTACAAAGGCAGTGATCCTGTGAGCGAAAGACCCCCTTGTATGGTCCAAGATGACATCCAGATATAGATACACATATACACGCACATACTTAAAGGGGTTGTCTTTTACATTCACAGTACCTACCTGTCCATTGCCACTACAGCTTCAAAGTTCCCCGGGATCCGCTCCTCGTTGCGGGTTCACACTCAATCACAGCTGCGGTGGCAAGTGGGTAAATATATATTTTTTTAATATTTGTTTCCACCAACCTGGCCCCATTTCAAATGAATTTTGTTCTGCTGGACAGCACCTTTAAGTAGAAATAATTTTCTGTCGCACATTGCATGGCAAATCTGTTGTGCCAAGTAGGGAACCCATTGTGAAAAATTTAAGTTTTGCACCAAGACCAGTTAGGCTTTAGCTACGCCCTTGACAATGAGTGATGTTGGATAAGGGCTGATACAGTTATATGGATAATAATTTCCAGAATATGAGTTGGATCACCTGACCTCACCACCAGGCACAGGCATCATCATTATGCATGGGACAAGGAGCATCTATGCTGAATGAGGGACTAATGATCTTCAGTGCTGTTCAGTGACTGACTGAGCAGAAATGCTGGAGACGTCAGGGAGAGTGTTATGTATCAGGCAGGTCAGTTACCCTTGCTGCTCGTCAAGCAGGCATACCACGCTGATGTGAACGATTACGAATGGTCTGACATGGCACTTGGTTTCCTCTCACCACCCTTAAACATGCCTAGAGTTGTGTGACATTCATCATCCCGTGCCGAAGGGCATTGTTTACAATGAAGCTATCATCAATGTGTGATGTAGCCAAAAGACATCCACTTCTTTGCCTTTTTGTGACTCTTCCAGTCTCTCTGTATCTGCTACAACCTGCTGATGACACTCTGTGACACTCTAAGCTCAGTGGGCACTTCTGTCTGAGAGCATCCTGCTTGAAATCTCCCAGTGGTGATGTACTATTGATCAATTGTAAGATGTTGTCTTGGTGTCATGATGTCAAAATGTGAACAGCATGATGAGGAGGACAGCTTAAATTCCAATTCAAATCGATCCCCTAAATTTATTGAGTGATTCAGGGATCAAACACCTGTTGTGAATTTTTGCCATTAAGCTTCTTGTTAGAAATCAGCAAGTTGTGCAATAACTACTGAAACACTGAACAATTGAACATGTGCATTCTAAAGTTAAGAGATGGTCTCATTTGGTGTATTTATAAAAAAAATCAAGAAATGTTATGTTCTTCCTGAAATTTCAAACAAAAGCCAAATATCCCTAACTTTTTATACTCTACTGTATGTATATTAGACTCATATATCAAACCCTTGGCCTTGGTGTCACAGAACCTCCATATGACTACATAGTGCCACATAACACTTTTTTGCTGTGCTTCAAAAAAGTCCCAGTGTTGCCCCAGGCTAATTTTTCTGTTGTAATCTATCTACTTATTTAATAAAAGGGGTATTCCCATCTAAGACATTTATGACATAGTTATAGAATATGCCATAAATATCTCAAATTTATAGAACATGCCTTAAATATCTGATATTTATAGAATATGCCATAAATATCTGGACATGAATGGCATATTCCAATTACGGTATTTCCATGGGAGTTCCAAGTTAAGCCAAGCACACTCACTAAGCTGTACTCAGAACTATCATAAAAGAACCAAGCATGCCATGCATACATGGCCACCTCTTTATTCTCTGCAGCTGTCTTGTTCCCATCTTCTAACCCAGGAGTTAGGAGATGGGAATAACCTTTTAAGCTATTTCTTGGTTTTAACCATTTAATATATTTTGTTTCTAAATTGTGAAATATATTTAGTCATTTTTTATTTACTCTACAGGTTTCTTATTCTAATATAAAGCAAAAGTGATAAATTAAAAGTTATAACAAATGAAGTCACACATTAACAAAGCTCCCAATGTTTGTGCAGTCTCTTGTGAAATTATTTGTGTAAGAGAAGTAATTTAGATTCCACATGAGGGAGCCGGAGACCTTTCCTGTACAAGTCATTACTTCTTCACTTTTATTGCAATTTTTAAGCTGTTGTCTTAGAAAACAGCAAAACGAAAAAAAAACATTCGTAAATGACATAAAATAAAACATATTTGCATTTATTCAGCTTGCATTTTTGGTTACGAATAAATAAGTTAATAAGTTCACTTTAAGCGTTTCTGCTCTTAAGCTTGGTAAGTTTACTTATAGGCTTAACCAAGATTTTTATTTTAATAGCAAGTAGTGTTGTGTTTTGGATTCAGGTCAATGTTTAATTCAATGTACCACTACGCTAGCGTTGTTTGTTGCACTGTATTATTTTTCAGTTAATTACTATTAAAACTTTCTGGATTTCTGGATATATTTCTATTTTGGACAATGTTTAATTCCACCCGAATATCTGCAATTCAATATGGGTCAGCCGAAATTGCAGAAAAATTATCCTTAACATTAAGTTGCTGTTGGAGTTAAGGTTTGGGTTTTTTGTGTTTACTTTAAGCTATGTCACTTCCAGTCCTACAGTCATATGTTAATTCTGGTCATGCGTCTTGATATACACATATACAAGACAGAGATTACAGGTTAGGGCTAATGTTTGGAATTTCCACAAACACATACATATCTCCAATGGATACTGCAATACATAATGTGAAGAGAGGCTAACTGTGTACATGCTGGTAGATAGCAGGTATGTGCCACACAGTGAAGTCAGCCCTCCAATCAGATTACTTACATCACAAGTATGTGGCACTGTATTATACAGTCATATATAATGTACATGTCATATACTATGTATTAAATACTGTGTATGTTTATAATAGACATGTGATACAGGATGTATAATGTAGGTTTTGTAATGTTTATCAATGATGTGTAATACGATCTTTATGCATCTTGGAGCATATGAGTCTGTGTGTTTACAGCTAGGGTTGTAATTGGGGCAGGACTAGTGTTGTAATTGAGATAGATTGGTGCTGTTTTTTTTTGTTTTTTTTAATTTGGGTTTAGGGTTAAGAGAAATTTGGCTGCTGTAGGTGCTCTAAAAAAAACAGTAAACACATGCAGAATTTCTTCGCTATAGATTGTAATGGGATGCCCCGACAGAATCCCAAATTCTGTTTTCATTGTTTCCACTGGTCAATAAACAATAGGAAGATACAAAGTGATGTAGCAACATGCATACGATCAAAGTCCCTAAGTGTCTCTAGTTTTTAGATAGACTACATCTGTAGGGGACTTTTTAACCTTCTGGCTGCAGGAGTAGCTAATGTAAGCAACTCCATGACCTTTTGCTGATAATATATTCAAAAGCATTATTTATCCTCTCCATTTCTGAGTCTATTCAAAGCCAAATTTACTTTTTTAGTAAAAATTAAAGTTTGGTACATATGAAAATTAAATATGGGCTCATTAGTATGCTTCTTGCAGTATTAGCAGGAACATAAGTTAACTCCTTAATGCTCAGCCTATTTTGTTTCACTTTCTTCTTTTCACCCATATCTTCAAAGAGGCATACAGTAACTTTTTTTTTTTTATTTTTCCTTCAACTTAGCTTGTTTTTTAAAAATTTAGTTGTGTTTTTTTATAGTACCATTACAATGTACTGAAAAGCCAGAAAAAAATCTTTTTTTGAGTGGAAAAAATGCAATTGCAACATTTTTGTTTGGTTTAATTTTTATGGAATTCACCAAGTGGTATAAATGACATGTTAACTTTATTCCGCAGCTTATTGCATTCCGGTAATGCCACATTTATTTAATATTCATTACATTTCATGACCTTTAAAAAGTGAAAAAAAAACTTTTTATAAACTTGTTTTACATCGTATTCCGTTTTCTGAGACCAGTATGTTTGTTATTTTTCCATCATTGGAGCTGTGTGATGGCTAAATTTTTTGTGGGGTGGGCCGTAGTAAAATAGAAAAATGGAATTCTAGCATTTTTTTATACAGTGTACTGCATAGGGTAAATGCAATTGTATGTTATTAGTTAATATATTTATGGATGTGGCAATATCAACTAAAACATTAATTTTGTTGATACACTATTAAAAATTACAAAATGTTTAAATGTTTAGTATTTTCTAGATTTTCTTTTTTCAATTTTTAATATAAGTTTGTAGGCCCTCTAGGGGATTTGAATATGTGATTGCTTGATCTGTTATCATGTCATGTGGCAGCTAAGATAATTGCCTAAAAAGTATTGCTTAAAAGTTTGTAAACCTTTTAAAGTTTTTTATATTAAATTTGACCTAAAATTACTTCAGATTTTCACCCGAGTCCTAAAAGCAGATAAAGAGGAGCGAGACAAACAACATTTATTTATTGTGGAAAATGATCCACTATAACATATCTGTGAGTGGCAAAGTCATGTTAACCTTTAGGGTCTGTTCACATGATGTATTGCAGGCGTATAGCAGTGCGTACTGTGCACGCCACTATACCCTTGCTGTCACGGCTGCCCCCGCTGCCATCACCCCGGGTCGTGGGCACACCCGTGCCCCGCTGGCAAACGGCGCCGCGACCCTATGTCGGGCTGCGGGTGCGCTCGCTCCGCTGCTCAGTCACCTTCCTACTTACCCAGTAGCACTCCTGCCAAGGTCTCTGCTTCCCGGCCCGTGCGTCTCTGTCTCCTAGGGCGCGCGCTCCGGCACTGTTAAATTTAAAGGGCCAGCGCATCGGTAATTTCCTATTGCCGGTCGCTGCCCCTATTTAAGCCTGCACCTTCCTGATCCTTTTGCCGGATCTTTAGTGCCTAATAGCCTATAAAGAAAGCGTTTCCTTGAGTCTTGTCCGTTATACCGTGTACCGTACCATTTGTCTCCGTTCCTCGACCACGAACCATCACCTGTCCCCAACTACGTCTTTGCCTTACGATTCTGTACCACGCTGCATCTTGGCTGCCACCGCAAGCAAGTCATGTCAGGGGTAGTGACCTGGTAGACTCCCGCCGCAGCAAGTCCATCCCGCTTTGCGGTGGGCTCTGGTGAATATCGGGACCTACTTAGATTCCACTCCCTGGCGTGGCCCATACCATCGCTTGCGGTGGTCCAGTGGATCCACTATCGCTGTCCGTGACACTTGCAATAAGCCTGTTGCTTCAAAAATATACACTAGCCAGTGTATATTTTTGAAGCGTTCCCACTGACATGTCACTTTATTTTCCCCGGTTATTGTGTGCCGGGGAAAACAGCAGGTATTCATAGCTCTCAATGAGAACTAATAATTTGCGAGGCGTGATTTTGGCGTATTACATAGCAATCCCGCGAAGAAATACGCAGTGTTAGGCTGTGTTTTCACGCATTGCTATTTTGTTGCATTTTTCACCTGCATCAAAAACATAAAAAAAAACACATTTTACCATTTTACCCACGTTAACCCACATTTTACCAGTGTTTCAAATTAAAGTTAATAACAAAACCAAGTGCATTCAATAAACTAAGGGTTCTTTCATGAAGTGTGTTTTTTGGTGCGTTTTTGATGTGTTTTTGGGATGCGTTTTTCGTGCCGAAAGGCACAGCAATTAATGCTATACATTTCTGCACACAAAAAACATGCAAAAATGCCCCAAAAACGCACCAAAAAAACGCAGCTTTGTGTGAAAGCACCTTTATCTGTTTCTTTTCATTAGGGTGCTTTCCTAAGGAGCGTTTCTGGTGTGTTTTTTACACGTTTTTGATGCGTTTTTTTGACACATTTTTTTGCAGAAAGGCACAGCAATTAATATGATACATTTCTGCACAAAAAAACGCATCAAAAAAGGCACCAAAAAATGCACTGTGTGAAAGCACCCTTAACCCACATTTCACCTCTGCTCTAAATTAAAGTTAATCCACATGCATTTAAAAGGTCACATGCAGTAACACATGCAGCAATGTGTGAATGCAGCCTTAGGACTAGCAGATAATTTAACGACACAATTAGATAAAGGTGTTTTTAAAAAGAGAGATGACAGTCAGATGATAGTTGGCGACATCTTTTATGTACAGATTAGGGATCTATCAAAGTCTGGTCTTGACAACACATGTATATGTAAGTATGTTGCTGACGATCAAATTCAAGACCATTGTTAACCTCACCCTGAATGGTTGACCAACAAGGATTATGTCAAGAGCAAGGTGCATAATAGTCCCTAAGGTCACAAAGAAACCCAAGGGAAGCTCGAGGCAACTGAAGGATTTTCTTATATTAGCTAATGTTCATGTTAACCACCATCAAGAGAATGAACAACAGTGGAGTGCATGGTAGAATTGCAAAAAGAATTGAACTGTAATCTCGAAAGAACATTGCTAAAGATCACCTAGATAGGTCAGAAGGTTATTGGAGCAAAGTTTAATGAACAGACCAAAATAGAACTTTTGGTAATAATGAGAAGCATTATATTTGGAGAATGGAAAACACTTCATTCCAGCATAAAACCTGATACTGTCTGTGAAAAATGTGAGTGTTAGTAGTGTCATGTTTTGAACCTGTTTTATTGCATCTGGGCCAGGACAGCCATTGTTGGAAAAATGAAGTCTGAATTATACCAGCAAATGATATATGAAAATGTTGGGATGTGCTGAGCTGAATCTCAAGAGAACGTGGTTAATGCAGCAAGACAATGATCGAAAGCACACATATTCTACCAAAGAGTAATTTTAGAAAAATAAAGTTTAGGAATTGCCATGACAAAGTCCTGACCTTAATTAATAGAAATGTTGTAGAAGGACCTGAAGAGAGCAGTCCATTGGAAAAGAACACCAACATAACAGAGTTGAAGTTGTTTTGGAGTGGACTTTTTTTTTCAAGATGAGGTGCAGGACTAATTAACAATTTCTGGAAATGTTTAGATGCAGTTATTGCTGTACAAGGAGGTCGAACCAGATACCGAAAGCAAAAGTTTTCAAACTTTTGACACTTGCAGATAAGCAAAATTGAATCATTTTTCTCAATACATAAATTACCAAGGCTAATGTTGTTGTTGTTTGATTTGCTTCTCTTTATCCACTTTCAGGACTTGTATGACAACCTGATATAGTTTAGGTAAAATGTATGAAAAATCTAAACATTTCTGAAGGGTTTACAGTTTTGAAGCACCACTGTAAAAAAATAAATGCCCATAATTATAGCTATTTCCAGTCCTGGCTACTACAGTGGGTAAAAGCTGTATAACTCGGCTAGCCACCTTATGTAATAATTGTCATGTGAATATTGTTAAAGGGAATAGATCTCCAATTTATTTGACTACTTAAAACAAAATTCTGATTCATATTCTTTTCTTTTAAGTTGTTTCTATTTATTTTATTTATTGTAATTTTTTTTGTTTTTGTTATTCAGTTGTATGTATTTGATTATGGGGGCATCTCATCTCCTGCTTTTGTACACATGCTTCTATAGGTTACCAACCACCTCATTTACAGGCTGCAGCGGTAGTCAGGATAATGAGGTCACTCTCTACTGTGTGTTATCTGCAAGATAGAGCTTATATACAGTTGAAACCATAAGTTTACATACACTATATAAAAAGACACATATGCTTGTTTTTCTCACTATATGACATGAAATTAGAATAAACCTTACCTGTTTTAGGTCAGCTAAATTAACAAAATTACTTATATTTGCCAAATGCCAGAATAATGAGAGCAGGAATTTTTAAGGCATTTTTATTACTTTTTGAACATTCAAAAGTTTACATACACTAGGATTACTATGCCTTTAAAGAGAACCTGTCACATAGGTTGTGCCCCCCTTGCTGAGGGCAGAACAAGCTAGTGTCAGACCTGCTGTTCCCAGCGCTGTGCCCCTTATTCTGTAAGATGCTGTAGTTTTAGAGTATTTAATGCTCCAATCTGCAGTTTTCAGCCAGAAGAGTCATTTGAAGAGTCCTTCAGAGTGTCATTTTATTTCAAACCCGGCCAATCGGAGACTAGCCCCGCGCACCTCAACTAATAAACCTATTACTTTGAATAGGTAGAAACCAGTGGGCGGACCTAGCCTTTGGTGGGCGGGGCTAACACCTACTCATGAATAAGATTTGAGGGGTAAATGCTCTAAAACTGCTGCATATTACAGAATAAGGGACACAGCTCTGGGAACAGCAGGTCTGACACTAGCTTGTGCTGTCCTCAGCAAGGGGGGCAAAACCTATGTGACAGGTTCCCTTTAAACAATTTGGGACAGCCCATATGATGATGTCATGTCTTTGGATGCTTCTGATAGGTTTGGCAACATCACAGTTAATTAGAGACACACCTGTGGATGTATTTTTAAGGCACATCAGAAACATACTGTTTCTGTGTGTAACAATATAGGAAAGACTAAAGAAATCAGCTAAAGCATCAGGAACAGAATTGTGGACTTGTGCAAGCCTGGATCATCCCTGGGTGCAATTTCCAGATACCTGAAGGTGCCTCGTTCATCTGGAAAAACAATTATACGCAAGTTTAAGCAAGATAGGACTGTCCAGCCATCATATCGCTCAGGAAGGATACAGGTTCTGTGTCTCAGCGATAAATAAGCTTTGGTCCAACATGTGCATTTCAACCCAAGAACAAAAGCAAAAGACCTTGTAAAGATGCTGGAGGAAGCTGGTAAGATTATGTCATTATCCACAGTAAAACGAGTACTGTATCAACATGGGCTGAAAATCCACTCACCAGGAAGAAGCCATTACTCCAAAAGAAACATGTAAATGCCAGATTAATATTTTCAAATGCACACTGGAACAAAGATCTACATTTTTGGAGACATGTCCTGTGGTCTGATGAAACTTAAATTAAACTGTCATAAACTGCAATTATGACCATCGTTATGTTTGGAGGCAAAAGGGAGAAGCTTGGAAGCCTAAGAACATCATCTCAACTGTGAAACACAGGGGTGGCAGCATCATGTTGTGAGGCTGTTTTGCTGCAGGAGGGACTCATGCACTTCACAAAATAGATGGCATCATGAGGAATGAAGATTATTTGGCAATACTGCAGCAATATCTCAAGACATCAGCCAGGAAGTTAAAGCTTGGGCGGAAATGGGTCTTCCCAATGGACAATGAACCAAAGCATTCTGCAAAACTGGTTGCAAAGTGGCTTAACCCGTTAACGAACGCCCACTGTCTTTTGGTGGCGGGCATTGCAGGTCATTCATCTGCTGCAAACATTGCGTTTTGCAGCTCCCTTCATACTTCACACTTCACTTACTTTGTACTTCACAGCCATGTTCCCGGTGCAGCCTCTGTAAGTGCTGGGAAGCAGGGGAACCTCTGCTCCCCGGCGCTCAACCCTTTGATTGCCGCAGTCAGTGACCACAGCGTAATCAGGGAGCTTTCCTTTGCTCTGTTGGGTGATTGGAACTCCCAGTGACCCGACAGAGCCGGGGAATGGCTTCACAGTCAGCCTTGGGGACGTGGAGTAGCCCCAGAGCTGTCTGTGTAAGACTGTGTGCTGCCCTGATTGCTGCCTGTTTTAAACTGACACAGATTATAATGCTTTAGAATATATAAATATGCTGAAAGATTACTAAGTGTAAAAAAAGTAAACAGCTATCCCTTTATGGGAATTAGAAAAAGTAATAAAACATAAAGTGTAGAAAAAATAAATAAATAATAAAATAAAAAAAAATTAAAAATAATTGTGCATATATTACACACAAAAAAAACCTTAACAAATATTAGGTATCAACACAACTGTAATAACCTGTATAATTAATCTAACAAGTCATTGCGTGTGAAATGTGAATGGTTTGAAAAAAATTGTAAAAAAAAAAAAAAATTAAACAATTCTGCAATAATTTATAAGTGATCTTAAACTATTCCCTCAAAAGTACAACTTGTCCCGAATAACACAAGACTTCATTACAACTGCATCATTGAAAAAATAAAAAGTCACGCCTGTTGAAACGCAAGGAGGCAAAAACTAAAAAAATATGCTTTTCAGGTGTCCGGTTTAATTGTTTAAGGATAACCAAGTCAATGTTTTGGAGAGGCCATCACAAAGCCTTGATTTTAATCCTATTGAAAATTTATGGCCAAAGCTGAAAAGGCTGGTGCGAGCAAAGCAACCCACAAACATGGCTTAGTTACACCAGTTCTGTCAGGAGGAATGGGCCAAAATTGCTACCAACTATTGTGAGAAGCTTGTGGAAGGATATCCACAACATTTGACCCAAGTCATACAGCTTAAGGGCATTGCCACCAAATATTAATGAAATGTATGGAAACTTTTGACTTTGCAGAAAGTAATAAAAATGCCTTAAATTCTGCCATTTGGCAAATGTAAATAATTTTGATTCCTAAATGACTTAAAACGGGTAAGGTTTATTCTGATTTCATGTCAGACAGTGAGAAAAACATGCATATGTGTCTTTTTATATAGTGTATGTAAACGTCTGGTTTCAACTGTACATTACTTACTGATAGACTTTAAAGAGCACCTATCAGCAAAACACAGACATTTTTAATAGATGAAAATATTTTTTCTCAAATACATGTTATTAGTAAATCAGATGATTTTCCTTTTATTTTGCCCAGGAAAGGTCACAATCTGGTAAGATTCCTTCTGTGGGTGATACAAACTGTGCAGAGGGAGCTGAGGAAATCACTTTTGTACTGGGTTAATTTAAGTCTCACACTGTACATACACTGCTGGAACAGCACAATGAGGACATGCATCTGACAGCTTTACCTGTTGCTCCGAGTCTCCAACTTCATAACACTCAGACATCTATATTACACCACTGCTCTATTAGTAACACATACCTCCCAATCGTCCCAATTTTGATGGGACAGTTCCGATTTGAGGACGATGTCCCACCTTCCTTGGGCTGCTGGTAGAAGCCCAGTTATTCATGGGCATGTCCTTGGAATCCAGGGCATATGCCCTGAATCCCCAGGACTGTGCAGATCCCTAGAACTGTGCAGACTTGCAGGCTCTCAGGTATGCTTGCGGCTATAAGAGCCTGAAAGTCTAGATAATAATGGTCCCAGGGAAGCATCTTAAGATGCTCCCCTGTCATCACTATATGCAGGGGGCTCACCCTTCCCCCTCAGTTAGACTATACAGCCTAACTGCAGTGGCCATGGCAGCGTGCACAGCAGAGGGAGATAAGTGGACGTCACCTGACCCCTCTCTCCCATTGACCCTTTCCCATATGTCCTGTCCAGCTTCCCTGGCCTGTTGTGGGGGATGTCACCTAGCTTTCCTGGGTACTGAATAACCTATAGCAAGCACCCAGCTCTCTTGGAGCCTGCTGTGGGGATATCATCCAGCTTTCCCTGGCACCTGATAGACTTTTCAGTATCTGGGAAAGCTGGATGATGTGCCATCCCCTACAGGGGGGAAAGGTTATTACAGGCTTCCCCTTGCACATTGAACTCTCTCAGCTCAGAAGCAGGAAGTTTCACAAAGCTATCAACATAGTGATCCATCATGCTGTGAAGAGCTTGAGTTGAACCAACTTTAGTTCTGTCTGAAAGGGCCAGCACTTTTTTTCTGAATTACAGGTACTGAAATGAATTACAGTTCAAATGCTTTCATTTTCCTAATTGAAGGGAATATGTCGCCAATTTTTTTTTTTTACTTATTAAATCAAGACCCAGATCCATATGCAGCAGTCAGAGAGATACTTTACAGCAGCTTCATGCCCATAGGATTCTTAAGACAGTTTCTGTCCCATAGACGTCTATAGGAGATGTTTCACTGTGAAGGGAGGGGAGAGGGGGAGCTGTGACATCTCCTCTTGTGACTGGTGGATTCTGTGTTATCTGTACACAATGGTGTCTCCTTTCAGTTTGACCCTGATCTTACTGATAATGAGCACACTGCTGAAAAGCTCTCTAAACAGAGCAGGAAGTGTCAGACAATTATAAGGCTTAGTGGCCAAAGTGAAAACTGCAGGACTTAAGAATTATTAAAAAAATATTGAAATTGATCTGGAAAATTAAAAAAAAACATAACCAAAAATTCCTACAAAATGTGTTTAACATAAAAATGTGAGTTAAACAATAAGTCATTTTTTTGATGACACATTCCCTTTAAACATATTAAGGAAAGTCTTTATATTGGAGGTCATAGGTCCTTTTTAACCCTTTAGAGATCTGTAACTTTGTGCACTACCATTTACAAACCTCCTTCACTTGTGTCACTCTAATAGGCTGGTTGTAGCTCTGTGAGAGAGTGTAGTGAAACAACCCCTTAAACCTCTTTATTATGCCTCTTTATCGTATTCTGGAGTTTTGGACAGGGGGTAAATTTGTCAGTGTACAGGATGAGCACAAAAACACTCCTTGATTTCAAGTATTTATATAATCAAAACTTATTGGAATATGTTTATTAATATGGTGACACTATCTCAAAAATTTTTATTTTCCTTTAAAGTTCCAATAACATCGTATTCTATATCTGCCAGCAATCAAGGACTGTTTTTGTGCTCACCCTGTACTTTAGGAATGACATGAACACTCAGGGCTGCTCATTCTTTTGAATTGACCATATATAAAGGTCTGGAATCCAAGAAAACAAGGAGGCTTGTGTTTGCGAGATTGCTTATATTTAGAGATGGGCGATTTCTCAAAAACTCAGTTTGCCGACTTCGCCGAATTTTCCGACAAAATTCGTTTCGGTCCGAATTACTGCGGGACGAATCGCGTTAAAAAACAGCCATTTCCAGGCTGCACAGAGCCTTCAGGGTGCTGTAGAACATTGTGCCATGCTTAAATATGCAGAGGCAGCTTGGTTTGGTCTTCATACAATGCTGTGTTTTAGTATGACACGCACATGACTGCCGCCGCTCTTAGAATCGCTTCACTCTAAAATTCCCTGTGCACTTACAGGGGCAAAACTGACCAAAAAACTGAAGCAGGAATGCAGCCTGATAAAGTCAAGGCAGCGACAGCTGGAAAAAAGCAAGCTGAGGGCTAAGATCCTACGATAGCGTCAAAGAACACAGTAGTAGGTTACCGGAGCCAGCACAGATCGCAGCACAGTAAGGGGACGATGGCAATAGCCACGCCAGGGAGCCGAATCTAAGTAGGTTCCGATTTTCACCAGAGCCCGCCGCAAAGCGGGATGGACTTGCTGTGGCGGGAGTCTACCAAGTCGTTACCCCTGACGTGACTTGCTTGCGGTGGCAACCGAGGTGTAGCGAGGTACTTAATCGTAAGGCAAACTCGGAGTCGGGGACAAGCGTAAGGTCAGGACAGCCGGCAAGGATTGTGGTCAAGGGACGGAGGCAAGAGGCACGGTACACGGATATGACAGACGAGGCTCAAGGAGGAGGCGGAGGCAGTTTTTCCTGTCTGTAATTTGGACATACGATTCTCATTCTTCATACTGAAGAAGCTCATCCCAAGTCAGTTTTGTAGCATTTGCTTGTAATTCAGTATTCCAGTTTTGTATAGTCAAAAGAAATGCAAAAGTGCTCACCTACTTCTGGGCTACTCCTTGCTTTATACTTGCTTGTGGGTCCTCGCTGTGTTTTCCTGTAGATCCGAGCGCCGCCGGCCAGGCGGTAACACACGGCAATTCCAAACAGGGTTTCCGGGAGCTTACTCAGAAAGAGGCTTGCACCGAAAAACAACTCCTAGCTCCGACGTAGGTAAACAAACAGCTTTATTGTGCAAATAAAATTACAGCAAAGCACAAACAGATGTCACAGCATACGGGAAAGCAGCTAACTGACTCGTTTCGAGTTTAACACTCTTGCTCACAGTATGTGAGTTTTGTACTAAATTCCATCACTAATGGCACCGAATGCAAAATAAGCACCTAAAACATTCCCTGTTTAGGATCTCCTTCAATTCCATACGCTGCATTTCAACAAATTGGTGTCACGCAGAAACTGGATTCAAACTACCACGTTTATACTTCATAATAAACTGCGTTGGAACTTTTTTAGGTATTAATGAAGAAGCTGATGGAGGTAGAATTGCCTTGGCCAAAAGTGGTTTTGGAACTTTAGCAAACTGACTACGGAGGATTTCTCTATAGTATATTGGTTTGTCCTCCCTCTCAGCAGCTGGAAAAAAGGCTCCCATTTTGGACCAGTAGCGAGGGTCCAAGAAGGGGGAGAGCCAGAAGTCATCACTCTGCCGGATCGTGACTATTCGGCTGTCACTAGCCAGGCAAATCAGCATGCTGTGGGCCATGTGCGCAAGCAGGGCCGTGACGATGGGTATGCTAAGGGCGCCATACCTCTGCCTACCACTAGGGGCGCAGGAATGGAGCCGGCTCAGGAGCTGAGCAGGCTCCATACACAGCAGCTGCCGGCCAGTCACTGCTGCCACCTTCATAGAGCAGGAGGAGCAGGAGGGCAGCAGTTTACCTTCACCCTCCTGCTCCCTCCCTGGGGGGTCAGGGAGGGAGCAGGGGCAGCAGTCTACTGCGCAGGGGAGGTTATACACCTCACCTCCCTGCGCTCGTCTGACAGCTTCTTGTCACATGACAGGAAGCTGCCAGAGCAATGCATGCTGGGGAGAGTGGGCGGAGCTTCGGCTCCCTATCCTTGGCAATGTGTGCTGTAGAAAGAAGATGGCCAGCTCTTCTCACTGGTACAAAGGGACTGGTGCAGGGGGAGAGAGTAACTGGTGCAGGGGACAGAAGAGTATCTGGTGCAGGAGACAGAAGAGTATCTGGTGCAGGAGACAGAAGAGTATCTGGTGCAGGGGACAGAGCGTAACTGGTGCAGGGGACAGAGCGTAACTGGTGCAGGGGACAGAGAGTATCTGGTGCAGGGGACAGAGAGTATCTGGTGCAGGGGACAGAGAGTAACTGGTGCAGGGGACAGAGAGTATCTGGTGCAGGGGACAGAGAAACTGGTGCAAGGGTCAGAGAGTAACTGGTGCAGGGGACAGAGTGTAACTGGTGCAGGGGGCAGAGTGTAACCGATGCGGGTGGGGGACCTGGCGCAGGGGCGAGAGGAATTAGTTGGGGTGTGCAATTTTTGGGGGGCGCCATTGGCTGTACTTGCCTAGGGCACCAAAATTCCTTGTCCCGGCCCTGTGCGCAAGTGATTCTGAGGGACTCCCTGCCTCCATCTCTACTGTATACTACCACGGTGCTTGGGGGTGCTTGGGGGACAGTGGCACAATGACAAAGTGTGGAGGGCACGGCAGCAGCCACAGCAGCAGCATGAGGTCAGAGAGTGGCACAATGACAGAGTGTGGAGGTGGCACAAACAGGAGTAGGCCACAGAGTGGCACAATGACAGAGTGTGGAGGGCACGGCAGCAGCCACAGCAGCAGCATGAGGTCAGACAGTGGCACAATGACATTCTGGAGGTGGCAAAAACAGGAGTAGGCCACAGAGTGGCACAATGACAGAGTGTGGAGGTCATGGCAGGAGCAACAGCAGCAGCATGAGGTCAGACAGTGGCACAATGACAAATTCTGGAGGTGGCAAAAACAGGAGTAGGCCACAGAGTGGCACAATGACAGAGAGTGGAGGTGACGGCAGGAGCAACAGCATGAGGTCAGAGAGTGGCACAATGACAGGGTGTGGAGGTGACCGCAGCAGCAACAACAGCAGCAGCAGCATGAGGTCAGAGAGTGGCACAATGACACAGTGTGGAGGTCACAGCACCAGCAACAGCAGCAGCAGCATGAGGTCATAGAGTGGACAATGACAGAGTGTGGATGTGGGTGGCAATACCAGTCCCTAGTAAAGATGGTGGTAGGCAGATGGAGAAACTGCCAGCAGATGTGTGGCATCAGGCGGGTGGCGGCATCAGAATAGTGGCTGAGGCAGGTAGTTTGAACCCAGACTCATTTCTCAAAGTTTGGGTGAGGCGTCATGGCTGATGTAATCTGATGCCTAAGGCATTGGTGTGTGGAAATCCTGGCCGATCCATGCTTGATTCATCAGGAGAAAAGTCAGTCGTTCCACATTTCCGGTGGACAAGCGGGTTCTCCTTTGGGTAACGATGGCCCCCGCCGCACTGAACACCCGCTCTGATGCCACACTACTGGCCGGGCAGGACAGTTTCTCCACTGCAAACTCGGCAAGTTACGGCCACACATCCAGTTTGGCTGCCCAGTAGTCCAGTGGATCTTCTAACTGGTGTGGCAGATTGCATCTGGACCGGGAGATGATGGCTAAGAGAAACAGCTCCCTTCTGCAGAGGTGGTGGAGCCTTGACTGGCTGCAATGGCATGCGTGCCACTGAGCGCTGCTGCGGCGGCAGGATGGACCACCACATCTGAGCCACGTTTCTCCCAGGCCACCGAATGGTGATGCTGCATGTGTTGGCGCAGGGCCATGGTGCCAACGTTAGCTCCCTGGCCACGCTTCACTTTCTGCCACTTTCTACATATACCCATATTCGGCTCCTCCGGTGTCTTAGCAAAGAACTGCCACACCGCCTAGAAGCTGATTTTACCGCCGAGTGACTACTACCGCCACTGCCTCACTGAGCCCCTGTGCCGCTACTTTCTTGGACCTGTGAAGCGGGTTTTCTACCCCGTGGTCGCTTGGCTCCTGACAGCACACTGCTGCTATCCTGCTGACTCATGGCCACACTACCCACTTGCTGGCTGTGCCGCTGCCTGAGGCGCAAGCTGATGCCCTCTTCTCCTGACGATGATGAAGCCCTTGCTTCACCCGGCTCCCAAGTGCAGTCGGCTACATCATCATTGATTATTGTTTGATCTTCACTGCTGTCCTCCTCAACGGTCTTGGTATGCAGAGGCTGACCCCTCACAACATGACCTCCCATGCCACTCTCCACATCTATACTTTGCCGCCTACTGCAAGAAGCAGGGGATATTGGCCCCATTTCTTCGCTGCCAAGTAGCTGCTGACTGTCCTCCTCAAATTCTTCATCCTCGCTGTATAGTGGCGCTGGGCCCAGACTACATAGTAGATCTCTGGCTGAGGGAACCGGAAGGGACAGAGGCGGGTTGAGGACAGGTGAGGGCCGCTGACCCGCTCCCGGGCCATGCCAACTAAGGGTTGTGTTTGACGTTTCCACCGACTCTTGGCTGGGGTTGTCAGATGTCATCTGGGAGGAAGTTGATGACCAAGTCAACCAATCAAGAACCCTTGAGTTGCTGGTCAACACACGGCCGCTAGATGACAGCGGCAGTTCTGGCCTCACCGAGTGACCCCTGCTGCGACGTCCCCTTACTGTGCTGCGACCTGTGCCTGCTCCAGGAATATTTGTGCCACTGCCACTCGCATGTGAAGAGCCTGCCACCTCTCTGTCTGACATACTGTTTGTTCAAAAATGTACAGACTCTGTTAAATGAAGATATCTGTATATGATAAATACACACCCTGTATTTGACTCCAAATGAACCCACTAACAAGCTTGGGTAACCCTTGGATATAAATTGCGCTCCACAAATGGGCAGGAAAAATGTACTTGTATGTGCCATTTAAAAACACTGTGTATTTTACTGAATATAAAAGCACAAACAGGCTAAATCAACCTTCGGATATAAATTATGCTACAGGCAAAATTTCTTCTTTGGCATTGAAAACCACCATTTCTTTTACTGACTTCAACAGCAGAAAAATGCTTAGTTAACTCTTGGAGCTAAATTGCGCAAAAGAAATGAGCTGCCAAAAATTACCAGCTATGTAGCGTGTTAAAATGACGTGTATTTTACTGACCACAACAGCAGAAAAACACTTAAATAACCCTTGGATCTAAATTGCGCCAAAGAAATTAGCTGCCAAAAATTACCAGTTATGTAGCGTGTTAAAACGACATGTATTTTACTAACCACAACAGCAGAAAAACACTTAATTAACCCTTGGATCTAAATTGCGCCAAAGAAATGAGCTGCCAAAAATTACCAGTTATGTAGCGTGTTAAAACGACGTGTATTTTACTGACCACAACAGCAGAAAAACACTTAACTAACTCTTGGATCTAAATTGTGCAAAGAATGACAGGCCAGAAATTACCAGCTTTGGCGTTTAAAAGAACTGTATTTTTACTGACCACAACAGCAGAAAAACACTTAATTAACCCTTGGATTAAATTGCGCAAAGAAATGAGCTGCCAAAAATTACTAGCTATGTAGTTGTTAAAAACGACATGTATTTTTACTGACCACAACAGCAGAAAAACACTTAATTAACCCTTGGATCTAAATTGCCCCAAAGAAATGAGCTGCAAAAATTACCAGCTATGTGAGCTTTAATAACGACCTGTATTTTACAAACCACAACAGCAGAAAAAACACTTAAATAACCCTTTTGGATAAAAATTATGCTACAGCAAATTCTTTCTTTTGCGTTAAAAAACACTGTTTCTTTTACTGACTTCAACAGCAGAAAAATGCTTAGTTAACCCTTGGATCTAATTGCGCAAAAGAAATGAGCCTGCCAAAAATTACCAGCTATGTAGCCGTTTAAACTTGACCGTGTATTGTTACTGCACCACAACAGCAAAAAAACACTTAACTAACTCTTGGATCTAAATTGTGCAAAAGAATGAGGTGCCGAAAATTACACGTATGTAGCGTGTTAAAACGACGGTATTTTACTGACCCCAACAGCAAAAAACACTGTAATTAACCCTTGGATCTAAAATTGCGCCAAAGAAATGAGCTGCCCAAAAATTCCAGCTATGTAGCATTATAAAACGCGTGTATTTACCTGACCCCACACAGAAGAAATAACACTAATTAACCCTTGATCTAAATTGCGCTAAAGAAATGAGCTGCCAAAAATTACCACTAGTAGCGTGTTAAAACGAACGTCTTTTTACTAAACCACAACAGCAGAAAAACACTTAAATAACCTTCGGATATAAATTATACTACAGGCAAAATTTCTTCTTTGGCGTTTAAAAAAAACCCCTTTTTTTACTGACCACAATAGCACAAAGACGTTTAAGTAGCCCTTGGATATAAATTGCGCAAAATAAATAAGCAGCCAAAAATTAACTGGTATTTGGATTGTAAAAACGCTGTTTCTTTAACTGAATACAACAGCAACAACAGGCTTAGATAACCTTGGATATTCAATGTGCTCCAGAACTGAGCAGATAGCATTAAAATGTATATGCAGCTTAATTGGATGCACACTGGACTTCAATTCCAATACCCCACAAAATCAAAATTAGAACGTAAGAGAAGCAGTCTGTGAGAAACATCTGTGACACCCCCCAAAAATCGCTGTATAAAAGGTCTTTCTTTTGTGTGAGATCTCTAACACTGCAGCTGCAGCAGCTATAACACGGCACAGCGAGAGCAGTGTGAGTTGCCAGCGTCGCGTCCAGACTTATATAGTGCGGTGACATCACAGAATCCCGCCGGTCTCTGATTGGCTTCATCTCTGCACATGTCATGCAGGCTACTCCTTTCTTCCTCCCAGAGTTCTTTGCCCCATGTAACGCCATGTGCTTGCAGCCATTTTATCAATTAAAAACACGCTTCGTTCCCGCGAATCACACAAAACTTCGACTTCATTCAGAATCGAAGTTTTCCTGAAATTCTAAACGAATTCCTCTTTGTTAGAATCGATTCGCCCATCTCTACTTATAGTATCTCCTTACCAAAAAGGAGCAAGTTCCTGAAGTGTTTTCCCCAGTCATAAATAACATTTTCCATATGAAATGTGCAGGAGGAAACTGATTGTGATAAAAAGCAACAGAACTATCTCTGGAGCTTTCGAAGGTGGAACAGCATATATAAATAACCCCTTCATTACCGTAGAGCAAGCCACACAGCAGAGGTGGCAGCAGTAACATTAGTTGGGTCAGACAACTTACCCTCTAGGGCTGGCCTCCCACCCTAGATTGAGAACTATTGCTTTACTCCACCAGGAACAATGACATTAAAGAGGTTGTCTCACTACAGGGATTGTTTTTTTATGTTTAAGATCTTTTATAAACAAGTCACTTTGCAATATGTGTCCTACCTATTCCTAGATAGCCCCTCCCTCTTGTATGGGCTGCATCAGCTCCTCCGGTCACTATAGCTACAGACCTGTTCAGTCTCTCTTGATAGGCTGCTAGTGCTGGTCACTATAGTTACAGACTGGTGTCCTTAGCAGCTCGTGACTGCAGGCCAGTAGCAGTAGAAGCCAATAAATAAGCCCCTGAATTAAAAAATGAAACCAAGAAAACAGTACTGAGGTCAGATGTATCGATGCAGTGAGACAACCCCTTTATCCTCTTCACTATCCTGTCAGGGTTACTAACATTTACTTACTTGAGCACGGATTATACATGTGCCTCTAAGCCACTTTGTGTGAGTGTGGTCCTAACTCCAGACATTAGAACAAAAGAAATAAAAAAATGACGGCTCTTTTTAACATTCTCAGACTTGTGCTGCTAACATCATCTCAGAATCACCTACTCAGTCTAACTATAGTCTCGAAATAGCATATAATGTGTCTCTAAAGTCTGTCCTTGATGCCTCTTCTTCCACACCTAATACTATTAACCCTGCCTTCAATTGCACTATAGTTAAGTGCAGCATGAGTTAATTGAGATGCACTGGATTCTTGTGATCTGCATTATTCCTAATGGTGTTACTTTAATCTTACAGTCTTAAAATGCTTGATAATAACTGTGTTTTGCAGCACTCAAGTGTAACATCAAATCTATGAGCCATAAACTGTGCAGAATAACCAACCAAACAAACAAGGGAAATGAACAAAACACTGACTACCGAACCATTAGAGACACTCATCATCTTATGTTAAATTTCCAATTCAGAACACTGGTGGTTGCTCAGCTTTGCTTGCAAGGGAAATAAAATGTACTAAAGGGGTTGTCCGGTTCTTTCTTTTTTCGTATCAATCATGCTTGCTAAGGGTTATAGTAGGGTTATGACTTATTAACCTTTTTGAAAATTTGAATTATCCTGATGTTGCATTTGATGAACTTTTGCCTATATGTTAGTTTTCTGGTTTTCTTTTGTTATTTTCATTGAAAAACCTCAAGCACCCATTGTAATTTGTTTTTGCCCTATAGCGAAATGAAAACTCATAGTACTTCATGATAAAAATCACATAAAAAACCTATGAATACAAGTATATATGTCTAATACACTCAAAAACAACTATCATATCACATCAGCATAAAGTACTAGTACTGTACTTCAGCACAAAGATGCTCCTCCCGGCAGACTGCATGCTGCACCCTTCTTTTTTAGTGACTTGGCAGTACTGATCCAGTGGGCAATGGCAGTTACAAGACCACAGCAGGGCAAGAGCTCGAGATCCTGTCACCAGTAGCATAATTACCTTTAACGCCAACTCTGTGATCAGTCCACCATTCCCAAAGCGTGAAGTTAGATTGAAAAGTGGAGACCCATTTTTCACATACACTAAGGGCCATATGTATGGAAACCGTTTAGGTCTAAAATTCACTTTTTTGCCCATAGGTTACTATGGGCAAAAAAGTGAATATTAGACCTAAACAGTTTTCATACACGTAGCCCTAAGTGTGCATCCAGTGTATGTGAAAAAAGGGTCTCCACTTCAATCTAACTTCACACTTTGGGAATGGTGGACTGATTACACCTCTCCAGTTTTTATAAAAGTTATAAAAACTGGAGCGGGGTAAAAAAGGGGACTAGGGATGTTTTGTATTTGGACTGGAGCATGTTAATAAGATAATGATGATGATAGGACTCATGAGGATATGTTCCTTGTCTTCAATGAAAAGCTGTTATATAAGGTGACCAGAAATTTTGGGAGCGAAAGAGGGATGCGCACCGCCCCAAAAAATGTGCATAGACTGAGCTAGTTCAGTGGTTTGTCCCCTCCAGTAGGATGTATGTACATAATGTCACCAGTCTTTACGCAGGAATATACCCCCAAGTGTGTAGGCAGGTAATAGTACTCACCTCTCTCCCCAGTCTCCTGAAGCTACCATTGTTCCTTGTTCCCACACAGGTGGCGTGACATCATCATGCCACCCAGGCAGTGTGATAGCATTCTTACACCACCTGTGCTGGATACTTCGGAGGACCGCAAGCCTGCTTGCAACCCACCAGAGTGCTCTCGCTCTCTACTCTGCAATATCTTTTAACTGTATGTGCTTCCAAAGTAGGCGCATACAGCTGAAAAAATCGCCAGTGGTCCATGCCCATGATGACGAACTGGCAATGTCCTGATGAAAGCGGGAAATTAGGCATCTCGCCAGGGCCACGGGATGATCAAAAGTGGGACTGTCCCACTAAAAGCGGGAAATCTGCTCTCCTTTGGCCACATATATGAAAACTGTCTAGGTCTAAAACACACTTTGTTGCCCATAACAACCAATCATATCGCCCCTCTCATTTTTTTTTAGAGCATTATATGAAATGAAAAGGACACTCTGATTGGTTGCTATGGGCAACAAAGTGAGTTTTAGACCTAGACAGTTTTCATACATGTAGCCCCTTATGTTATACAATCATGCAGCAACTACTAGGGGAGTTCTAATGGTACTGAAAACTACTGATTTTTCATTTTTAAAATGCACATTAAATAGTAAGTGAGCCAGAGCCTTTAAAAGTATTGTATCGCATGTACGAGCATATAGTGACCCTGTTGTTAGTCCTATGTTCTGCAGTGTAGTGGTTGTCAGCTTTTTTATATAAAAGTAGAAAAGATCTACATGTTTCAAGCTGAAGGAAATATGCAGATGTAGTGAAGGGTCTGCTGGTATTTGTAGTTCGATGCAATAAAGCAATGGTCACGGCAGCTAGAGTGGGACCTAGGCCTTGAGGCATGCTCCTAGAGCTCATAAAGCATGCACACACACTTTTGTCAAGTAAGAGGGGATTGCACATATGATGCGGAATACTCCTAGGATAATATACTTGGTGTAGGGTGGTGGAATGTCCGTGATGTTGCATGCAAAAATAAGACAATCAGACACCATGGATATGATGGAAAATAAGAACAGATCTATCTTTACTGGGCAACAGGGCCATCATTTCCATTGGGCACACTAGGCATTAGCCCAGGGGCCCCACAAATATAGGGGCCCCTGGTGGTGTATGTTTGTTACAGGAATACAAGAAACATACCCTATATACCTTGACTTTGCTTATTTAACGGTTTGTATGTTTTTAGGATGTGCAAACAGTTAAAAAGCATGGTGAAGAAGGGAACCAAAAGCTCGCTGCCCCGGCAATTAGTTTTGTTTGGACACCAAGCTGCTGGTGTCCAGACATAAGTGGCGTGAGAATATGTGTGTGCTTGGGGGTGGCTAGACGCATGACCTAGTGTGATGTCATGTATTTCGGGAGGACCCACTGCAGTGCTCTGCCCAGGGGCCCATAATGCTGTTAAGACAGCTCTGCTGGGCAATAATCACCAGCGTCACAGAGGATGTACAGAACATAGTCTTTGGATTACAAATGCTGGACGGCAGATGTGGGGCAAAAACAAAGTTCACTCTCTTTCCCTTGAAGCTTCTTAGGAATGTAACAGTCCTATATTGTGTTATTAAACGGAATCTGTCGGTAATTTTTTTTTCTAATTAAAACAAGGCACTGATCCATATTCTCTCCTTAGCCGTTTTTATTTTCAGATTGTGGATTTCTCAATTTTGTCGTCTATATATGGTTGTGGGGACAGGATTCTTGCCTGCACTGCACCTAGAGATATAGGGCGACAAGTAGGAACGGGGCTGTGCCAGTGTTCTGGTGTACTTTGAGCCCAAAAAAATGTATGAACGGGCGCACTCCAAACTTTGGCACGATAAGTCCCTTTGAAATGCGCCAAAGACATTTTTTAATGCACAAAAGATTATGGGGCGTTCTGAGGGAGTCGCATCACATTCATAGAAGTAGACACATTTATTCTTTGACGTCAAATCTAGGCGCAGAACAGTTCGAACAGCCAGACCAAGTTAAAGGTGGTCTGCCTGAGCCAGACTTGTCGTATTGGCACCACAATGCACTTTTATGTATGAAACTGTTCTTCTGCAGTTCATACATACTGGAGGTACCAGAAGTGCAAAGAGGTCATTACATCAACTTCTCCCCTCTCTCTTGGTTCACTCCTTTTGTGGAGATAGTAAGATTCAATCCTATTTCCTGGTATCCCCTCTGCATGGACTAATATTAAAGGGGTTGTCTCACTACCAGGATTCCTTTTTATGTTAAAGATCTTGCAAAAACAAGTCACTTTGCAATATGTGTCCATTAACAGGACCTTACCTATTCCTAGATTTCCCCTCTTGTATGGGCTGCATCAGCTCCTCAGGTCGCTATAGTTACAGACCTGTTCAATATCTCCTGATAGGCTGCCAGCGCTAGTTTCTATAGCTACAGACCTGGCTTCTACTGCAGCCTAGTGGAAGCCAGTAACCACGCCCCTGAATTCAAAGTGAAACCAAGAAAACAGGACTGAGGTAAGATGAATCAATGTAGTGAGACAACTCCTTTAATGCCTGGAGAGTGATATTATCTGCAGGAATCTGTGTTGTCTCCCTGTTCCCCCTTGATGGGTGACTAAGATAGACTTTGGGACTGGCTGTGGCTAACTGGGCTCCTTACTCACAGCAAGTGTGCTGCTAGATGGAAAGCAAGCACAACCAGTCAGGCTACACTGGACTGCACAAAGGGGTCTCTCACAATAACTAAATGCAGCCCTCTGCTAAGAGACCAGGGCCGCCGTACAGCCAGTACAGGGGGTACTGGTGTACGGGGCCCGGTGAAACAAGGGGGCAGTCTTGTTTCATAATCTACTCAGCCTGTACACGCGGCACTGCAGACCATCCTCTGAGGAGGGGGCCCGCGCAGCTCTGTGTCTTAGGAGGGGGCAGGCGCTCTTTACATACAACTGCAGCAGCGTCGGTCTGTCACTTCCTTAAAGTTCTCCAGCGTCTCCTGTGATTGGAGTCGGCCCCTCTCCTCTCTCTGCCTGTGGGTAGGGCTTCAGTGACTCCTGCTGGCAGAGGGAGGAGTGGCTGACTCCGATCACAGGAGATGCTGGAGAACTGGAACGAGGTGAGAGACTCTGCTGCTGTATGTAAAGAGCAGTCCTGAGAATTAGAGTGGGGGCTGTGTGTGTGAGACTGGGGGGCTATGTGTGAGGCTGGGGGGGCTGTGTGTGAGGCTGGGGAGGGCTGTGTGTGTGAGGCTGCGGGGGCTGTGTGTGTGAGGCTGGGGGATGTGTTTGAGGCTGAGGGGGCTGTATATAAAGCTGGGGGGCTGTATGTGAGGCTGGGGGCTGTTTGTGAGGCTGGGGGACTGTATGTGAGGTTGGGGGGTTTTGTGTGTGAGGCTGGGGGGCTGTGTGTGTGAGGCTTGGGGGGGGCTGTGTGTGAGGCTGGGGGGGCTGTGTGTGAGGCTGGGGGGGATGTGTGTGTGAGGCTGGGGGCCTCTGTGTCTGGGGGGCTGTGTGTGTGAGGCTGGGGGGCTGTGTGTGTGACGCTGGGGGGGCGTGTGTGTGAGGCTGGGGGGCTGTGTGTATGGCTGGGGGGGCTGTATGTGAGGCTGGGGGGCTGTGTCTGAGTGGGGGCGGGGCAATGGGGTTGGCAGAGGGTGGTGTTGATGTGTGTGGGGGGGCCCAGATGCTTCACCTGTATGAGGCCCTGAAATTTCTGATGGCGGCCCTGTAAGAGACGGACTGGGCTAGAAAGACTTCACTCACAGGATCCTTAACTTTACAGAAATTTCTGCCATTAAAGTGAAAGGGCCAATTACAGTCAATAGGGGGAGAACTCACAAATAAATTGCAATCCTATTAGTAAGTGACAGCAGTATGAACATATAGTATGACTTGTCACAGATAATTCATTGTAATGAAAAAATATTATGTCCTTACACCTGAAACCATCCGAGCACATACTGGGATACCACATATATGAAGTGTACTATTACATTATGGATGTTTGATGACATAACGGTCAATGTCATATGTAAAACTCATGGTTTTTTTGATTTTGTGAGTACAAGACCAAAGCTTACATGAAGAGATGCACCAAGCCCTTCTGTGACTTAATACAAAAAGTGCCAATTATGCCCTTCCCCAAAGCTTGGCAATGTAAAGAAATTTCCATGTCAGAAATTAATTCCCTGCAAGACACATAAAATCTATTCCTGTTCACTGGAATAAGTTGCAGAATTTTGCTCCCGATATGGCCTTCCAATGGAAAGAGTAAAATCTGCACTTAAAGGGGTTGACTCACTTCAGACAATAATATCACTAGGAAATTATTATTACTTAAGGGCCTATGTTCATTGTAAGGTGTGCAGTTATTATGGGATCTGGTCTCGGCTCTGTAGTTAATTTTAGGTCTGCAATAATACTGGTTTTGTGTGTGGTTTGTATATATTCCAATGTGTAGTCCGATGTGATATTTTGAAATGTGCCATAAAGTTTTCTCTGAATTTAAAATGGTTAGCTCACTTCAGACAATTCACTGTAAAGAAAAAATATTATGTCTTTACACCTTAAACATTTGCATTTTTCTAAAATATGCCATCATTGTCTAATATGTATGTGTACCAGCGGCGGGACTCGGACCTATCTCCTGTGGGCAGAGAAGTGGTTGAGACTCTCCTTTAGACATGAATAGGAGTTCTGAGTTAAGCTGAGTGACAGTGTCATTGTCTGAAGTGAGACAACCCAACCATACACAAAATTTAAGATTAACTGCAGACCCTAGAGCAGATCCCAGAATAACTTCACACCCTACAATAAATATAGGCCCCTAAGTAAATAGTGGACCTAGACAACACTCCCTTAATTATTACAGGCCCCAGACAAGACTAAAAAAGTACATTAAGTTGCTAAACCCTAGAATAAATACAGACCTCAGATTAGACACGAAAAAAACAAAACAAAGCCTAGATCCCCAAAACAGATATATTACCCAGCTCCAAAATGAATGCAGATCATAAAATACAGATCTCAACATAGGTTAGGGTTATTTTATTTGGATAACTGACCAAACTTTTATAAACTCACACCGTGTCTCGCTTTGGAGGTCATGCATCCACATAATGCTTTAAATTCACAAAGATCCCAAAATGAACGGGTGGTCCAGTAGTGAAAAAAACTATTTTTACCTGATAAATCCATTGTTTATACCACAGTAGCAATTGTCTGCCATACGTATTGGTACTATCACTGCTAGCTTGTAAACACAAACTGGTGTGGAACAGCAGAAATTTCAGTGCTGGAACAGTGGTAAAATTAGCTTAAAGTGCACTCAGGGCAGGGTGAAGACAATTTTTTAAAAGTCGTCAAGTATGTGCACTACAGTTGCGCACTAATAATACGTTTATTAAAAAAGAGGTTTAAAGTAAGAAAATATGTATTTTCTTTCAATTAAAAATTCCCAAAAAGAACATTGAGAAACTCGAGATTAAAATAGGAAATTCTTCATAAGTTTGGAAAAATGCAAGATTTTATTTGTCTGCTATATTGCCCAGCACTCGTGTCAAGATTATTTTGTGTGATCCAGCAGCCAAGTGACAGTGGTATGGTTCAAACATCAGTGCCAAGCTTTAGTGATGCTATGAAGTTAATGCCATACATCTCATTTTAATTCATGTATTGACAAACATCACAAGGTCAGTGATCAGGTTATAAAAGAAACTTGTTTAACAAAACTTGTAAATCATTATACTCAAAATAACTTAACCGTTAATAATACAATACTAAAACCACCACAATAAGCATTACCATGCTGTAAGAACAACTAACTGAATGATCTTCAAATCTAAACAACCTACAGAGAACTGTGAAATCCTACCATGTGCTTACCCTAAAGAATACTGACCCTACCTCAGCAGAGCACTCACCCTGATAAGAGCGTCCCTGTTATCGCGAGTGCTAAGATAGGGTCAGCAAACTTTCAGGTGAGCACAGGATAAGAGTTGCATTTACATCAAAGGATGATTCTGTTGGTGTCTAATGCTGTGGAATTACATTTTGTGGTGGTTTTAGAATGGAATTATTAAAGGATAAGTACCATAGTCTACAAGTCTTGTTATATGAGGAATGTAATGAGATCCTTAGTGTCAATAGTGTATAAATCTACAGTATACAGTATTTATCAGCATACAGAAAGCCACATACAATGGGTCTGAGAGCTATACGTTACTCCTCAATCATTGGTTTGGCTGCATAATAAGTGACATTCCTGTAGTATATGAAATTGTTTCTTTTTATGTATAATGCATAAAAATATAATTTTTTTATGTCTTTCCAACTGTATTGATTTGTCCAAATCAATGTCTAAGCTAGCTGCTGACAGGATGACGAGTGATCTTTTTGCCAAGTTTTAGATGTTCATGGGGATTATGAAAAATGAGCTGAACTGTGAACATCAATCATCTTCTAAGGCACATCACACAGCTCTAATCTAAAGAAGTGCACTGTCCCAATATTACACCAAATGTATTAACGATGTGTGTGTTTATTGTGTGTTGTAAAATATTGGTGTAGAATAAATCAGCCATGTGCTGGTATTGGTGTGTGTATGTATTGTCTGTTGGAAAATATTGGTGTAGAGTAAATCAGCCATGTGCTGGTATCAATGTATGTGTTTATTGCCTGCTGTAAAATATTGGTATAAGGTAAATCAACCATGTATTGGTAACAATGTGTGTATTTGTTGTCCTTTGTATCCAGAGGATGTTTTGCAGCAGTCACTGCAGCAGAGTGGAAGAAAACTTCAACCCCTTCACACAGTAGGACGCACCAGCACGTCCTAATTGCTAGTGATTTACCACCATAGGACATGCTATTATGCCCAGAAGATCGTGCTGGCTCCGCTCAGGAGCGCAGGGAGTCAGCTGTGTATTACAGCTGACTCTCTGCACCGTCTGCGATGAGCGGAGTTTACTCTGCCCGCCAGCGATTAATCCCTTAGCTGTTGCAGAGATTGCCACCGCTGCAGCTAAGGGACTGACAGAGGGATGGGGCTCCCTCTGTCGCCAACGGAGCCCACTGCACTGAGATCGTGGATCTGATGCCTTACCTGACAACGCTGGATGTCTAACAAGACCATCGGGGCTGTCTGTGATGTCACCACCATGGTAACTGACAGTTACCATGGTGATGGCTGTTCATTCAAACATGGCAGTACTGCATGTACTGTTTTGTATGATAACGGCGATCTACTGACCACTGAAGTCAAGTCCCCTGTGGGAACAAGTGAAAATAGTACAAAAATAACAAAAAAAGTATTTAAAAAATTAAAACGTTAAAAACACACTCTACCCTTTTCCCATTAAAACACACCAATCCCTCCAAAAAGATAAAAAATAAATAAAGTACTCCTATTTGGTATTGTCGCATCCGTATCGTCCTGTCCTATAAATCTGTCACATTGTTTAACCCGCTCCATTAACAACGTAAAAAAAACTATGACAGGATTGTGATTTTTGTTCATCCTGCAGCACATAAAATAGAATAAAAAGTGATCAAAAAGTTATATAAACAACAAACTAGTACCAATGAAAACATCAGTTCATCCCACAAAAAAATAAGCCCTTACACAGCTCTGTATACAAAAAAAGAAAAAAAAATGTTATGGCTATCAGAAGATAGCAATGCATAAATATTGTTACACGCAATAAAAGTGCAACTACATTAAAATCTATATAAATTAGGTACTGCCGTAATTGCATCGACCCACAGAGTAAAACTAACAGGTCTCAAACACCGCACGGTGAGCGCTGCTAAAAATAAAAAACATACAATTGCTGTACTTTCTTCAAACTGCCCTCCAAAAAAAGAATTTAAAGGTGATCAAAAAATCATGTCCCCTGAAAAATGGTATCAATAAAAATGTCACATCCTGCGAGAAACAAGCTTCTACAGAGCCATACACAGAAAAATAAAAAGTTATGGCTCTGCACAAACCTGTTTTCTTTTTAAATAAAAGTGTTTTTATTGTGTAAAAGCAGTGAAACATAAAAAAAAAAATTACAAATTGGGTATCGTTGTAATCCTATTGACCTGTGGGTAAAGCTAGCTATAAAAACACACTACCAGGATTGTTGTATTTTGTTCAAAAGACCTCACAAAAACCTTGATAAAATTTGATCATTGCATCATATAAACCCCATAATGGTACTAATGAAAACGCGCACTGATCTAACAAAAAACAAGCCCTTAGTCACTTCCGTATACAGAAAATTAAAGAAGTTATGGCTGCTGGATTATGACAACATAAAAACTACATTTTTTACAATGTATTTCTATCATGTAATATTAATAAAACATAAAAATCTATATAGTTATCCTGTTTTTTATACCGCATGACGAACACTGTAAAAATGAAGACCAAAAAAACAATGGCTGAACTGTGTTCCCCCCACCCATTTTCATGGCCCAATGCTAAAATACATATGGGACACCTGTGCACTCAAAAAGCACAATACACCCCTAGTTGAGGGGTGTTGAATCCAAAATGGGGTGACTTCTGGAATATTTCACCTGTCCTGGAATTTTGGGGGCTTTACAAATGCAAAATGGCCCCACCAAAATCTGTGTTCCAAACGCCAAATAGCGCTCCCTCCCTTGTACGCCCTGCCATGCACCCAAATGGCAGTTTACACCCACATATAGGGAATTACCGAACTTGGAGGAAATTGCATAACAAATTTTGTGATGCTTTTTTTCCAGGATTCCTTGTAAAAATGAAACATTTTAAGCTAAAGTTGCTGACTGTTGGAAAAAAGATGTTATCATTTTCCCAGTCTAATGCTGCAGAAGAACAGGTTCATACATTCTGGCGCAGTCTATATTATCTTAAAGTGTTTTAGAACTTGTCTATCAGCACCAGAATTCATATATGTCACCCTATGTGTTTCTTGTCTAACCCAGGAAAAAGTGCAGTTCCATATTAAGAAGATTAAAATAGAAAAAACATAAGGTTCTCACAGTATACATCCCCTTGTCCTAAGGGAATTAAGTAATGTGATAGAAAGGCTTCTATTCTTAATATTTATAGACTGTATAATAACAGGTTATGTTCCAAACAATTGGCGCATAGCAATTGTGGTGCCAATATTCAAAAAGGGGTCAAAAAGGGATCCGGGAAACTATAGGCCGGTAAGTTTAACCTCTGCTGTAGGTAAAATGTTTGAAGGTTTTCTAAGAGATGCTATCCTGGAGTATCTCACTGAAAATAAATGTATAACGCCGTTCCAGCATGGGTTAATGGAGGATCGGTTATGTCAAGCTAATCTCATCAGCTTCTATGAGGAAGTTAGTTCTATACTGGATCGAGGTGAAGCATTGCATGTCATAACTGTGGATTTTTCTAAAGCATTTGATACTGTGCCACATAAAATATTGGTATGTAAAATGAGAAACTGCAGGAAAATGTTTGCAAGTGGGTAAGTAACTGCTTCAGTGATAGAAAACAAAGGGTGGTGTTTAATGGTACATACTCAGACTGGATCCCTGTTACCAGTGAAGTATCACATGGGTCAGTATTTGACCTTTCTCTCTTCAATATTTTCATTAATGACCTTGCAGAAGAATTTCACAGTAGAATATCAGTCTTTGCAGTTGATATTAAACTGTGTGTTCTATTACTAAGGGATCAGGATAAGTTGGAAGCCTGTGCAGAGAAGTGGCAGATGAAGTTTAT
Source organism: Phyllomedusa bahiana (assembly GCA_025379985.1). NCBI lineage: Eukaryota > Metazoa > Chordata > Amphibia > Anura > Hylidae > Phyllomedusa > Phyllomedusa bahiana. Next base: position 181,215 of record JAODAL010001225.1, on the reverse strand, counting down.
CATGGATAAATGCAAGGATATTCACATGGAAAGGAAAAATCCATCCCTTGTAAAAGTGACATGGAAAACAACTTCGGGATCTTAGTGGACGGTACACTTAATTGTAGCAACCAGTGTCAGGCAGCAGCTGTCAAGGCCAATCCGATCATGGGGTGTACTAAAATGGGAATAGATGCACATGATGAGAACATTATTTTTAAGATCTATTTATACCCAGAACTGTATGTCTAGAGGAAAACAGTTTTCTACATAGACATTGAAAGGGATTCTTTACTGTGAGAGCAATGAAATTATGGAACTCTCTGCCAGAGGAACTTGTCATGGTGACTTCACTAACAAAGTTCAAAAAGGGTCTGGATACATTTCTAGCAATGTAACTTGTTTATAATAACAAGTAATAGTAACTAGGATTCTGAAGAAAGGTCATTGATCGAGGGAAGCATTCTGATTGCCAAGTGGCAGTTGGGAAGGAAATTTTTCCCTAAAATGAGCACAATTGGCCTTTACCTCATGGGGGTTTTGCCTTCCTCTGTATCAACACTATAGCACAATAGGCTGAACTGAATGGAAATCTGTCTTTTGGCCTTACAAATTATGTAATTATGTAACATATTGGTGTAAAGTAAATTAGCCATGTGATTTTAATGATGTATGTGTTTATTGTCTATAGCAAACTACTGTCATGTGTTGGTGTACGAGCTACTTAACATTGCCAGTGAGTTGAGTTAATTTATAATTCTGTGTATGCCATTTTCAAAAAATTGGTGTAATTTTCACCATTTTCACCACCTAATAAAATTGTGATTTATAACAATATTGGTAAACCTTTTATAGGTTGTCGCTCTATTTTAAGAGGATCGCCCCCTATCTGCAATTCTGAGTGGTTGAATTGTTATTTATAAAGTGCCATCACATTCCATGGCCGTTTCCCATTCCCTATGGCCATAGCCCTAATGAGACTGGGGATCCATGGTGACTCACATTCTCCAGTTGTGTAGGTGTAGGTTGATGATCTTGTACTTGTCAGACATTTATGGCATATCCTGTCCATATAGATGTAGATTATTTTAAGGATCCTTCAAGGATTTCAATAGGTATTAGGTTATGTCTTCACAGCACTGGATTTGGGTCGGATTTTCAGTGAATTCGGTATTTTGTAACCAGCAAAACTCTGTCCGTACCCAGCACTGTTAAGACTTAAATAGAAAATCTCTGCTGTGGTCTTCACAGCACGGGTTTTCTATTGAAGCCACTGTCCGTGCAGCGGAAGATAGAACATGTTCTTTCTTTCGCCGGATACTGGGATGTACCGGGCAGGCAGGAAATCCAAAAACTGACCATAGATTTTGGCGCAAACCCATGCCAAAAGCTGTTGTTACAGAATGTTAAAATGCTGTTGCATTTTGGACGGCATTTTAATCTGGCTATGTAGATATTGCTCTATAAGAGTGACAAAATTGTACCTTGTAGTAAACAAAATCTGGTAACAGAACTCAAGCTCACAAACTTCAAAAGAGAAGATCTTTTGACACACAAGAAGATAATTTTAAGGTACATTTTTAATTGTATCTCCATTGGCTTAACCCCTTATGCAATTTTGCTATTTGTTATAATAGGACTTTTTGCATCATAACTTTGAGTCATAACTTTTCTAAATTTTTCATCAACATACATATATGAATGCTTTTTGTTATGTTTCAATGACACTAAAAAAACAGCAATTCCAAAACAGTTTTAATGCAGTAATAATGTGCCTCCCGCTCTGTGGCATAAAACATGTATTATCTATATTTCTTGGGTTAGTATGATTACAGTGATACCTAATAATTATATGTTTTCTGACTTTAGCACAAAAGCACATTTTATTTAAAAGAATATTTTTTATTACTCTGTTTATCAAGAGCCAAAACTTTTGTTGAAGCTGAATATGTACATGATTTTTATATGTTTATAAAATAAAGCATTTATGTTTTTTACAGTTTGCATTTTTTGAATAAACATTGTACATTATTTTTTTTTTTTTAAACTTCACTTTGGTAGGAGTGTTAAACTCATTTTCACATCAGCATTATGGTTGCCCTCAAAGGACCACTTTTAACTAGAATGTATGAATGTAACTTCTCCCCTTAGGCTGGAAGCAGTAGAACTGGCATCTTTGTACACCCCTCTGCATTGTTTCTACAATGCAGAAGGGTGTACAGACGATTGAGCCCCTTAGTGGTCAAGTACCCTAAGGGAACTCCATATTACAGTGTAACAGAAAATAGTGTTTTTAAAGAATAAAAAAACAAAAGTTAAAAATAAAAATATTACAAGATACAAATAAAAAAATTAAAAGGTTAAACATAATTGGCATCGCCACATGTGTAAAAGTATGATCTATTAAAATATAACATCATTTATCCTGTATGCATAACACTGTAGAAGAAAAAGCTTTCAAACGCCAAATTGTTTTTTTTTTTCTGGTCATTTCACGCCCCCTAAAAACTGAAGTGAAGTGAAGCTGCATGTAACTCAATATAGTACCAATATAAATTACACTTCAGCCTGCAAAAATGCACCCTCACTCAGGTCTATAGGTGGAAGGACAAAAAAGTTATTTGTTGCCGAAAATGGATACAGATAATACATTATTTATATATAAGAGTGAAAGATATCCAGTGGCAAGCAAAAGGGTAACAACATTTTGAACTTTTGACTTTCAGGGTCCATATCTCACTATCTACTCTGACTTTGAACATGAGATTACCATCATTTTATAAACAATCATCCTTGACCTAAAACTCTTTTGCATATGCTTAGTTCTGCAGATTCTTGTCATGTAATTACATTGTTATGTATTGCTTCTAGTGGTGGAACAATCTTTTTTTTTCTTGTATACCACAAATTACAACCTGTTCTCGCATTCCCTAATAGCTCTCTGTGTTTTTAGGTTGATTCTTAAGCAGGAGGTCACTAGTTCGTATCGAGAAGAAAGATTTCCCAAGAAAAGAGAAACCACATCCAGCTCATTGATAGCGGTCTCTTGGCCACGAAAATTGCCAAACTGCATCATGTGAGGCCCTGACAGCTGGAAGAACATGTAATAAAGTGCGTCATTCATTCCAAAGCCAAGAGGTGGATATCCAGACAAAATATTGGAGTCAACAAGTTGACTCATCACAAGACCTATCAGTTCTGGCATGAGAAACTGCGCTGTAGAGGTGGCTCATATGCTTTGTAATAGTAATAATATAGTATTAGTAATAGAGTAATAGTAATTGATATCACAAACGTCCATGCAAGCACCATGTGACACGTATTACACATAAGAAGCGTTGGCTCGAGTTTACAAAAAAGTAAGAAAAGCGGACAGTAAAAGTTAGGAAACACGTATTTTAAAATGATGAGATGAAAGTCAATAGACCGGATTCTGATGGGTACAAATGAGTCTGGAAGGATCAAGAGAAAATGGGGCTAATGGATCGAGAAATTGAAGAAGCTATTAAGTTTGGTGAAGGAAGCCTAATGATATGCGGTTATTTCACAGCCAAAGGCATTGGATAATTGATCAATATCAATGGTGATCTCAGTACTGAGCTACATGTGAGTATCCTACAAGATGAGTTACTTTGTACGCTCGAGTACCATGGGTATTCAATAGACGGCAGAGTGTTCCCACGGGACAACGACCAGAAGTATAGGTCAAGATTGGCAAAGGAATGGTTCAATGACAATGAAGTAGAGTTGCTGTATTGGCCTCCACAGTCCCCAGACCTCAACCCAATTGAACACTTGTGGGTAGAGTTGAAGAAAACGCTGTATTCGTGCCCAAGTAAGTCGACCAGTATGAACCAACATTGCGAACATGTAGAAGAGACCTTGGATCAGAGACATTGGTCGAGACATGCTTGAATCTGATCAAGAGCCCAGAAGAACTTAAGCAGTGTTTAAAGCCGAAGGTGGATTTACAAATTGCTAACAAAATAATGAACTTTTAGGAGCAAAACAGTAACAATGCAATTACAAGACAAGAATCTGCATAACTAAACATATGTGAAATAGTTGCAAGTCAAACTGATGTATAAGATAGCCAATATGATTGTCTACAAAATTATTGTAGCCGCGCATTCAAAGCTGTAGTGCATGGTTGGATATGGAGCCTGGAAGTCAAAAGTTAAAAAAATTATCACCCTCTTGCTTGGCACTGTAAAATTGAAACCCCAGGCACAATTATGTTTTTTTACCCAATTTAGATTTTTTTTCCAGCTTTTCAGTATATTCTATGGTATAGTTAATAACACCATTAAAAAGTACATATAGTCCTGCAAAAAAACAAGCCCTCATATGTCTACGTAGATAGAAAAATAAAATAACGTATGGCTCTTGGTAGCCGGGGAGGGAAAACTAAGACCCATAATATTATGACCAGCTATCAGGAAGGGGTTAATCCTCTATATGCCTCAGTCGATAGTGGCCGTGGCATATAAGTGGTTGACAGCAATCATGATCACAGGATAATGATAGTTGCCTTGGCATCGAGAAGCCAACTAAAGGCCTGAATCTTCCACATACTGAAGCTACTTGTGCCTTGTCCATGGACAAGATGTAAAAGTTGCTTGGCACAGGCATAATGCATAGCAGTACAGTACAGCAATGTATAGCTATTTTATAAAAGCTGTCAAGTGATCTCATACAGTAGTCTAATGTCAACGTTGGAATAAAAGAAAAAGTAAAAATACTGCTATAAAAAATGTTTAAACATACAAAAAATGTTAAAAATAAAAAACAAACACAAATCCTCTGTTTCCCCAATAAAGGCACTTTATTCTAAGTAAAGAAAGATTTTAAAAGTACATATACATAGCTTTTGCCGTGTCTATAACAATCAAATCCATAAAATTATCACATTAGGGAGAATGTTACCAAAGGGGAAAAAGGAACACAATTATTTGCCAACTCTCCCAAAACCTCGAGGTTAATAGGTCAAGAGATTCTGCTGATAGGGTCAATTACATGCAGAAGGGCCGAGCTGTAAGGTAGGGAGCGGTCTGTGGTTTGTATGGTAACCCAGGACACAGAGAACAGTACAGGATGGTCATATGCAAAAGACATTGTTGCACGCATGGCTGTGACGATGGGAACCGCTTATCTACACACAAACATTCTGTGTCATGGGTCCGTGAACAAACCATTGACCCTCTCCACAGCCCCTAGTTTTCTGTATGCAGCAATAAAGCATATTTTACCTTGTATAATTTCATATGCTTAGTAACAAAGCAAAGTTTACTAATTGCTGTGTTGACGGGGCATCAGCACTTTTTTCCTTATCATCCAGAAAAGCTGGATGATGACACATCTATCCACAGCAGGAAATCAGCCTTTCTGTCACAGGAGAGCTGATATCCTGCGTAAAAGTGAGTGTAGTTTGTAAAAAGAGAGTGTAATATTTAAAGAAGGTTCATGCAAAAACTTTCAGCAGTGCACTAGAATCTCCAAGAAGCCCACTTACAAAGTATGGTCAAACGCAAGAATTCTGGTGGATCTGGATGAAAATCTAGTTTGTATGGCAGTTTCCTGACTCTCCTCTGACATCTGTTGAAAGGATTGGGCAGTTACATTCTGACTGCCCAATCCTAATGTTCTTGAAGAGCTAGGCCACAGACAGAAGTCGTAAACCAACTCTGCATCTGTATGAGTGATTTTGGAGATATAAGTGACAAACTAATGTATTCAGCTATCTTTATAGTGTTATTATCTCTTATCAAATCCTCAGCATTAAATTGCCTGTCTTCTAACGATAATGAAATGATTATCATGTGGACAACTACAGAGAAAAGAAAATATAAGCTTCTTGTAAATGCGTTAGTAGCAAGTGTAAAAACTGGAATATTTAAACATGTTTTTTAATGGAGGTAGAAAAATTAAAGATATAACATTAGGGGAAAAACAAAGCACCCCCGATGAATTCTATGGTTTTACGTATCAGGACATAATTTGAAAACATGTAGTTTTCAAAAGGCCTAAAATTTTAGTGAATACGACCTCTGATGAACAACACAGAACAGATTCCATTGTGTCATTATTTATGTAACAACAATTAAAGTTAAGCTAGAAAAATCATGTGTGAAAAACTAAGAACACCCCATGAGTCAATAGCTGGTAGAAACATCTTTAGCAGCAAGAACCTGAAGTCATCATTTTTTGCATGATTTTATCAATCACTCACAATGTCCTGGAAAAATTTTGGCCAACTCTTCTTACAGTATTGCTTTAGTTCATTGAGGTTTGTGGTCATTTTTTTTGTGTACCTCTCTTAAGGTTCATGGCATTTCAGTTGGGTTAAGGTCTGGACTTTCACTGGGCTATTTCAACTCCGTTATTCTTTGCATATTCAGCTATGTTGTTGTTGATTTGCTGGTGTGCTTGGGATTATTGACCTGTAGCATAACCTAGTTTTCACCAAACTTTGGCTGTTGGATAGATGGCCCCAGATTTGACTCTAAAGTACTTTGGTGTACAGTGCAGTTTATGCTCAAGTCAATATCTATAAAGTGACCAGGTCCTGTGGCTACAAGAGAAACCCATATCTTTACTCCATAACCAACATGCTTGACAGTAGGTATGGTGTTTGTGCTTATATGCTGTATTTGGTTTTTATACAATGTGACGCTGTGCATTATGGCCAAGCATCTCTATTTTGGTCCTGTCCTTCAGAAGGACATTGTTACAGAAATGGACTGTTCAGATGCAACTCTGCAAACCTAACCTGTGTTTTATTTTTAGAAAGAAAAAACGTTCTTCCAGCAACCGTTCCAAAAAGTCAGAATTTATTAGATTTCCTCAAATTATGCTGTCATGAACTAAAATATTTAACATGCTTGTAGAATAGGACACCGCTGCGTGTTCGTCATAGACAGCAGTGATAATCTCACTGCTAATTGTTTAGATCCGTCTTTAGGACCGACAGAGCGGACCCCAAGACGGATCCTAAAAGTGCTTGTAACAAGCCCTTAAAGTCAATTTACAATATATTTTCAAACTGTTAGTTGAAAGAAAGTAGTATGTAAATGTTATTTAAGTCATTGTGATTAACCAACTAAACCCAGAAGGTAGCTTTGCATTTACTGATAGATTTGTCTAAAAGTAATTGTCTATTAGCTGTTCCCAAAAGCCTACATAGAGTACCACTGCCTATCTACTGAACTTTTCTGCAAGCAGTGGGGAGACAGCACAAAAACATCATGGGTCAGCGGCTATAAACAGCTGGTAGAAAGGTCCCTGGCAGAAAGGACCCTATTAATAATGCTTGTAGAACAGTTTCATCTTCTGCGGGGGAGGGGGGGATACAGCGCCTCTAATTTGCTGTGCGAATAGTTTGTTTAATGCACCCTGTTTAATTTACTACAAATAGATCCTAAAAGAAGCTACCCCAGGTAAAATACAAAAGCTACTTACAAATGAGTCATGAAGTGTTGACTTGATTAGATTTTAGCTGGCAATAACTATGTGAGTCTGGCTTGTGAAGCATAAACAAACCCTAAATAGAGCCAGGAGCTGCAAAGCAATAATTGAATAACCAATGTTGAATATATTTGATTTCACATTTTATAAAATGTTGTTAAATTCCATCTATGAGACTTAAAATGAAAAAAATGTTTAGTTAATGTTAGCTCGTGTTTGGGTTTTCTGCTTCCTTTGAGATAGGAACCTGTTTGTTTTATCCATCTGGTGTCACAGAATGTTGATTCTATCTCAGTGCATTGCCAATCCTTGTGTTTGAAACTGTCCATTAACTTTAATGTGTCCTAAATTTCAAGCAGTTATAGAAAGTTAAAAATAATTTATGCTTGGACTCTAAAAATTATAATAAACCATAATAGAGATACATTTATATATCTAATGTTATCTCAAGTAAACCATTACAGTAACATTTTCTGGATCAGCACATGCCTGTGACACATAAAATTCAATCTATGCTAGTGAGAGAGACACGAAGAGACAGCAGGAATAATTTCCCACTGGACTCAATTGCAGATCTTTTAGGATTGAAGCAGACTGAAATGAAATGTGAATATCTGAGCATTTCGTAATTATTTTGTTTTCTCAGTGGACAAGCTCCTTAGAAATTATACATCAAAGGGACGCATTTGAGGTTAATATAGAAATATGCAATTAATATGCTTTCCCTTTAGCAGTGTGTTAGATTGCTCAAACCCGTGCCAAAGGTAATTAAACAATGGTTCAAATGGCAGACTATAGGGCTTTGAAGATATCTGTGGGAAATGGGCTGCATAGCTGTTCTTTACTGCTGTAATGTATTAGAAGTGACATTGCTAAACAAGCTCATCTTTCTGGTCCAGTAGATCCATTTAAAAACTTACATTTGTCATCCAATGTTTTAATAAGTTCTTGCTCTATTGTATTTCCTTAACTTTAAAGGGGCTTTTCTATTAAAAACATTTATCACCTATCCACAAGATAACAGGTGATAAATGTCTAATCCCTAAGGATACCATTGCAAGGACACACATCAATTGCTAAAACAGGGGCCCCCAATGACTAGCATCATCAGTCCCACAAAGTTTGAACAGAGCAGCGGTGTGCATGTTGCCCCATTTGAGCGCAGTGAGATAGGATGGAACTCGGGGCCCTTGTTTAATTGATAAGTGGGGATCCCAGTGATAAGACAAAAGAATGTTTAAAAAAGGATCCCCAATCAGATACATAGACTTATGAGAGTTTGTTTTTGAGGGACAGGATGGTTTTTTTCAATGGTACCACTGACCATACTATATAATTTACTGGAAAACCAGAAAAAATCTTTGTGAAGTGAAACATGAAATTGTGCCATTTTTATAAGGTTTAGTTGTTATGTTCACTGCTTGGTGCAAATAACATACTATCTGTAAATTACAGATATTATACGAGGAGTTCAGCCATGGTTCAGCAACACCAACCATGTCAATCTGTTCCTTTAGAACTAGGACCTCAAGCTTCCCCATTTTGCGCTTGCTAGACTTCTGGCATTTATGAACAGATAATTTTGTCATGTTAAATGTCATGAATTACAATGTTGTTTTATTGAAATGTCTAGGTCAGTTTTTTATGGGCCAGATCCCACTAGAAGTGATGCTTTGTTTGATCTGATAATTTCAATCAAAGTTCTATCAAACTTGTTGGAGAGTTCACTTTCTGAAAAAATCTTTAAACATTTATATGTCAAAAAGTTAAACTCAGGGCATTTATGACCTTTAAGTAATAGTAAAGGAATGCTGGACACTGGGGATCAAGAGAAGGGCAGGGCTACTGAATGAATACTTTAGCTCTGTATATACAAAAGAGGAGAAAGTAGCTGATGCAGGTGGTGTCAGTGCTGATGTAGGTGGTATTATTATTATTATTATTATTATTATTATTTATTTTAGAACACCGTTGATTCCAGGGCGCTGTACATTCACTATACATAACAAATGTTGAACAAATACAATGGTGACGAAAAATGACTAGTAACTGATACAGAGAGGAAAGAGGGCCCTGCCCGTGAGGGCTTACAATCTAGAAGGGAGGAGGGGAGAGACAGAAGGTGTGGGGCGGACATGTTTGTGGGCCGGTGTACTGGTGGTGGGGTTAGTGTAGGTTATAGGCTATCCTGAAGAGATGGGTTTTCAGGTTGCTTTTGAAACTGGTGAAAGTTGGGGAGAGTCTGATGTTTTGGGTTAAGGAGTTCCAGAGAATGGGTGAAGCACGAGTGAAGTCTTGGAGATGGTTGTGTGAGGAGCTGATGAGAGTGGAGCAGAGGAGAAGGTCTTGTGAGGAGCGGAGATTGCGTGAGGGGAGGTATCTGGAGATTAGAGCAGAGATGTATGGAGGGGAGAGGTTATGGAGTCTTGTAGGTCAGGGTTAGTAGCCTGAACTGGATTCGCTGGGCAATAGGGAGCCAGTGAAGGGATTGACAGAGGGGAGAGGGAGAGAAGTATCGAGGAGAGAGGTGGATAAGACGGGCAGCAGAGTTGAGGATGGTTTGAAGGAGAGCGAGAGTGCTGGATGGGAGGCCACAAAGAAGGATGTTGCAGTAGTCTAGGCGGGAGATGACGAGGGCGTGGACTAGCGTTTTTGTAGTGTCAGAGTTGAGGAATGGGCGGATGCGTGAAATATTTTTCAGGTGGAGGCGGCAGGCAGAGGTGAGGGCTTGGATGTGTGGTTTGAAGGATAAAGAGGAGTCCAAGGTTATCCCAAGGCAGCAGACTTGTGGGACTGGTGAGAGAGTGTCGCCATTAACAGTGATAGAGAGATCAGGTGAAGGGATGGAATGGGACGGTGGAAAGATGATGAGTTCGGTATCAGGGCTGATGTACACAGTACCAGTGCTGATGTAGGTGGTATCAGGGCTGATGTACGCAGTACCAGTGCTGATGTAGGTGGTATCAGGGCTGATGTACGCAGTACCAGTGCTGATGTAGGTGGTGCTAGTGCTGTTCATATTAACTGATATAATAAGTGTGAGTGTAGAAATGGTCCAAGCCAAGTTAAATAAACTGAATGTAAAAAAGGTGTCAGGGCCAGATCACTTATACGCAAGAGTTCTTAAAAAGCTCAGCTCAGTTTTTTCTGTGCCCATGTATATGATATTTAGAGATTCCCTTGTGACTGGTATAGTGCCAGAAGACCGGCACAAGGTAAATGTGGTTCCCATCTTCAAAAAAGGCCTGTAGGTCTTGTCCAGGTAAATATAGACCAGTAAGTTTAACATCTATTGTGAGAAAATTGTTTGAGGGACACATATAGAACTATATACAGGAATAAGTGGCAGTTTAAAATATAATAAATGATTGCCAGCATGGTTTTACTAAGAAGTTGTCAGACCAACCTGATCTGTTTTTAAGAAGAGGTGAGTAGAAGTCTGAATAGTGGAGCGGCTGTGAATTTAGACTTTGCAAAGGCGTTTGTCACTGTCCCTAATAAGCACTTATTGGGTAAATTAAAGTCAATAGGGTTATAAATAACATTGTGTAATTGGATTAAAAACTATCGGATCGTACTCAGAGAGTGGTGGTAAATGGCTCCTACTCTGTGGTCTCTGATTATGAGTGGGGACCCCAAAGCTCAGTACTGGTTCTTTTTTTTATTCAATTTATTTATTAATGATATAGTGGAGGGGATTCATAGCACTGTTTCTATTTTTGCAGATTATAGTAAACTTTGTAGCCTAATGCAGTCAGTTAGTGTACTTGTAGATCATAGATTACAGAACAGCAAGCAATGTCAATCAGCTGTCTCTAAGGCCAGCAGATTATTGGCGTGCATTAAAAGAGGCATGGACTCGCGGGACAAGGATGTAATATTGCCTGTATATAAAGCATTGCTGCAGCCACATCTGGTATATGCTGTTCAGTTCTGGAATTCAGTTTATAGAAAGGATGTAATAGAGTAAGAGAAAATACAAAGACGAGCATCCAAACTAATAAAGGGAATGGAGCATATTTGTTTAGAGCATAGGTTACAAGAATTAAACCTATTTAGTATTTAGGAAAGACAACTATGGGGAGACAGGATTAATTTATATAAGTATATTTTGTGTAAAGCCCCCTCAAAAGACTAGGAGACAGTCTTTCCATCTGGAGAAAAAAGAAATTCAGTATCCAAATGCCTTCTTTACCATAAGAACTGTGAATCTGTGGAACAGCCTGCCGAGCAGCTGCTCACAACAAGAACAATTAAGGGCTTTAAGAAAAGTATAGATAACTACCTAGTAATACATAATATTAATAATTAATTAATAATTAATAATAATTAATACTTATGTAGCTGTATAAAGATCTAGATCTAGTATCTTTAGGATCAGGATAGAAATACTCCTTCAAGGCAGATTGGTTCATGTCTTATGGGTTCCAAAGTCTTCATCAATGGGGGAAACAGAGCTTAAAAACAATTATCTTTATCCCTCCCTTCATCCACATCTTTCCACACCCTGCAGTTGAACTTGATGAACATTTGTCTTTTTTCAACCATGCTATGTAAGTAGTTCAGTACACCATGCTAGTAGATACAGTGTAGATGTGGTACTTAGCAACAAAGTGAATTAAAGCAATGTGTAAAGGAACACCAGTAGAAATACATGCATATGGGTGTAATTTCTTGTAGTTTGCACAGGTATCTGGAGCTATGGCTGTCTACAGTATGTCTCACATCTGCTGGAGGGTGCATGGGAGAGGATCCATAGGGCGAATATGATGATGTAGTGAGTTGGGTACAGGTCTAAGAAATTAGGGGGCCAGGGTAGAACTTGAAAGTTTTGGTTATGATCTTCTAACCAATGTTGGACATTTCTAGCTGTGTGACATGTCGCATTGTCTTGCGCATTGTTCCACACAGGGAAGACAAAAATATATATATTGGTATATGTGATTTGCAAGGATGGATTCCTACCCATCCTACCTATCATTTTGCAAAATGTGCCAATGTATAAATATTTTCTTTGTTAATAATTTTGATTATAAGTTCATGTTTAAAGGCTTTTTAAAGGTTTTTTAGTGTATTTTTTCTTAGCTACATAATCCGTTTGAGAAAGTGTTTTGGCTTTTAGGTATGCTCCATGTCTCATAGTTATGGGATATTTTTTATCTAATTTTTTTTAACGTCAAGTAGAGTAAAATAAATCGTTAATCTGAATTTTTGAAGTTTTTTGAAGTGACCAAATAGTATGATCAAGATTCATTTTATATAAGACAGTTCTTAAATTGAGGAAGCTGTTAGAATCAACTGACTTGAAGTATGCCATGGTGAATATTTCATTATTTTCTGTGAATAGAGTCACATCTATAACTTGATTCAATATCTTCTTGTCATCCAAAAAGGTAAACCCCAATAGTTGCTACTTAGGTACAAAATTACTAAACTCATTCTCACCTCTTTTCAAAATAACAAGAGGTTATCAATGGAATGTTAAAATAAAATGATGTCCAAAGACCATTTGTGGGTTTGACACAGGGCCGTTCCTATGTTAAATTGCACTCAGGGCGGGATAAAGAAATTTCTCCCCCCGTTATCGTTTTTCGACACGCTGTGACAGAATGCATCGCCATCAACCAGTGCCCAAATATATAAAACTACAAAATAATTGTCAGACAGTAATCAAATAACACTTCTACATAAAAACCAAAATCTCAAGGCTAACCTTACCAATATCCTACTAAGATCCAATATCACCACCACAAAGTGACTGAATAATACCACAACACCATGACCACATATCACCACCACATATTGACTGAATAAGTCCACCACATAGTGACTGAATAATATCTCAACACCATGACCCTATATCACCACCACATAGTGACTGAATAATACTGCTACATATCACCACCACATAGTGAGTGAATAATACCACCTGTAGGTATATATAGGACCTGAGTACATATGCTGCCTTTGGGTACAGATATATGTCCCCTATAGGTGAGTATATGCCCCCTGTAGGTAGATATATTCCCTCTGTAGGTAGGTATTTGCCCCCTGTAGGTAGGTATTTGCCCATTTAGCTAGTTATGTGCCCCTTGTAAGTAGTTATGTGACCCCTGAAGGTAGTTATGTGACCCCTGAAGGTAGTTATTTGTCACCTATAGGTAGATATATGCCCTCTGTAGGTAGATGTTTGCCCCCTGTAGGTTATTATATGCCTGGTGTTAAGTTTAAATAAAAATAAAAAAGGTACTCGCCTTTCCATGTTCCCTCCCCGCGCAGCCAGCCCCAGTGTAAGCGGTGTGATGTCATCATGCTGATTATCTCGGCACACTGCTCCCAGGATCTCCTGGGCCAGACGCCTAGGATTTCGGCATAGGAGACCCTCCGTTGAAGAGGGCATGATGAAAGCCTTACATCACGCTCCCTGCGATGCTGTTGTGTATATACAGTGCGCACTGAGCAGTATATACACAACGGAGAAGGCAAGGACAGTTACGAACCGTCCTGCCCTCTTCCTCTACAAGCAGCTGTACAGTGTGTGCAGATGCTGGCTCTGCAGGCGGTCGTTTTAAAAAGGCTGCGCAGAGTGGGAAGTAATCGCCTAGCAGGCGAGCCCTCCTTGCTCACCCTTAGGAACGGCCCTAGTTTGAGATATTGACTTGGACTCAAAATCACCCATATAAAGATTGGCAAAGCTTGGCACACATATCGTGCTTGTAATTGTGCTTTCTATATGGATATATAATTTATCGCTTAAAACAAATATATTAAATATTAGGATAAAATGAACACTATTGGTGATAAACTGTTTTTGGTTATGAGGTATAAGAGGATCTGCTGATTAGAAGTTTTAGACCTTGTACACAGGTCATGGGAAATATCTGAATATAAAGATACCATGTTGAGAGGTGCCCATTTATAATCAGGTCCCCTTTGATGTTGTTAAGGATCCATGTAAGATTAAAGGTGTCCATTAGGTAAGAATAAAGGGTCAAAGAATACCTATCAAAGAATCTATGCCTGCAATTGTGGTTCTCCCTTGAAGATTCCAAACCTTAGGGAGAAGGTAAATTACAGACATTTGGGGATCCTTTATTAGGAGAAAGCCTCTTTCTTCTTAATTATAATGTAATGATGTATAATAATAAGACATGGTGAGCAAATTATTGTCCTTTGGTCTACAGTAGTAGGTATCTGATAAAACTTGTGTGGCTTCCTCTATGTAAGCAGTTGTGTCCTGAATAACTATTTCTGCACAATTATCTGCATTCCTTATAATGATGTCCTTATTTTGAGTCAGGCTTTTTAGAGCCATTTTTTACTTAAGAGGCAGGTTGTTTTTCCATTGGATATTGCCATATATAATTTTCAACCAGTGGACACTAAAAAAAGTAAAATTCAATATAATAAGATTTTGGTTTAATGCTGCAATGGGATGGGTTTTAATGTTGAGGGTGGCAGCGAGGTTTTCTGTAATACAGTGATTGCAGGATTATTGTATTTGTTGACTTCAAAGTGTCTGGTCAAGGTAAGCTTGCATATGAAATCTCTGTGATCAAAGCATTGGTTATGTTCATTAATTTTAGCCATGGGACAAAAAAAGTCATTTCATAACTAACTTTAATCATTTTTCCATTAGGTTAAATGAAGATTGAAACATTTTCATTGTAATATCTCGCTTCTTTTGGGTGAAAAGTGGTCTAATTTTCCTCATTCTGTTTCCTTCTTGGTGTCCCCTTTAAGTTTTGTATTTCTTTTGTGGCTGATATGAATACAAAATTAACTCTGGTTGCTTTGGAGGTTTGCTCTATGTAATATGTGCAAGTAAGTGCAGAATTGGTAGTAAATCTAAAAAAGACTTTAGACTATTAGATGCAAAGAGATGGTTATTTCTGGAGTTAGAGGAAATATTTCCCTCAGTTGCAGATTCTCTAGGTGGAGAAACTAGATATGATCTGTCATAGTATTATGGACAGTATAGAGTATATGTAGACGAGCGGAATGGAAGGGCAATGATGAAATCATTATTATCAAAATGTTTATCTATGACATTAGCAAAAGTAATGGGGGTCCTATAAGGAATATAGTTGTAATAATCTACAGTGTTAAAACAAGTGATTAGTAAGGAAGTGTGATGGGCTGAAGTTGAAAAAGGAATGTAAAGGTTTTTAAGAGATGGTTCACTGTTGCATTTGCTAATGGTAGATGCCTGGTATCAATCTAGAGAACTGTTGGTTGTGTTGTGTTGGGAACCTCTGCTATAAGGAATATAGTTGTAATAATCTACAGTGTTAAAACAAGTGATTAGTAAGGAGACGTGTGATGGGCTGAAGTCTGAAAAAGGAATGTAAAGGTTTTTAAGAGATGGTTCTCCTGTTGCATTTGCTATGGTAGATGCCCTGGGTATCAGTCTTAGAGAACTGTTGTTTGTGTTGTTTATTTGTATTGGTTAAGGTAGGTTTTGCTGTATTATCTTTAATGCTGGACTCTCTTTTGGATAACCAAAATGTTATGTAGTTGAACTCATGGTCCTTTCTATATTTATGTGCTTATTTAATCTTTTTTTCTAAAATCTCCTTCTCAAAGACTGCTTAGGCCATGATCTAATTTAGTAAATTCTTGCAAAAGTTGAAATTGCTCTATTTCCGTTGAGTATAGAGGTTTTTTTGGTGGCATCTGTATTAAGTTATTAACTATTTTCACAAACTCTCAATTAATTTCACTCTGCAAGTGTGTAGAAAATGATCACATGATCTAGAGTTATATAGACAATGCATAAGGGTGTATCAATATGGTGGTTTTACTTCTTACTGGGGCAGGAAGTAGTAAAACAGAAAACATGGCTGCCATGTACCCCGATAGGGAGCCCTGCGATCTTGCCGCGGGCAGCCCTATCGAAGTGAGGAACAGTGTGCGGCACCATTTGTCATTGATTTAGATGCCATGGCCATCTTTGCCGAGGAGTCTAAGGGGTTCAACAGCACAGGATGGCGCTGGCACCATCCCTCGCTGTATCCGCCAGCTGCAATTAACCGCTAACACCCAGCGGCTGTGTAATGGGATCACAGCTCCTTAATGCCACTAGGGCATACCTATACGTCATGGTGGGTTTAGGTGTTAAGTTTGTTGATCAAATTAGTCTTTCTTCTTCCTGATATTCTTTTTTGCAGTATTTCATAATTGCTAAGACTGATTGCCTTAGATAGTTGTCTTATTTATGCAATGAAGTGAGCTTGCTCTAGTCTGCAGCTATCGGGGACCAGGTCTGTCCATGCATACAGTCAAGATTGGTATTGCAGACAGCAAGAACTCTTTACAAAATTCACTGTATCTCCCTATCTTATTTATCTGACAGGAAGGTCTATTCTCAACAGTACTAAACATGACTGCCCTGCAGTAATAAGGGAGCGGTTTGAGCAGATTACATGAAGGGCCAGAGAATAGATAGACAATACAGGCATCTATCTAGTTGCCTCCTCTGTATTTGTGTAATCAACTGGAGTTACCAAACAATGGCTTAAAGCGGTTGTCCACTGTATTTTGTTTTTATTTACTATCTATTTAACAGTAAATCATACCATTGTCTAATATACATACTTTAAAAATTCAACTCCTTAACTCTTTCATACTAATGAGTCCTGTCTAAAAATAAATAAAAATGGTACAGCTCACATTCCGGTCCATAGTAAAGACTGCCATGGAGTAACTGATTGAACTAAATATGGCATCAGTTATGTGACTTTTTGTATTCAGTTACTTTCAGATGACATCTATGGGATAACTGAATAGGAATAATATTGGAATAATGATCAATATGATTATTTCAGCCTCTTTGTCACTGTGTAAAGATACTTGCATAACCACTATTTCTTTAGGTCATATCATGTTGGTAATAAAGTTAACTGTAAAAATAAAAAAAAAAGCAGAAAGATGAGACTACAGGAAGAATGTGCGAGCAGATTCTACACAGACACTGACAGACAGACATAAGACGCTGCTGGAGGTAGTAATACTGGAGAAGTTCTGCTTCTCAATAACCTACTGTTACCAGGGGTCACATGACCTATATGTGGTGGGACACATGACTGTTCTGTCCATACAGATACTCTATGACAGCTGTTATTGTAGACAGAAACATGGGTGGTACCATTACATTTTTTCTAGATAGAGGGGCTAGAGCACTAGTATAAAAGATGTACAAAAACAAATTTTAAAATTCATATATATTTGAAAATTATATGTTTTTCCTATTATATCCCATTTTAGCAAAGACCAATTATAAGGGGAAACAACCCCTTTAAGCGAGCACAGCAACAAGAAAGATAAACAACATTCTAGCACCTATCGGAATGTAGCCTATCTTTGCTCTCCTTTTAGTAACACAGACAATACAGTAGATCAGGAAAGGAAGCTCTGTGTGTGCTAAGGCACCAAATCTGTTTATTTTACAGTTTTATGTCCTCATCATAAACCAAAACTGTAGGAAAGTAGCCCAAGGGTAAAGCCTCGGGTTTAAGCAATGCAGGCAAATGTTCAGGTATAACACAGGTGGTTTATTTTATCCAACAGCATCCACAGAAGGTAATCTTAATACATTGGAAATCAAACAAAACAGCAGCTTTTTCAGCTTTAAACCAGTGCATATAAGTCCTCCAAACCAGTGCTTGGCTTTCTCAACCGTTAGATGCTTGGGTATGGGATCCAAATCGTCGGAAAAGCAGAACACAGAACAACCTCCAGCACAGAAGCTCTTTCCTCTACAGACTGACACACACCTCATCTTGGAACCAAAACCTGTCTCTCACTAGCTCCAGGCTCTTACAGGCCTGTAAACCTGGACTGGATTGGGGAAAGGCCCGGGCCACCCATCCTTCGAACCAATTCATAACAGCCGGACCGATCAAAGCCCTGTTAAGCAGCGGATTTTTAAACTAACAAATAGGTGTCAGAAACCCTAGTGTTATGACCCAAAAAGACATTTGGCTTTACTTAAACCGATGCCAGGGACATCGGCAAACACATACCGTCCATCCACTATGGCACCTTGTGCCCTCTTAATATCCCCCCCCCCCTCTGCCAACCCAGGGGCTGGCATTTTGCCGGGCTTTACGTGGCCCCCTGGGAAAGGGCATCCGCATGCCCTGTAGCTTTCCCCGCCTATTTCGACTGTAATGGAATCTTGCAGGGCTAAAACCAACGGGTCACTAGACATTTTTCCCAATTCCTCTCACTCAACCACTAGAGGGGCATGACCAAAAATTTGGTCGAACGTCTCCCTAAAAAATAATATCTCAGAGAGTCCAGGGCCCATTTGATTGCAAAGCCTTCTTTCCCTACAATAGAATAATAAGCCGCAGGGTGTTCTCCCCATTTATTACCTGGGACATCAACGGCCCCCAACCCACCCTGATGCGTCGTTTACACACAAACTCCTTAGTTAAAATTGGGAGCCATCAAAAACTGGTGTCCACAAAAAGGGCCGGGTTTGAGCGCCTGAAAAGCTCTCTTCCCTTCTGGGACCACTTTAACTGTGGACCCTTGGTGCCCTTAAAAATTAAGGTCAGTAAGGGTACTGCCACCTCTGCAAACTGGGGATAAACCTCCGTAAAACACCACTATCCCCAAAACGCCTGGACCTGTTTTTTGTAAGGGGTCGGGGCCATCCCTGAATCGCCTCTATTTTTTTTTAACTGGGGCTTTATTTCGCCTCTACCTACAATTTTACCCCAGGTACCGGGCCCTCTTCCATCCCCATGGCGCACTTACTTGGGTTTATTGTAAAGCCGGCGCGTCTTAAGGCCTCCAAAAACCAACTGTCCCTTTAGGGGGTGGCTTTCCCATTTCGACTGTAGATGACTTTGTCATCCAAGTAAGCGCAGCATACTTTCTATGGGGACATAAGACCTGGCCCATGGCCCTTTGGAAGTAGCTGGGGCACCCTGTAGCCCAAACGGGAAATTCGGGACTACTGAAACGACCCCTCGGTGTGGAGAAAGCTGTCTTTCTTTAGCCTTTCTTTTGAAAAAGGGGTCTTCCCAAATACCCCTTGGTAAGATCTAAGGTAGTGATGTAGCGAGCAGGCCTAGTCTTTCAATGAGTTTCGTCTACCCTCGGCATAGGAAAAGCATTTTACCTTAGAGACCTCGTTCAGCTTGCGATAGTCGTTACAGAAACGCCACTCGCCGTTGGGTTTTGGGCACTAGGACTATGGGGCGGACCACCCGCTTTTGGACTTATCAATGACCCCTAGTTCCATCATCCTATGGACCTCCTGTTTAATTACCTCCCGGCGGGCCTCGGGAATCCTATAAGGTTTTATATAAACCCTCACTTGTAGCTCTGTAAGGATTTCATGTTTAAATTTAACATTGGTGAGCCCGGGGCCCTCCGTAAACAGGTCTCTGTTCTTTTGTAGGATTTTTCCTTGCATGTTGTCTTTGGGGGGGGGACAATGTTTCTGAAATTTGTTCACATTTTAAATCCTGACTCTGACTGGGACACTAGACAAGGGGCCCCCAGGGAATCTCTCTCCTTCCAGGGCTTAATTAAATTAATATGATAGATCTGGAAGGGCTTCCTCTTACCCGGCTGGTGGACCTTGTAGTTTACCTCTCCCACTCTTTCAACGATCTCATACGGCCCTTGCCCTTTGGCTAGGAACTTGCTCTCAACTGTTGGTTACTAGCACTAGTACCCTGTCCCCCGGGAACTAATTGGGTCTAACCGAGCATTCCTATTATACCCCCGGGCCTGGGCTTCCTGAGCTCGGAAGAAGGTGTTCTTTAACAATGGCATTACCGGGACGACTCTCTCTTGCATCTTTGTGATTGTGTTTGATCAAAACTCTTATAAGGGGTGACCTCGTTTCTCCCAGGTTTCTTTTCGCTAGTCTAGCAAACCCCTTGGGTGTCGGCCATATAATAATTTAAAAAGGGGGAAAAAATCCCGTAGAGGCCTGTGGCACTTCTCTAATGGAAAGCAGAAGGTATGGAACAGGCAATCCCAATCCGCGCCCATCCCTTTTAAACCACTTTCTTAAGCATGGCTTTCAAGGTCTTATTGAACCTTTCCACGAGCCCGTCCGTTTGTTGGTGGAAACACTGAGGTGGTAACTGGTCACCTTTAGCACCTTACATAAGTCCCTCATCCCTCTGGACATAAAAGGGGTCCCTTGATCCTCAGGTTTCCTTGGGAATCCCTGTTCGGGGAGAAGATGTAGGAATAACTTCTGGCAATTTTTTTTAGATGACATTATTTCTCAAGGGCACGGCCTCTGGGTACCTGGTCGCGTAGCTAATCCCAAATAAGATATATTGGTGTCCCCGGGCCGATTTCACCAAGGTCCACTAAATCCATGGCCACTCTCTCAAAGGGCACCTCGATAATGGGCAGCGGTTATGGGGACTGCGGAAGTGGGCTACCGGGGAGGTGACTTGACACACAGGACATGATTTGGGAAAAATCCCGAACCTCCCGATAACAGCCAGGCCATAAAACCTCGAAGGATCCTCTCCAGGGTCTTATCTGTCCCCAGGTGTCCCCCTAAAACATGAGAGTGTGCCATGTCTAGGACCATGCGCCGATAGGGCCTAGGCACCAAGAGCTGGTTCGACCAAGTCACTCTCACCTTGGTTACCCGATAAGATAGGTCGCCATCATTGCGAAGTGGGGGTAACCGCCTCCTCCCGCCCCGGCTCCCGGGGAACCCCATTAAGGACTACCACCCCCTCTAACGCCCCTTTTAACGTAGGGTCTTGGAATTGGGCCGTCCCAAAGTTTCCCCGGGACACTTTCAGGTCGGAACATTTTCCTCGGGCCTGGGCTCCTCCCCATTTTCCCCTGCCAGGACCGTCAGGGGAAATTCCGAGGTTACCTTAGGGTTAGTACACTCTGGACTGCCCTTGTCTTGGGGGTACTTTGGCGACCCACTTCTACCCCACAGGTCCCAGAACATTGTGAAATCACGACCAATGATCACATCGTGCATCAGTTCTTAACAACCCCCACAAGATGTGCTTGAGTTCCCAAGTCCGTTTCCAGGGGCCACTCGGGCCCCTGGGTTTCCCTCTGGTATCCTCCATGCAACACATGTAAACCCCCAGAGTTTTCCCAGGATCACCACATGAGGTTTGAGCAGCCGACAGGAGGGGTAACCAAACTCCCTGGTCCAATATCCAGTTCCCAACAGTCCCATTGACCTTACACGTGCAGATTTTGGGGTCCCTCTCCTGGGGCGGGCAGGGCACTTCCACAGCATGGGCAAACATGGAGGCAACGTCGGCCCACCCAACACTCCATTGGTTCCGTGGTTCAAGGGGCACCCGGTTCACTACATGGCCTGGGGCATGGCACCGGCCAGCAGACAGGTTCCCTTGGTTTGGGCCCCTTGCTATGGGCTCCGGTCCGCCTCGGGTTTTTAGGCGACCCTTCCGGGGGTATCTGGGGCCTTGACTTTGGACTCTTAACTTTCCGGGGGGGTCTCCCCCACACAGGGATTTTGGGTTTTCCCGGAAACCCCCCCCCGGGAAATGCTCCATGGCGTGGAATCTTTTCTACCAAACCCCACCCGTTTATCCGCCGATTGGGGGTTCTCCTGAGCAACCCCAGACTGCATAGGTCTAGGGAGAGAGCGTCGGAAACCGGTCCATGGACTACACGCTCAATCTTTTTGGGGTGGAGAGCAGGTATCGGCTGTAGCCACTTCTGGATCAGGTTTCAGCAAATCAAACAACTGCGATCTCGGTGGCTTGTCCGTTTTGTAGCCCCAGGAATGCACCCTCTGCGCCCGGACAGCCAATGTTACCCCGAGCCGGGCCAGGATCTCAGCTTTGAGCTTCCCATACTCCTTGGCGTCTTGCAGGGCCAGGTCATAGTACGGCTTTTGGGGCTCCCCAGTCAGATATGGGGCCAAAACCTCGGCCCACTGCTCCTGAGGCAGCTTCTCACGGTCCGCGACACGTTCAAATACCGCCAGGAAGGCCTCCACGTCGTCCTCAGGAGTCATTTTCTGCATGGCGTCCGTCATCTGGGGATGGTGGAACTGGCGCACTTTTGCCTCTGACTGCTTCAGTTAGTATTGCCATCTGTTGCATAAGCAGGCGGTTCGTTTCCTGCTGTGCTTGCTGTTGCTGTGATGTGGCTTGCTGTTGCTGC
The DNA here is from genome assembly GCA_025379985.1 of Phyllomedusa bahiana. Lineage (NCBI taxonomy): Eukaryota > Metazoa > Chordata > Amphibia > Anura > Hylidae > Phyllomedusa > Phyllomedusa bahiana. Next base: position 158,619 of record JAODAL010001225.1, on the reverse strand, counting down.
AGGTTTGCCTGCACCAGGTGTTTAATCACCTCCTCCATTTTGTGTGCTGAGAACTGGAGCTGTGCTGCAGCCTTAACCCAAGACATATATGGGGGATCTATGCCCACATCCTCCACCACTTGTAGGATGTGGCCCAACGGTAGCCTCAGGGTAAGCAGACTGCAGGCAAATGTTCTGGTATAACACAGGTGGTTTATTTTATCCACACAGCATCCACAGAAGGTAAGATCGTTGAAAGAGTGGGAGAGGTAAACTACAAGGTCCACCAGCCGGTAAGAGGAACCCCTTTCCGATCTTCATTAATTTAATTAAGCCGGAAGAGAGAGATTCCCTGGGGCCCTTGTAAGTGAAAAAAACAAACAAAACAGCAGCTTACTTCAGCTTTTAAAAAAGTGCATATAAGTCCTCCACCATGCTTGTGGCTTTCCCCACCCGTTAGATGCTTGGGTAGTGATTTCCAATTGTCCTGGAAATAGCAGAGCACACTGAACACCTCCGCACAGAGCTCTTTCCTCTTACAGACTGACCCCACACCTCAGTCTTGGAACCACACCCTGTCTCTCACTAGCTCCAGGCTCTTACAGGCCTGGTAAAAGCCCCGGACCTGGAGTGTGGGAATGGCCGTCCCCCCCCATCTCTTCGGGCCCCTTCCCCGTAACAGCCGGCCCCGGATCAGCCGCTTAAGGCAGAAGTAATATACTAACAAAAAGGTGTCAGCAACCTAGTGTTACTGACACCAAAAGACATTTTGGCTTTTACTTCACCGATGCCAGGGACATCGGCAACACATACCGTCCATCCGCGATGGCACCGTGTGCCCTCTTACACAATGTACAACAATAACAGCAGTGTCAGATCCATTACCAGATAGATACCAATGATAATCAATGGACCTCATTGGCTATAATGGAGTTCATCTGATTTTTACAACACTGTCAGCCTTTTTACTGTACATAAGAGTATTTTGACAGAATCTGTGATGAAAACTCATAACGGAACCTCTGTTGCAGATGTGAACCTTAACCATAAAAGAGAAAAGGTAATATAAGTCTTAGAGTTAATAATCAAGTGAGCTCAGGACACCAGGGACTTTACTATACACTCAGGACTGTGAAACAGACCAACGGACATGAACGGTTAGAACCCTACCTCATTGACACTTAAAATACTTAAAGGGGTTTTATCGTGAATGAACAAGGAGGATGGTGCTTTTGGTGCTCTCTAATAAAGTCAAGCATACTCACTCAGCATTATTGGGAAAACCCATAGAAGTGAGTAAGGAGGATGGCCGCAAGCATTCCCTATTCACTATCATGCACTATCATGCAACCCGTCAGTTAATATTCATACGTGATAAAGGCCCTTTAAGATCATAGACCTCAATAAAACCATACTTAAAGGGGTTTTATTGTTACAAAGATCATGTCTCAGATTATGGAGACAGTAAAAATAAGCACTTTTGTAATTGGGTTGCATTACCTCTGTCACTTGGTTTAGCAGATATCAGCTTCGCTGTAAATCTGTCTTCTATTTCTGCTGTTGCTGGTCAGTACGCCCCCGGTCGATTCCTGTGTCCTAGACACGCCCCCTGCACTGTGATTGGCTGGCTGACATTTCATTCAGCCTGTTGGGATATGCCCCATGACAGGAAACGTCATGGCCACGCCCCCTGCGCTGTGATTGGCTGCCTGCACACTCTGTGTTTACTCCCCTCTGAGCTGTTAAAATCGATAGTGAAACCAGAGTCTGCTGGCTCTATGTACATCTCAGCTCTAGGGGGAAGGATCTGGGCAATTACTGCCTGTTTAAGGGGCTTTTGCCAAGAGGTTGATTCACCTCCTCACAGGTTCAGTCCTTAAGCTGCTACTTTGAAAAGAGGGCGTTCTGTTCCTCAGATCGAATGCAAGCCCGCCTCCTTATGACGTCATCATCTGTAGTGTATAACATAAGGATTTAACACTGTGTGTGTATGAGCTGCTTGTTTAGTGCAGTGCATAGGTGATCAGCTTGGCAAGACAGAGGTTGAGAGTTCAAGTCCCATCGGTTTTTTTTTTTTTGGTTTTTTTTCTTTTATAAATTGTACACATATGTAAAGATATGAAAATATATGTGTAGACATCTATAATTATATATATATATATATAAATATATACACACACACACACACACTCCCCTATATAGTGTCCCATCCTCACAGTCACACCAAGCACTTCCAACATATGTGATACAATGCATATACTCTCGGGGATGAGACATGATATAGGGGAGCTATGTATGTGTATATATATCATTATAGAGATTGACATATATATTTTAGGTCTCTCTACATATGTGTAGAATTTAGGGGGGGGGGAATATACCCTGTAAGGGGACTAGAACTCCAAACCCCTTCGTTGTAAAACCAACACGCTACCGTCACACCATCAGCCCAAGTCAGTTACAGGTTGAGCAGGTTCTTCTCTCAAAGCTGATTTGCTTCTCCCCCACTGTTTTCACTCATATCACTGACAGCAAGCAGAGATCTTTACTTGAAGCTGACATTTGTCCTTGTAATTGAGTAAAGGTCTCTGCCTGTTGTAAGTACAATTTGGTTGAATACCACTAGAACAGAAGTTAAAGCTGCTGGCTTTCAGTGTGTAAACTAAGAGATATAATAGATATAATAGGTGCTTGCTGCAGCTTGTGGAGCCTCAAGGCTGCAGACATAAGCATGCAGGAGGCTACAGAGCTGTTATATCCAGACAACCCTCTGCATCCCCTGCTTCAAACAAAATGATGATGTCACAGTTCTTCAGTGAGGGGAGACACGCCTCGTGGGAGGGGAGACACGCCTGCTGAGAGGAAGAACACGCCCCTGGATTTCAAACTCAATCTGAGAAAATTAGCAGAACAGCACAAGCAGCTCAAATGATAAATCCCCTTTAAAGGAATTCTATATATTTTAAATGTTTTACATAACCAAAGGAAAAGCATAGAACATCAGAGTACAATTTGTGATGTTGAATGGATGGAAACAAATTTTAAAGCCAGTGGCTAGTTTGCCACAGAGTGTGTGTAATATGAAAGAGTGTTATGTATATTATATGTCAGTGCAGCTGTTGTCTTTTATAATCCATCCTGCTCCCTCCCCCTGCCACTGCAAGTCAATTATGTGTATTTCCCTGTCTACAGGCTGTTTATGCAAGCATCATTAACCTGGTCATAAACGTGTTTTTACTCAAGCTCATTAAGTCTGGTCTGGTCATAAGACACCAAAAAACTTTATTGGGATTAACAGGACATCTCCAGCATGACATGGAGACTGGAGATTAGTTACTTCAAGAAAAATGACCAGGTCCTCATCTATCCATCTCCCTTACACTGCCAACATACATCATAATGGGTCAATTAGGGGACATAGCTGATTAGAATATAGAAGAGGAAAGACAATTCATATCTAATCAGCCAGTCAGGGACAACAAATTATCCTAATGAGGTGATTGGCAGCTCTGAATCCTGAACCAACTGGGCGGCTAATAAAATATGATTTACAGAGGATATTGGGGTTCACAGTGTGGGAGATCAGCAGCAGCTGAGTTGAGGTCCATTCTTCTTTTCCTTGCTCCCAGAACTAAGAAGAGACCTTTGTAGGAGTTAGGTATTTTACAAGTTTTTCTCCATTTATTTTATGACTGTATGGGAACTCTCTTGATCTGGCCTTCTGCAGTCTCTCATCAATTTCAAATTTCACTAATTCTCCTTATGCACTCTGTGATCACAACCGTATCTCCTTCACTTTCACTAATTCTCAGCCCTCTCTGGACACCCCTGCTCATCACACATTCCGAAATCTCTGCTCCAGGAACACTCAGGAACTCATAGACACAATAGAGTCCTTACTGTCCCCAATCTCCTCCGTATCCTGCCCTGACCTGGCTGTCAAACAATAGAACGAATCTCTTAACCACCCTGGACATATTGGCGCTACTTACAGACCGCAGCACCAGAGTCAGATGCTGGCAGCCGTGGCATATGCCTCAGACTTGCTTTCTGCAGCGATGTACCAGGTGCACTGAATGTCTATGGAGAAAGTCAAAGCTACCTGCAGACTCTCTCCACTACAAATTCATGCTCAGGACCACGCTGCTCTGCATTGTGCCAAACAAAAATATTTCACCTTCCTCATCTCAACTTTACACAACAACTCAAAACGACTGTTTGACACTTTCCGCTCCCTCCTCAGGCCTAAAGCTCAGGTCCCGGTCACTAACCTCCGTGCTGAAGACCTGACTACTAACTTCAAAGACAAAATCAACAGTATACAGAAAAAAATGGCATCTTTATACCCAAGTAATACCCATTCTGTCCCTCCCATCACGTCCTCTAGTCTGCTCTCAGTTTTCGATCCGACAACAGAGGAAGAAGCATCGAGGCTTCTCTTGTCTGCTAGCCCCACCACCTGCTCTAGTGACCCCATTCTCTCCCACCTTGTCCAGTCTATTTCTCCAGTTGCTGTCTCTCAGCTAACTGCAATCTAACTCACCCTCTCTCTCTCCACTAGGATCTTTACAAACATGTCATCATAACCCCTTTACTAAAAAAGTCCACTCTGGACCCATCCTGCGCTGCTAATAGCCGGTCTCTTACGTTCCCTTTATCTTTAAACTCCTGGAAAGCTTGGTCTACTCTCGCCTAATCTGCTATCTTTCTGCTAACTCTCTTCTCGATCCTCTACAATCAGGTTTCCGCACCTTACACTTCACAGAAACTGCTGTAGCTAAAGTCTCTAATGATCCAAAACAGTAGAAGAGAACATAAGGCGGCACTCACTCCTTCAGTATTCCATTCCTTTATTCACAACAATGGCATAAAAACAGACCGGGATGGATGGCCATAGAATGGCATGCCTTGAGGAAGCGCGTGTACGCGCGAAACGATTGTTGGCGTTCTATGGCCGTCCACCCTGGTCTGTTTTTATGCCGTTGTTGTGAATAAAGGAATTGAATACTGAACGGGTAAGTGCCACTTTATGTTCTCTTCTACTGTTTTGGATTTTTACAGCCTCACTGTTTGGCTGAGCACCACTCGATAGAAGGAGTTACTAAAGGTTCTATTGCTGCTGTGGATTTAAAGCAGTTGTCCATCTAAGTCAACCCCTTGGTGCCCCTCTATTCTTCAAGTAAAGTCTCTAATGACCTCCTCACTGCTAAATCACAGGACAACTACTCATTGTTGCTTCTCCTGGATCCCTCTGCAGCGTTTGACACTGTTGATTATCTTCTCCTCAGCATGCTCAGCTCCAATTGGTCTCCAGGACACTGGTCTCTCTTGATTTTCATCCTACCTCTCTGACAACTCCTTAAGTGTCTCTTTTTTCAGTTCTACTCTTTCTCTTTCCCTCTTTTTGATGGGGTTCCTCGGGGTCATTTTCTGTTCTTTCCCCTTTTTCCTTCACAGCCCCCATTGGACAAAAAAAAAGAGATTTGGCTTCTGTCCCATTTTACACTGATGACATCAACTTACACCATTTCCCCGAGAACTTCCCCCCTGCTACAAAACACCAGGACTGTCTGCCCGCTGTTCGGACTAATGTCCTCTCTTTTTAAAAAAAACATCATAAAACCAACTTCTTGCCTTTCCCCCATTAAAACCCAAACCCCACACCTTGCTTTTCTGTTCGGTGTGGTACACCATAACTCGTAGGCAGCGGGCCCTCTTTGGGCCCCTCTTTGGGTTTATACTAGATTTGGTCTTTCTTTCACCCTATATCCAATCGTTGCCCGCCCCTGCCCTGCCCCTCAAGAAATCTCAGATCGGCCCTTTTCCCACTGGGGAAAAAACTCAAACTTCATTGTTGCTTTATTCTTTCTTCTTGAATACTGTAATCCTTGCTTATCGGTCTCCTCTCTGTAAAACTCCCCCCTCTCCAATCTGTCTTGAAAGCAGCGCCAGGTGTCTTTTTTTCCACCCCGCTATATTTCCCTTCCCTGTGTCATCATTGCATGGTTGTCCATTCGTGGGAATACAGCATAAACTAATCATTCCCCAGAGAGTCTCCACAGTGTGCAGCCCCTAATTCCTCCCTATTCTACTCCCACCCTACTCGATCCCCCACCTGTGATGATTCGATTCTTCATTTTCTCCGACCTCCCATGCCCTCTCCAAGATTTTCCCGTGCCGCACCAGTTCTCTGGAACATGCTCTGTGGGCGATCAGGAAAATCACAACCATCATATTTTTAAGAGTCCCTTGAGAACACATTTTTCAGCCCGGTTACCTAGTCCCTAACTCTAACCCCCCCTGCTATACACAACTTCTGTCACCCCCTAAATGGGTCACTCACAGGCACTTATGTGTATATAGTTTACTGTCAGGTCGGGGGTTTCCCCAATTTTTATGTAAAACCAACCTATATTTATGAAACTTGGTGGACCTTTGTAAACCTAGCACTTCTCCCTTCATCTCACCTACACATAGTAGATTGAAAGCTCTGTAAGTGGCCCCTCCCCCCTGTGTCTTCTGTTGTGTTTTTAATGTGTAATGTCTGTACTTATACCCTCTAAATTGTAAAGTGTGGGAATATGTTGGTGCATTAAATTTATTATTATTTTTTATTATTTTATTTTTTTATTTTTTTATGTAAATCTGTTTCTTGTTTCTAGTAAAAATTAAAACTTTAATACGTCTGGTCCTTATATGCTCTAAAAATCTGTAGTCTTGATCAAAATGTTTGACCTGTGACGGCTGAAGAGATGCTTTAAAAATTTTTTATCATATGAGTGTCAGTAAGTGGTGTTTGTGGATATCAAGTCCTTCCCCCCGACTTCTTTTATTTCTTATTAGGAAGGGGTGGACGGATATTTTGGGGTTTTTTTTATGTGTCGGAGTATGATTTATGTTCGACTTGCCACTTGAGTGAAAGGACAGTGCAAATAAGATTAAGTGGAAATAAATAAACTCCTGTACAGTGGCCCCCACGTCACGTGCTAGTAAGTGTGTATGTGACAGAGGAGATAAGTAAAATCAATGTATTTAGAATGCAACAGCATTCTTGCATATTTTCTTAGAATTTAATCTTATCTGATACTAAGGTCTACTGACAAATATATTTTAATGCATTGCACCAGTGTGTTCCAATGCCCAAAGTGGTATTTATGGGGTGCAGGGCACGTGAGTTTTCAAGTATTCCTGCCCTAGGGTCTGCTCTGAGTAACTTGGCAATGGCATCACAGGTAAATTACTATACAGTCAATCTTAATTCTTTCACCCATAGTAGAAAGAAATTACATTCAAAACATTTCTTTCAATTGTGGTCAGTGGGTGGCGTAAACAGAATGTTAAAAATTGTGCATAATTTATTACTAGTTATTTTACAGGTTATGCTAGGCAGTCTTTATGATCATTAGTAAAATAAAATTATGAGAGACTGTCACATGTATATCTTGAAAGATGTTTATATTGTAAAATTGTAATACCTTACTGGCATCCTATATAAATCTATAGTCTAGGCACTACATGGATCCAAAACTTGATCCAGCATCACCTAATAGTCTTTGATGTAGTAAAAAGAAAACTGGCAGTTTAATAGAAAGTTGCAAAGGTTTTTTTTCCTCTAAATCCTGAGAATCTGACAATTGAATGTGTTTGTGTGTAGGCTTGTCTATATATGTTACATGCATTTATATGTGTTCACTGCAAAGTTTTGGAGAGATCCCACTATAAAACAGCAAAGAGCACAAAAAAGATAAAAAATAGTCAACATCCAATTACAATGGATATAAAATAAATCATTAAAAAATCAGGGAGCTGCCTACCTAGTTTAGGGCCCTGTAGACTTAGGTAAATGGGTACATTTGTAGCCAACCTGTGGGGATGGGGCATTAAAAAATGCTGTTCCCCAAAGGGCCATAACACCCGGGGTTACCATGTTTACAAACGTGGGGAAATTTCAATTGGTTTTTAAGGGGCTAATTTTTATCAAGTTTACCTTCACATTAAAAAAATCTTAAGTGGCCCCTGGTGTTGAAAGTTTTTAGAGTTTTTCCATGAGGAATTCAAAGCGGGGGTTTGGTTGTATTTTTTATTTAAAAACCTGTTGTAATTGACAACCCTTGTTTTTAATTCCCTCCGGGGCTATAGTTCACCAGCAAATACAGATTTTAAAGATGAGCTTGTTCTTTTTTTATGGTCCCCGTTGGATCCCTCTCCACGGAAAATGACACTGTTTATCCCATTAATATAAAGGGTAACTACATCCCAAAACAAGGGGAAAATAAAGTAAAGATCCGAAAGGGTTGTCTCAAAGACTTTATGTCATTTTTTCCAAATGCAGATGTGTGGACATACCTATAAAATAGTCCTCACTTGATGAGCGATTAGTTGCTATCGTCATCGGGTCGATAGTCGATATCGGCATTATCAAGATGATTTCCGATAGTCGATATAGATTATCCCGATGACCCTTAAGTCTTTGGGGAGAGGAGCAAACCCCTTTATTCTTACAGCCAAACGGGTGGAGAAGTGGGGAATTAAAATTTTCCCAACAGTCAAATGGATACATGCTACTCTTACATGGATACAGGGGAATACATTAGGTTATAAAAGCCCGAAAAAAAAAAAATCACAGCCATTCCTATCCCCGTCTTGACCACAGCATGACCCTTTTAAACCCGCATGACCCCCAAAATTTAAAAAATGCCAGAAAGGGAGTATGTTTTTTAACCAAACATTTTACTTAAATGGCATTGATATCCCTGTCCCGGAAGCAGCATGGCCCAAAAACCTATCTGACCCCACAGATTCAAAAAATGCCTGAAAAGGGGGTCTTTTTAAAAAAACCTTTTAGTTGAACCGGCATTTTACATATCTTTTCCGGAAAGCAGCATGACCTTAAACCTGCAGACCCCGATTAAAAAGTGGGAAAAAGGAGTCTTTGAACCACCCCTTTTAGTTGAAATGGGCATTGACTATACCTGTTCTGTTTTCCATAGTATGCATTAAACCTGTCTGACCCCCAGATTAAAAAGTGCCGAAAAAAGGAGTCTTTCAACCACCTTTTTTTTTTTAACTGGAATGATATATCTGTCTGGGCCCCATCATGAGCCCCAAACCCGATGACCCCCAGATTTAAAAAAAGCCGGAAAAAAGGGAGTCTTTGAACCACCATTTTTGTTGAAGTGGACAATTGACTATACCTGTTCTGTGCACAGTATGACCATTAAACCTGTCTGACCCCCCGATTTAAAAAGTGATGGAAAAGGAAATCTTTAAAACCACCATTTTAGTTAACTGGGACATTGACATACCTGTTCTGTACCACAGTAATGACCATTAAACTGTCAAACCCACAGATTAAAAAGTCCCGGAAAAAAAAAGGGTCTTTAAACCACCATTTTGTTGAATGGACATTACTATACCTGTCCGAGCCAAGCATGAGCCCCAAACTTTCTGACCCAGTTTTAAAAAGTGCCGGAAAAAGGAGCTTTAAACCACCATTTTCTTTGTAAACTGGACATTGAGTATGCCTGTCCGGGGACCGCAGCATGCCCCTCAAACCTGCATGCCCCACAGATTTAAAAAGTGCCTGAAAAGGAGTTTTGAACCTCCATTTTAGTTGAAGGAAATTTTACTATACTGCCCGGGGCCCACGCTGACCCCCAAAAACTGCATGCCCCCCCAGTTTAAAAAAGTGCGGGAAAAAAGGGGGGAGTCGTTTAACCACCTTTTTAGTTTCATGGACATAGACGATCCGTGGCATGGGGTTTTGTCGCAGCACTGGAAGGGCACCTTCTCTCGTACCTCTACACCCATGTCTACCCCCTTTTTTGCTCGTTCCCACCTGCATTTGCTCCTGTTAGAAAAAAAAAAAATTTTAAAAGTCTTTTATTAAAAGACGGCAAAACAGCTATTCTTAAATCCCTCTAATTTCCACAGCCAACTAGGATTAGAAACTGAAATGTTTCTAGCGAAACCTGTGAAATGCGGTCTGGGGGAAAGAACCGTAAGAAAAAAATCAAGGGTGTTTCCCCTTCAGCCCCGGATTTAAACTGCCCAGTAGGACTAAATTGATGTTTTCAACAAACTATCATTAGTGCGTATCTGCAAAAAATGAGATTCCCCGAGAGCAATTAAATATTAAAAAGTTCCGGATGAAAAATTGCGGTTTTTGCAGCAATGACAAACGAGAACAGTTGCTAGAAAATTTTTTTTTCAGAATTGTCGTCAAAGTGGCTTTTTGAAAAAAAATTTGGGCCCCCCACGTGTAATACAGGTTTTAAAAAAAAATTTTTGGGTAACAAACGGGGTTTTTGACCTATTAATCATGCGGTGACTACAAAATTTTGTATTCAAATTTAAGTCAAAGGGGGGCTCTATGAACAAAAATGGGGGTGCACCAAGTAAAAAAAACACCTTTTTGAAATGTATACGGATAATAAAAAAGGGGGTTTTTGACCATGAAAAAAACACCCGCAATTACTAGCAAATTTCTGTTGGTAATTCCCTACAAGATGGGTTTTTTTAACAAAAATGGCCCGGCCCCAAATGTGAACAAAACCTAATTAAATTTTTGTACGGATAAAAAAAACTGGTTTTTTCACCTTAAAACCCTCGGTGAAAGAAAAGTTTGTTCCCTTTTTGAGTACAAAGTGGGTCTTTGACAAAGTGGGTGCGCCAAAGTGAACAAAACCTTTTAAAAAGTGTACGGATAATAAAACGTGGTTTTTGCACCTATAAATACACCCCGCGGTGGGCTAGAAAAATTCTGTATCCCCTTGTAAGAAAATGGGTTTTGAACAAAAATGACTGCGCCAAAGTGAAAAAAAAACCCAATTAAATGTGTACAGATAAAAAGGTGAGTTTTGACCTTTCAAAAACATGCAGTTCTAGAAAAATTGTATCCAATTAGTCGGCTGCACAAAATACAAGCTAATATTTCACCCAAAAATGGCCAAAAATGTTAATTAAAAAAACCCATTTCAATGCGGGGTCAAAGCAGAGTCTGGGTGCACAATATCCCTCTCCTTTCAAAAGCCTGCCCGCGGACCCCGTCGTCTGTGTTTGCCCGCACCCCCCCCCCCCCAAATCCCCCCGCCCCCTCCCCCCCCCCCCTTTCGGCTGTACGGTGCTGATGCTCCTTTAAATTCTCAACCAAGTGACTAAAAATGAAAATCTCTAATCTACTAAGTTTAAGTTCACAGTAAAAAAAATAGTTGTCTTATGAACAAGAGAAAAAGTTTCGTGAGGTTTTGAGAGAGGGCAGACACAAGTCTGCTTTTATGATACACAGCACACACTGATGCTGAACAGGAAGGGTGTTCTATGTAAAACGAGGTCATGTGATTTTTCCAGCCAATCACAAAACTAACATCCCAGTCAGACGTCGACACCCGTCCCCTTGCTTTCTCTAAGCTGATTTGCTGGCCGCCAAAATGACGGGAAAGCGTCAAAAAGGCGCGTTTTTAAATAGATTAGCGAGATTTTAAAAAAATTTAAGTGTGATCAAAAAAAATCGTCAAAATAGAAAACCTTTGTGATTTCAATTTGTCGATAATAATCGTAACAATAGCCCTTTCTTGCCATCACAGTTCTCGGATCTTCAAAGACAGTAATTGATTGCTCACTTGAAACACCTTTCGGAACAATTGAGACAACCAAAAGAAGCCTGCGGGCAGTAATGGCAGATTAGCTGGAGCGTAGTTGAAACTGCACCAAAACTGTACTGTGTGAAAGCATCCTTAGGGGCCATTCAACGGCCTGTGAAATTTCCCGGTCAAAAACCCCGATGGTTTTTGCATGTTTTGCGGCCATGCACAGGGGAGTGGGGGAAATGGCTTTTTCCTGCGGTTTGCGGGGGGAAAAAAAGCCCCCATTTCGCTTTAACATTTCTTTTCCATCAAAAATGGGGGCGGAAAAGAAATAAATAAATTTTTTTGTCGGACCGCCGGGGTCTAAAAAAACCGCCGGGCGAAAACCCCTTGCGGGGGGGAGTGGCGGGGTTTCCATAGGGCCCCATATTGAAAGTTGTCAATCGGTTTACAGACGGTTCAAAACTGAAAACCGTCTGAAAAACCGGGTGAAAACCTGTGCCGTGGGGACAAGCCCTTAGTCTTGTCTAACTTTTTAGACCATGTTGTGACAACGCAAATTTTCCGCACTTTGCCTGATTTTTTTTTCTAGCAGTTTTTTTTCAAGCAGTTTAAAAAAGTGTTTAGCCCCAAAAAAAAAGTGTCGGTCATGTGGGGCAAAAATGTCCCCTTTTTGATCAATGTAAAATCTTTATGTGCTTCCGGCACTTTTTGTGAATGATCAAAGAAGGTTAATGACTTAGCTGGAGAGGGGTGCGACATTCTGCAGCAAAGTTATATCACAATTGTGCCAAAATTCTGGTTTAGAATTTTGGTGCAAAGTAAGTCAATTAAAGATTGGTCTAAAAAAGTTTAACAAGTCTAAAGATGTGATACATTTATCAAACAGCATGAAAAATTGTAATAAATCTGGCATATTTTATTTTTGCTGCAAGGGAAAAAAGCAGGGTACTCAAAGAGTGTTCACACAAGCAGAGAAAGGACATGCAAACTCCTTGCAATCAGTGCAATAAATTAGATCCAGAACACTAGAAATTATAGCTTTATAGAGAGCAAAAAAAAAAAGTCTGCTATCCTATTTGAGAACAATCTGCACAGTTTTTGATACTAAACATTCTAAGCTAGTCAATATCAATAGCAAAGCACTATCAGGCTGGGTTCAACCATTGTATTAGTACATGCCTTTCTACAATGCATGTACAAAACAAGTGAGTTTTCAAAAAAAAATGGCTGGTTTTTTAATTTAAATTAAGGCCATTTCCCAAAGGCTTAAAATGGGCGTATTTGGTCCGTAATTACGCGCCGAAAAGTGGCAAAAATTTGACTGAAAAGGGCCATTCATTACGGTAATCCCAGTTCTCATAGAGAACTATGGGGTTAGTTCCTCTCCCTGCTCGGCGAATCCGCGGGCGGGGAGATTTGTGACATGTGAATTACCGGGATATAGCGCCGCTGGTAATGAATGTCTATGGGCCGGCGAAGTGCCGGCCCCCCCGCTCCCTCCCCCACTCCCGCCCCGCCCCCGTCCACACGGCGTAATTGCGGGGCATAATAAGGTCCCGCAGTTAAGCCGTGTGAACATAGCCTAACAGGTAAAATGTGGGTCAATTAAAAACAAAACACATGCTTCTTTTAATTGCTTGGGTTTTTGATGCAGTGATATCCTCTCAGACTTACATTTACATGCTGTCTGCAGCAAATGAATTCAAGGGGTTTTACCACGAAGGGATTTCATGTCTGGTTTGTCCTGCTTCAGCTCTCAGTGTGTATGATTTGTTTGAACAGGAATAAAAAATGGTGAACCCGGCGCACGTGGATTTTTGAAGCAAGCCAACGATACTGACTTATTTAAAAAATGTCTTTAATTCTTAAAAGATGTAGGGGTAATTGACCCTCACAACATTAAAAACCAAAAACAGAGAACCCAACGCGTTTCTTGCCGTATACCGGCACTTTCTCAAGGGTAATTACAAGAGTATCATAGCCTTAGATATTTAAATAGAGTGATATATGTATATTGGTTAACGGGAGCGTCAATCAACTAGTTAAAGGCGTTTGACTCGCTAACTAGGATGTCAATCAGACTCATCCCTGACAGGCTTCAAAGCGAGGAAGATCGCTCGTGTCAGTGTATCATTGGATGGATGCCACATCAATCAAGCTAGCTGCTGCTAGTGTTTTCCCTACCAGATGGTTCGGGCTGAAATCACATACTAGAAGTATATGGTACGCAATTTTAAAACATACAATATTACAATACAGACATTGTTACAATGCAAATAATCATACTTTGGAGTTGTAAATACTAATAAAGATTAGAACTCTTGTTCCAATAAAAGTGTTGTGTCTTTTTGTTTTAATAATAGGAGCTATATACTTTATATTAGCTATAATAAAATAAAGTAAAATAAACTATCTATTTAGTTAGTTTTAAGGGCGACTAGTTTTTAGGATCAGCGACAAATAGTATAGTATTAAGAACAAGGCGCTTAGAAGACATTGTAGAACTATATCTATCTACCAATAAGAAAAGAGGCGGGTATTACAAACTAACCAATCACTAGGGGAGCTACTGTCTATGGGAAAACTAATGGAGAAATGTAAGGGGCGCTATGCAGAGGTCTAGTGTGACAGCCATGCTAAGCCAATCAGAAACAGGCGGGTATTATGAATTGACCAATCGCTAGGGGAGCTACTGTCTATGAGAAAACTAATGGAGAAATGTGAGGGGCACTTTGCAAAGGTCTAGTGTGACAGCTATGCCAAACCAATCAGAAGCGAGCGGGTATTTTAAACTGGCCAATAGCTGGAGGAGCTACTGTCTATGGGAAAATTCATGAGAATTGAAAAAGGCGCATTGCTAAGGTTTCTTATGTGAACTAAGTTAAACCCAAATGAGAAATGGCGGGTAGTAAAACTGCCTAATAATAAATGAGCTCTTGTTAGGGAAATTAGAAGGGTTTTAAATTTTTGTGGACGTAGTTTTTTACGGTCCGTGTTTTTTACAAACTAAGAGTGGACAGAAAACATATTGAGTGGTAAAAATTTAGGTTTCCCTTGTGTAGATTTGTGAAGGAAAACTAAAATAAGTGATAGGTGTCCTGAACAAATAAAAATTTAGTGTGGACGTTTTTTCTTTAACGAATTAGTTCAGCCATATCATTAAGACATGTGGGTTGCAGTGTCTTTAATCTGTACATCCAAAACATTTCACGCTTCTGCAGCGTCTTAAATCTGGTGGTTTGGTTAGGCCCGGGATAAAGTCCCCAGGGGTTATTTTCAAATCGTCAAAATTTTGTTGGTGTACCAATTTGCAGTGAAGGGCTACGCTTTGTTTTACGTCGCCCTTTTTTACACAGGCTCTGTGGCCGTTCAGTCTTACATGGAGTGCGCACGTAGTCCTGCCAACATACTGTAAGCGGCAGGTACACTCGATGACATAGATTACAAATGCGCTTTTACAGGACAAGTGGAATTTAATGGGATAGGTGATTTTAGTGAACGTTGAAGTGATAGTGGTAGTTGTGCATATGGTTTTACAGCACAAGCAGTTGGTAGCTCCACAGGCAAAGCTGCCTGTTTCAATGATGGGATTACTAATTACCTGAATTCGGTTTGGTACCCTGCTGGGGGCCAATATATTCTTTATATTGGGTGCCCTTCTGAATATCAAATTTGGTTTTTCTGGGATGGATGGACCCAGAAATGGATCTTTTTTTAATAAATACCAATATTTAACCATGATTTGTTTTATTTTGAGTGGGAAGAGTTATACTGCGTGATAGAGAATGCTGGATTTTTGGGGGCCATATTAGTTTTGGATTTTACTGTAGTCCCTTTGGTTCTTTTTGGGTTAACAATCTTTTTGGGTAAGCTTAGAAGTCTTTTTAAATTTAGCATCGTCTACCAGTTTTTCTGGGTATCCTTTTTCTTTGAATCTTTTTTTTAGGAATTTGGCTTGTTCAAAAATTCTGCATTGTTGTGCAGTTCTTCCTGACTCTTTTAAACTGGCCGTAAGGGAAAGTTTACTAGCCATGGTTTATGGTGCGCACTGTCGAAACTGGATATATGTATTTGAATCCACTTTTTTGAAATGAGTAGAAGTTTAAAAATTTTTCATTTTCCAACGTGGGTATTTTGATCGAGGAAAACAATAGATTTGGGAACTATGATTAGATGTAAATTGTAGATTCCAAGTATTACTGTTCAAATGAGTAATGAATTCTTGAATTAATTCTTCCGGACCTGACCACACGAAAATAACCTTTCGTTTTGGTCCGGAAGATTTAATTCAAGAATTCATTACTCATTTGAACAGTAATACTTGGAATCTACAATTTTACATCTAATCATAGTTCCCAATCTATTGTTTTCCTCGATCTAAATGTCACGTTGGAAAATGATAAATTTATAACTTCTAATCAATTCAAAAAAGTGGATTCAAATACATATATCCAGTTCGAAAGTGCGCACCATAAAAACCATGGCTAGTAAAAAATTCCTTACGGCCAGTTTAAAAGAGTCAGGAAGAACTGCAAACAGATGCCCGAATTTTCGAACCAAGCCAAATTCCTAAAAAATAGATTCAAAAAAAAAAGGATACCCCGAGAAAAACTGGTAGACAATGCTATAAAAAGAACTTCTAAGCTTACCCAAAAAGATTGTTTAACCCAAAAGAGACCAAGGGACTACAGTAAAATCCAAAAATTTAATATGGACCCAAAAATCCAGCATTCTCTTATCAGCAGTATAACTCTTCCCACTCAAAAAAAAAACAAATCATGGGTAAAATATTGGTATTTATTAAAAAAAGATCCATTTCTGGGTCCATCCATCCCAGAAAAACCAAATTTGATATTCAGAAGGGCACCCAATATAAAGAATATATTGGCCCCCAGCAGGGTACCAAACCGAATTCAGGTAATTAGTAACCCCATCATTGAAACAGGCACCTTTGCTTGTGGAGCTACCAACTGCATGTGCTGTTAAACCATTTGCACAACTACCACTATCACTTCAACGTTCACTAAAATCACCAACCCGTTAAATTCCACTTGTCTCTGTAAAGCGCATTTGTAATCTATGTCATCGAGTGTACCTGCCGCTAACAGTATGGAAGGCAGACTCGTGCGCCTCCCAGGGGGGGGGGGGGGGTGGGGGTGGTGGGTGGGTTAAGACTGAACGCCACAGAGCCTGTGTAGAACAGGGCGATGTAAAACAAAGCGTAGCCCTTCACTGCAAATTGGTACACCAACAAAATATTGATTAATAGAAAATAACCCCTTGGACTTCTCCTGGCTAACCCACCAATTAGATTTCAGACGCAGCAGAAGCGAGAAATGTTTTAGATGGTACAGATTAAAGAAAAAACCCCCCAACCCCTTATTGGCAACCCACAAGTAGTAATGATATGTCTGTAGACAAATTCGTTAAAGAAAAAACTCCACAATAAAATTATTTGTTCCGGACACCTAACACTTATTTTAGTTTTCCTTCACAATCCACCCAGGGATAACCAAAATTTACCACTCAATATGGTTTTCGTCCACTCTTAGTTGTTATAACACGACCAGTATAAACTACTTCCCCAAAAATTAAAACCCATTCTAATTTTGCCATAGACAAGACTCATTTTATTAATTAGGCAGATTTTACTACCTGCCAGTTTCTCATTTGGTTCAACTTAAGTTCACAAATAAGAAACCATTAGCAAAGCGCCTTTTACAATTCTCTAAGAATTTTTTCCATAGACAGTAGCTCCTCCAGCTATTGGCCAGTATTTTTTAAAAAAATACCCGCACGCTTCTGATTGGTTGGCATAGCTGTCACACTAGACCTTTGCAAAGCGCCCCTCAAATTTTCCACCATTAGTGTTTTCTCATAGACATAGCTCCCCGTAGCGATTGTAATTCCATAATAACCCACGCCCATTTCTGATTGGCTTAGCATAGCTGACACAACTAGAACCTCTGCTTAGCGCCCCTACATATTCTCCATTAGTTTTTCTCATAGACAGTAGCTCCCCTAGTGATTGTTAGTATTGTAATACCCGCCTCTGATCTAATTGGTAGATAGATACAGTTTCTATAATGTCTTCTAAGCGCCCTTGTCTTTATACTATACTATTTGTCCTGATCCTAAAAACTATCCGCCCTAAACTAACTAAATAGATAGTTTATTTTACTTTATTTTATTTTAGCTGATATAAAGTATATAGCTCCTATTATTAAAACAAAAAGACACAACACTTTTATTGGAAGAAGAGTTCTAATCTTTATTAGTATTTACACTTCAAAGTATGATTATTTGCATTGTAACATGTCTGTATTGTAATATGTATGTTTTAAAATTGCGTTTCATTACTCTAGAATGTATTTCAGCCCGAACCACTGGTAGGGAAAACACTAGCAGCAGCTAGCTGAATGATGTGGCATCATCCATGATACACTGACAGACGAGCGATCTTCCTCTCTTTGAAGCTGTCAGGGATGAGTCTGATTGACATAATTAGTTAGCGAGTCAAACGCCTTTAACTAGTTGATTGACGCTCCCGTTAACCAATATACATATATCACTCTATTTAAATATCTAAGGCTATGATACTCTTGTAATTACCCTTGAGAAAGTGCCGGTATATGGCAAAAAAACCCGTTGGGTTCTCTGTTTTTGGTTTTTAATGTTGTGAGGGTCAATTACCCATACATCTTTTAAGAATTAAAGACATTTTTTAAATAAGTCAGTATCGTTGGCTTGCTTCAAAAATCCACGTGCGCCGGGTTCGCCATTTTTTATTCCTGTATCCAGATCTACCCGGCGTTCAGCTGAACCCCGGGATATACGAGACCAGCGGCCGCCGTGTTAAGGGCTACGGTAACACAAAGCCCCGTAAACGCATATGAGAGTTGTGCCTCTACAATAGTAGCGCAACCTCATAAGGTAAGCATATTTACCGAATTTTCATCTGCCTCTTTATCCTACAGTCTTCACTATTGTGCGCCCCCTTTTTTGGTTTTTATTTTTATCTACTGATTTGTTTGAACTGCGTAGCATGTGACCTAGCAGGCTTGACATCACCATGCCTTTCCCCACAGTGTTCTTACTCTAGTCAAACAAAGGTCTGTTTATGTAGAGAGCCTTCAGTAGTTCCAAGGCTCTACCTTTCAGCATAGGGATTCTAGGTTCAAATCTCTACAAGAAGCAAAATGAAAAAAAAAAAATTCAATTCCCATACCTGATTGTTTTTTTTTATTTGATTTATTTTCACTGTTTGAATAACTACTAAAGAGTACAGAGGACAGGCGTAGAATGACAGCACCTGGAGTTGAACACTTGCTAAGCAGTGAGTGCGTGTGTGATTACTAAGCAGGGAAGAGACTGACAGAAGCTGCCTGAGAGGAGAGGTGATGTCTTAGCATATGTGGAAAGACTGAGGAGCTCTGGTCACTGGTTGTATCCCCTAGTGATTAGCTGTACACTATAAATCACTAAGATGGCAGCTAAAACATAAATGGTACAGAATTTTTAATAATAATGAATGGTGAAAAAGGTTTATTATTTAATTTTTAAGCTTCCCACATCAATTTTACTTTGTGGTAAATCCCCTTTAGAGGAGTTTTAACTTTCCAGGTGATCACAAGTTGTATTCAGCTGTTGACATCAGTGGCATAGATAAAGAAGTGCAGATGTAGTAGTCACAACTGAACTCCGGTGTTTGAGTGGGCCCTTCTACACTAAAATAAGATTGTAAGGGATCCTGGTGCCCAAAAGCTTTAAATAACACTCAATGCTTTACTTGACAAATAAATGATAACTACCCTTTTTAGTTACTGATTTTGGTATATATAGGGCAATGCAGTTGATTGTCATATTTATGTATTAGCAGACCATCAAATGCAATGTTAGTGTAGTCTTTTTGTAATTTCCATAGTATTATAAGTTGTAAAGTACAAATCTAACTCTGTCATTTACTACTCTGTTTCCCTGAAAATAAGACACCCCCGAAAATAAGACATAGTGCTTTTTTATGCAATTCAGAGTTTGGCTGCTTATGCTGATGTTTGTGATGAAATCACTACAGTATATTAATACATATTGATGTTTTGTTCAACAATAAATGTGAATTATTGTTCATAGGGGAAAAAAAACATACCCTAAAAATAAGTCTTAGCTCATCTTTAGGAACAAAAAATTAATATAAGACACAGTCTTATTTTCGGGGAAACAGGGTATGTACTGAAGTTGAGAATTTAAGGCAAATACTTTGTAAAGCCGAAGTCCAGAAAGTAAAAGCCTATATGAATTAATTTCATTGAACTACAGCTAATGAAGTTTTGAGGCTTCAATTATCCGCAGCTTAATAAAAAGCCTAATCTGTATTAAATTAAATCCTTCAATAAATCACATGGAAACAATGTGTAAGTAATAATCAGCAAGCCTTGTTACAAGAGCCTGCTGTGGCAACAGTAATGGAATGTCCTGTGTAATCAGATTCCAAAAGATTTAAGAAACACACAGCCTGCTATCCTGTCTAACAAGTGCAGCACTGCACAATCTGTGTGCCCGCCTGATTGTTGCTTTCTGACTCTTTAACAAGGTCATTTTATAATGCTGGAAGGTCAAGAATGATCATGCTGCTACAGATGCAAGACTGTTTTCCCTACTTGGAAGTATAGTCCTACTTTACATGTCATTATAGTGGTATATACTGTATAGCAATATTTAAAACACATAACTTATAATATAACTATATAACACATAATTATTTGAGTCAGATCTGATGTACAGTTGAAACCAGAAATTTACATACACTATATAAAAAGACAAATATGCATGTTTTTCTCACTATCTGACATGAAATCAGAAGAAACCTTACCAATTTTAGGTCAATTAGGATTACCAAAGTTATTTATATTTGCCAGATGCCAAATTATGAGATAATTTTTTAAGACATTTTTATTACTTTCTGCAAAGTGAAAAGTTTACATACATTTCATTAGCATTTGACAGCATTGCCCTTAAACTGAATGACTTGGGTTAAATGTTTTGAATATCCTTACACAAGCTTCTCACAATAGTTGGTAGGAATTTTGGCTCATTACTTAAGACAGAACTGGTGTAACTGAGCCATGTTTGTAGGTCGTCTTGCTCACACCTGGCTTTTCAGTTTTGCCCATAAATTTTCAATATGATTGGGCTTTGTGATGGCCATTCCAAAACATTGACTTGGTTATCCTTAAGCCACTTTGTAGCCAGTGTGTCAGTATGCTTCAGGTCATTGTCCACTTGGAAGACCCATTTCCACCTAAGCTTTAACTTCTTGGCTGGCTGATGTCTTGAGATGTTGCTTCAGCATTGCCACATAGGGCCACATGTATGAACCTGTTTAGGTCTAAAACTCACTCTTTTGCCCATAGTAACCTATGGGCAAAAAAGTGAGTTTTAGACCTAAACAGGTTCATACATGTGGCCCATAATCTTCTTTCCTCATGATGCCCTCTATTTTGTGAAGTGCACCAGTCCCTGCTGCAGCAAAACAACCCCACAACATGATGCTGTCTCACCCGTGTTTCACAGTTGGGATGGTGTTCTTAGGCTTCTAAGCGTCTCCCTTTTTCTTCCAAATGTAATGATGGTCATTGTGGCCAAACAGTTCAATTTTATTTTTGTCAGACCACAGGACATGTCTCCAAAAATGTAGGTCTTTGTTCCTGTGTACATTTGGAAACATTAATCTGGCTTTTATATGTTTCTTTTGGGGTAATGGCTTCTTCCTGGCATAGTGGCCTTTCAGCCCATGATGATTCAGTACTCGTTTCACTGTGGATAATGACACAATCTTACCAGCTTCGGCCAGCATCTTCACAAGGTCTTTTGTTCTTGGGTTGATATGTACATGTTAGAACAAAGCATGTTCATCTCTGAGACACAGAACCAGTCTCCTTTCTGAGCGGTATGATGGCTGGACATTCCCATCTTGTTTGTACTTGCGTATAATTGTTGGTACATATGAACTAGGCACCTTCAGGTATCTGGAAGTTGCACCCAAGGATGAACCAGAGTTGTGCAAGTCCACAATTCTCTTCCTTACATAGTTATATAGTTAGTACGGTTGAAAAAAGACGTGTGTCCATCAAGTTCAACCAAGGGTGGGGAAAATGTGGGTGAAGGGAGAGAGACAAGGACTTCAAGCCCAGTCTCACCACTGGTTAATGTCCTGAAACCCACAAGGCAAGAAACAATCTGCTTCAGTGGAGACCCCATCTCTGACCCCAGACTCTCCACCAGCCAGGATCCAGACTTGTACATAGCTACATACGCATTCATATTCTTTAGTGTAAGGTAGTTATCTAAGCCTTTCTTGAAACTGTATACAGTTCCTTCTGTGACCAACATCTCAAGCAGGTTATTCCACAGATTCACTGTTCTTACAGTGAAGAATACCCTTCTCCTCTGGAGATTGAATCCTTTTTTCTCTAGTTGAAGGGAATGTCCCCTTGTCTTTTGAGGGGGCTTCACTTGAAATAATTTTTCCCCATACTTTTTGTAGGGACCATTTATATATTTATATAAATTAATCATGTCCCCCTGAAACTGTCTTTTCTCAAGACTAAATAAGTTCAATTCTACTATGCTCCATTCCCCTTATAAGTTTGGTTGCTCGTCTTTGTACTCTCTCTAGCTCCATTACATTTCTTCTATAAACTGGGACCCAGATGTGAACCGCATATTCTAAGTGAGTTCGCACCAATGCTTTGTACAGTGGTAGAATGATATCCTTATCCCGCGAGTCCATGCCTCTTTTAATACACACCAATATTTTACTTACCCTAGAGGCAGCTGATTGACACTGCATGCTGTTCTGTAGTCTATGATCTACAAGAACACCCAGATCTTTCTCAACAAGCGATTCTCCAAGTTTTTCTCCCCCTAGTACATATGATGCCTGTAGATTATTTCTAACCAGATGCAGAACCTTACATTTATCCACATTGAACCCCATGTGCCAAGTGGATGCCCAAGCACTCAGTGTGTCCAGGTCTGCTTGCAATTTATGAGCATCTTCCATAGATTGCACTACCCTGAAAAGCTTGGTGTAATCTGCAAAAATCAAAACCGTGCTATTGATCCCTTCCACTATATCATTAGTAAATACATTAAATAAAATAAAAGAGGACCCAATACTGAGCACTGGTGCACACCACTCACAATCGGGGACCACTCAGAGTAGGAGTCATTTACAACCAATCTCTGAGTACGATCCAACAGCCAGTTTTTAATCCAATTACACTACTGATATCTTGGCTGATTTCTTTAGACTTTCCCATGATGTTAGACGCACAAACAGTGTGGTTCTGGTGTGCATAAAACAATACATCCACATGTGTGTCTCTAATTAACTCAGATGTTGCCAATAAACCTCAGAAGCTTTCAAATACATGACATCATCATGCGGGCTGTCCCAAATTGTTTGAATTATTATGTTTGCCCCATTTTTGTAAAATGTGAATATGTTTTACTGAAGTGTGGAGACACTTATGTGACATGGGACTTATTACATTGTTACATTATTACATTGTATAATAATGGGTCATTTTCTTTCTTTTTCTTTTATTTATTATTGGTTTTATTTTTTATTTTATTTATTATTAGTTTTTTTTTTCTTCTTTCCTTTTTTTTCCTTTTTTATTTTTTTAGTTCTAGGGCTGCTGGTATATTTATAAACACATTAATGTGGGGTTCAGTTGAGGCGCTTTCTATTTATTAGTGTAGCGCCGTAGGTGCCGGTTATTTGATAGGTGCATGCGTGTATGTATGTTACAGCAACAGCAGTTTTCCCTTTACCAACATGGCGCCAGGCGTCCTTTTGCCCTTTGTGCGCATGCGTGTGACAGCGCGGCTTAGCATGCGGCTGTCTGGGTTTTCGGTTAAGCGCATTGTTTCGCGGCAGACGCAGAGAGTGGTTTGATTTACTGAGTTTACTGTGAGGTAGGAGGAGCTCATTATACCCCTTATTTTAATGTTGTGTTCTTGAATATTTATGCACTTAGTATAAATATATTTACATTTGAATGTATTATTGTGTTATGCACTTCGAACACTTTGATTGATATGGATTTCACTTTTATCACATTATTGATGAATTTCTTCACTATTTTATGAATTATCTATATTGAATTTAACTTTTTATTGATATTTATGTATTCACTTATTTGCATATGTATTAGCACTGCCCTTTAAACGTTTGCTGTGTCCACCTTAATTTTGCTTGAAAAAGGCTCATGTGTGAGCCGAAACGTCGTCTGTAGGCATGCAATAAGGCACTGATTTTTTTTCATGTATTTTTGTGAGTGCAGCGGTCTTTCCTTATCTTTGATTAATTGGACCTATTTTGACGAAGGTCTTTTGTCCGCTTCCACCCGTTTACATTTTTTGTCTTATGGTGGTGCTGTTATTTTCTGTAATATATATATATATATATATATATATATTAGGGTAGGGTCCTCTCTCCCTCTGTCATGCCAATTGTCATTATCACTTATCACTGTTTTTGTTTGACTATGTAATGTTGTAACCCCTCGAATGTACAGCGCCCTGGAATAAATGGCGCTTTAAAATAAAAATAATAATAAAAATTTTAATATAGAATATTACTAGTATAATTATAATATATACTTGTATATATATATATATCCCCCCTTATAAAATATATATATATATTTTTATAATATAATATAAAAAAAAATATATATATATTAAATATACCTGATCCTGTATATAAAACAATGCTTTTACTTTTCCATGCAATTTTTAAAAACATTTTTGCATGACACAAAACTTTACAAGTTAGTGTTAAGTTTTGGTTGATACATTCTGGGCCACATGTATGAATCCCGCCAGGTCGGGGCGCACCTTTCCGCCAGTTTTCCGGCGGAATCTGCGCCGGATGTATGTCGGGGCCGGGGCGCGCTCATACATAGATTAAAGTTCGCCGGCCTCGCCAGTGTGTTAGGCGCAGTGCGGGTCCGAGGCGCAGTTCCGGCGCTGCGCCTATGATTCGGCGCCGGAAGGTTTTGTGCTCATACAGTGGGGGAAAAATCCGCCGCGCCTCGCCCGGTGGGGTGGTTTGGGGGACAGTGCGGGGACATGGGCCAAGGATCAATAGTATGGGTGCAACGAAAATAAAGAAATAAACATGATTTATTGATTTAAAATTTTTTTTTCGTTACCCCATATTATTATTCATTTTATATACACATCGGACCATTCTTAGTTTATAATTTGATTTCGGCCTTGTACAGTTTGATTTCAGATTGCAATTAGAAAACCCATAAGAGCGTCGCTCGCTATCCATTGCTCCTAAATAACGGCGCTATCTTTTAACTTTGCCAATCCACATGAGCTGCGCTCAGAATTTCTTTTCCCCATAGAACTTATGTGAGAAAGTAGCTCGCGCTCTGATTGGCTAGCTGGACGATGCCCCCTCCGCTTCAACCAATCAGCTGTTTCTGCATTTTTACTGTCTTTTGACTCGTCCGCCTTGGAATAATTTTTGGGATTGGTCAATTTTTCTCCAATAGGATATAATGGGACATTGTCGCTACTATTCGATTGATACAATTTCCTCCAGGAGGTTATAACTGGGACCATTGTCGCTCCTATTATGATTGGCCATGGTGTATGCCGACCAATGAGAATAGCTTAAACAATTTGAAATTACAGTATTTACCGGCGATTCTTTCTATTGCAATTCCCTATGTAGTACGACAGCGTCCTCGGCGACAACGCGTTGTTCGGGTTTTTAACTGCTTTATTGAAAGAAGGGTTATATGATAATGTTTTAACATTATTAAAATGATTTTTTTGAATTAATTAATTCATATGCCGCACGGCGCTAAACGTGCCGAGATTTGCATTGCGCCCATCTTCTCCATAGAATATAATGGGAAGAAGTTGCTTGACGCTCTGATGGCTGGGATAGCCAAGCACCCGCTAGCTCAGCCAATCAGATCTTTTCTTGTCTTTTTAACTGTATTTTGAAATTTCCCGACCGTGGAGTCTGATTGGTCAATCCACTTCCCATAGGTTTTATATGGTTCACTGTCGCTCCTATCTGACTTGGTCGGTTTATGCCGTCCCATTTGAGAATAGGTTTCAGAATTTGTTTTACTGTAATTTCCGGCAATATTCCAATATCCTAATTTTGATATTGCGTCCTTGTCTTGAGTTAGGAAAGTGAATTTTTTTTTTTATTAAATTATGTTTATTTTTTACAGGTCAGCTCTTTTTCTGAGATCGATTTTTCCGCTTTATAAACGGCGTTTTTTTCGGAATCATAACCTCCTGCTGACACGGGAGGTCGGACGCGCCGGGATTTCTGTCTGCGATCTTCTATTTTCCTCGCATTGTTCAGATCCTGCATTTCACTTCGCCTCTGCCGGAGCATTTAGACGAAAAAAATCCTGTCTGCCTGTCGGAGCTGCCAGATCGCTTGCAATGCGCCTCGCTTTGCCGACTCGCCATCGTACATGACTCGGAAGTTTACGGAGCGCCGCCGCGGTACCGCCCCCCGATACGCTACACGCGACCACAACCGCGAACACTGGCCCGCCCCTTCATGCAGGGGCGCAGCCCTGAAAGTGGCGAACACTGCGCCTAACACTGAATCCCCGCGGGATTCGGGCTGGGAGGCGCAGTATACGCCAAAAAACAGGCGAAAAGCCCGATCATACATGTCGCCCTCTGTGTTTATCTTTGAATTACACCAAAATTTTGCAAAAGTTTGTAACAATTTGCTATTTTCTAAATTATTCAGTTGATGGCACATAGTCATACCTCTCTATAAGTCATATATATACACTCACCGGCCACTTTATTAGGTACACCTGTCAAGTGCTCTAGTTAACAACTTAATTTCTAATCAGCCAATACATGGCGGTCAAAAACTCAGGTGAATTTTGGAATGTAGACATGGTCACAGACAAATTCTCCTGCAGTTCAAACCGAGCATCATGTATGGGGAAAGAAGGTGATTTGAGTGCCTTTGAACGTGGGAAGGTTGTTGGTTGCCAGAGGGGCTGGTATGAGTATTTCAGGAAACTGCTGATCTCCTGGGATTTTTCACCGCACCAAACCATCCTCTCGGGGTTTACAGAGATGGTCCCGAAAAAGATATAACCATCCAGTTGAGCGGCAGTCCTTTGGCGCGGAAATGCCTTGTTGATGCATGAGGTCTAAGGTGAATGGGCAGACTGGTTAGAGCTGATAGAAAAGGCAACAGTTGACTCAAAATAAAATTTTAATATTAATAGCACCCAAAAATAAACCCCGTTACACAAGGTAGGCAGTTGAGCATCTCATGATCGTACACGTACGGCCATCCAGTTGTGGCAGAGATGGGCCTTCAGCAGCAGAAGTACACACCGGGTTGCCACTCACTTTTCAGTCTCTTGTATACAGGTATCACTGAGGCTCCATTTGCCCATGCTCATCAGTAAATTCGGTACTAGCGTGAGATTGGTAAAACAGTTGCCTGGTCTGTTATGTCTCGATTTATGCACTGCGACTTTCGGTTGGTTTGGGTCAGTTCTTGACGTATTTATATACTGGTTTGATTGGTGCACTGAATGCATTGTATCAAAACGGTTCAGGCTGGGAGGTGGTGGGGTCTTGGAGTGGGGATTATATTCTTGGCCACTTTGGCCCTTTGGTACCAACTTGTGCATTCGTTTGCCAACAACCTTGTGGTATCTATGCCACGATACTGGAATTGGAGGCAATGTTATGAAGCCAAGGAGGGGAGTCCAAACCCGTTACTGCTTGGTGTACCTAATAAAGTGGCGGTGAGTGTATATGTTGGTACAGTTTTAATCATTTATTTTTTGGGACATTAAGGGCCCGTTTACACGGCACAGGACATAATATCCGGATTTAGGTTTATCAGTCCGGTACTTTGGTACGGTTTTTGTTGCCGTGCACACAGCGCGGCCCGTGGACAATCTTTTCTCCGGCGATTGGCCCTTCCCCTTCACATTCACTTGTTCATATTCTGTCCGAAAACCAGACGGAAGAATGAACAAATAGAATTTTTTCGGACGGCCGCCGGTCTGAAAAACCGCTGGGTCGAAAACCCGTGCAGTGGGCACTGCCGCACGGGTTTTCCATAGAGCCCCATGTAAAAGTTTGCGCCGGTTTTTCAGACGGTTTGCAAAACCGCCGCAAACTGGTACACTGGGGACAAGGCCTAAGAGACTTATGAGTTTAGTAGCAATTGTTAAAATCTCAGTTCTAAAAAGACTTTGAGAGGGCTGCATATTAGATACCTCAATAAATCACTCCATTTACAAATTACATTATTTTTTGCATATTTCTACAGGAACACAGAAAGTATTAACAGAGAAACACAGCTCAATATTAATTCCCCTTATTCTGTCATTTAAAAATATCTGGTTTGTGGCCATGGTATGCTAGATGACTTATAACAGGCCTCATAATAGGAGAAGCACCTACTGGATTTTTGGGTCTCTTTCATTAGGATATTTTATTAGGTTTCGTTTAAGGTTTGTAAAATCACACTCTTTGGAATACTTACTGCCACAGTGAAGGAATTGATCTAGGGGAGTATATTGACCATGCATTTTACAGATTTTTATGTAGCATTGCACGGTACAAAATAAGAAAAAGAATATTTCCCAATAACATGCAGATTTTGCAATTTTTTTAATTTTCATAAAGAATGTAGAAGTGAAAGCACCCTAGAATTTGTCATGCGATTTCTCCCAGCTACAAAGCTACTGCATATGTGTTTTTTGGGCACACTATAGGGCTCAGAAGGAAAGGATCACCATTTGGTACTTTTTGAGGACAAATTTTGTTGAAATGGCTAGCAGTTGCCTTGGTGATATAGTAGATATCTGAGGGAGCTTCAAGTATACAGTAGAAACCTACTGTATGAGAAGTTACCAGATTTGTGGTAAAACTAAATCCTCCCTAGTATTCATTAGTAGTGTACCATGTACTGTAGTGAGTATTTTTGCCTCAAAGGTGTTTTTCAGAAATGAATCACAATGGATGTTACAGAGTAAGAATTTAATTTTTTTCACAGATATGCTATTTTTCTCAATATGTCATACCCAGGTTGTGTCACTGTGATAAACCAACCGTCTATATAGTATTATACTGCTGTTCTTGAGTTGTATAATCACTTCGTTGCCTAGAATTTTGCTCTTCTTACAATTCAACAGTGCTCAGGAGTAGAAAAGCACCATACACATTGTCAAAGCTGTATTTTGTGACTTACAAAGCACTGGCTAGTAATTGTAAGGGTCTGAGGTGAAATAATAAAACAATCCCAATAAACTACATCTCTTAAGGCATTAATCGAGGGGTGTAGTGGGTATTTTGACCCGCTCAGTGGTAATGTTCACATAATTTGTGCAGTGGTTATGACAAAGTGGAAAATTGGTAGTTTACTAGATATGCCATTCTGTGATATGCCATACAGATATGCCATTCTGTGCCAAATATGTTGTTCCCAGTTTGTGCTGCTAAAGCTTTAAATTGTTAAGCAGGTTCTACTGGGTACAGCAGTGCCATATACAGTATGTGAACCTGAGCTGCTGTATGGGCACACTGCAGGGTTCAGAAGGGAGGGAGCACTATTCATTTGTCTTTTGGAACACAGATTTTAGGCATTGTGACACTTTTATAGAGCCTTTGAGCTATCATTATAAACCCCTGGGAACTGACTCAAGTGTGGAAACTACACCCATTAGGATTTTCATCCACCGGTATAATAATAAGTAGTAGATTTGTTTGGGATTTTCAGTTATAATGTGGGGGATAGGTAAGTGGAGTACATCATAATGGAAATAAAAACAGAAAAAATAATAACATATCTATTGATGTGTGGTATGCTTTGAAGCAGTATTTTTGCACTGGTGAGGTTTTGGTGCAAGTGTTGCACTGCTTAATGGGTCCTTTCTAGAGATGGTCGAATTTCCCGAAATTCGTTTCGTTCACTTCGCCGAATTTCTCGGCAAAAAATAATCTTTGTTCGAATTGCTTCGGGACGAATATTAACTTTAAATAACAGTATTTCCAGGCTGAACAGGCTGCAGGGTGTTGTAGATAATTTTAGAACGTTGTGTCACCTGCTTAATATGCAGATAGTGCTATGGTTTGGTCTTTCATACAATGTTGTGTTTAGTATGACACGCAGATGACTACCGCCGCTCTTAGATCGCTTCACTACATATAAATGATTCGCCTGGGCACTTAAGAGGGGCAAAACTGACAAAAACTGAGGGGTTTGTTGCCTCGATAACAGTCTTGCAGAGATTGCTGGAAAAAAAACAAGCTGAGGGCTCAGGTGCAACATTAGGGACAGAGTGTGGACGGTGACGGCGGCAGCCAATGCAGCATGAGG
Organism: Phyllomedusa bahiana; assembly: GCA_025379985.1. Taxonomy (NCBI): domain Eukaryota; kingdom Metazoa; phylum Chordata; class Amphibia; order Anura; family Hylidae; genus Phyllomedusa; species Phyllomedusa bahiana. The sequence goes on along the minus strand of JAODAL010001225.1, from coordinate 128,631 downwards.
TCAGACAGTGCACAATGACATTGGAGGTGGCAAAAAAAACAGGAATAGGCCCACTAGAGTGGCCCAATTGACACAGTGTGGAACGTCACGGCCAGCTGCAGCATGAGGTCAGACAGTCGGCAACAATTTGAAAGATGTGTGTAGGTCACGGCAGCAGCAGCAAGAGGTCGACAGTGGCACTATGACTAAGTTGTAGTCACGGCAGCAGCAGGCACTGAGGTCAGACAGTGGCACAAAGACTTCTGGACGGTGGCAAAACAGATTAGGGCCACAGCAGTGGGACAATGGACTACAGTGTGTAGGTCACGGCTAGCAGCCCACAGCAAGCAGCATGAGGTCAGACAGTGGCACAATGACACAGGTTGTAGGTCACAGGCAGCAGCCCACCACGACAGGCCAGCATGAGGTCTGACAGTGGCACCAATGACACCATTGTGGGAGGTCACCGCAGAAGCCACAGCTGCAGGCATGAGGTACCGTCTGACAGTGGCACATTGACATTCTGGAGGTGGGGGGAGGGTGGATGGCAAAGCAGGAATAGGCCAATAGAGTGGGACAATGACACAGTGTGGAGTCACCGCAGCAGCCATAGCAGCAGCATGAGGTCAGGAAGTGCCACAATGACACAGTGTGTAGGTCACGGCAGCAGCAGCATGGAGGTCAGACAGTGGCACGATGACATTTCTGGATGGTGGCCATAACAGGAGTAGGCCACAGAGTGGGACAATGACACAGTGTGAGGTCACTGCAGCCAGGCACACAGATGGCGAGCTTGAGGTAAGGCAGTGGGACAATCACATACTGGAACCGGTGGCAACAATAAACAGTGTAGGCCACAGTAGTGGCACTTTGGACAGTGTGGAGGGCACCCGGCCAGCAGCAGCTTGATGGTCTTGGCATGTGGGCCACAATGCAAATGATTTCTGGAGGTGGACAAAAAAAGGTATAGGAAGAGTGGCACAATGAATCTGTGTGGATGTCACGGCGCAGCAGCAGCGATGAGTGTCAGACAGTGGCAACCAATGACAGAGTCGTTGTTTTGTTTTTACGGTCACGGCTTCAGCCACAGCAGCAGCATGAGGTCAGACAGTGGCCACAATGACTACATGTGTAGGTCACGGCAGCAGCCACAGCAGCGCATGAGGTTCAGACTGTGGCAATCACAAATGACTCAGTGTGTATGGTCTCGCACGCTACGCCACAGCTGCAGCATGAGGTCAGACAGTGGCACAATGGGACATTCTGGAGGTGCAAAAGCGGTTTGGCCACAGGAGTGGGACAATGACCCTCAGTGTGGAGTCACGGCAGCAGAAGCCTACAGCAGCAGCATGAGGTCAAGCAGTGGACACAAATGACTCAGGTGTGTGGAGGTGGGTGACCAATACAGTTCTGGGTAAAGATCGGTTTGGTGGCAGGATGGCAGAAACTGTCAGCAGATGTGTGGCATCAGGCGGGGCGTGGCGGCATCAGAATAGTGGCTGAGGGCAGGTGTTTGAAACCCAGACTCCATTTCTCACACGTTTGGCTGAGGCGTCATGGGATGATGTTTGTCGACCACCTAAGGACATTGGTGTGTGGAAATCTCCACGCTGATTCCTCCATGACCAATGGTCACTGTCGTTCCTACATTTCCCGTGGACAAGCGGGTTTCTCCTCTGGGGTTAACGATGGCCCCCGCCTCACTGAACACCCGCTCCTGATGCCACACTACTGGGACGGGCAGGACGTTCTCCCTCTGCAATACTCCGAATGTTGCGGCCCACACAATCACAGTTTGGCTGCACCCAGTAGACAGCGGATGTCTAACTCGGGGTGGCAGAGTGCTGTTCAAGTAGGGCCACCACATAGTTTGGTTCAGGGTCTGCTCCTGGTCCTGCTGCTGCTGCTGGCGATGAACTCCTCACTAGTAAGGGTCGTAGGAAGATCTACATCAGTGACTACAGACTTAGGTTGCTGCTGATGGTGGATGGTTACTGTTCCGACCCCCCCACCTTCCCCTGGATAGCGAACGACCAGGAGTTAGTATGTGAGCGATGAAGATCCCCGGGTAAGACACTGTCAGGGGAGGGACGATGCCCGCACATACGACGCGGCCAACTGACTACGGGAGGATTTCCTATAGTATTTGGAGTTTGTCCTCGCTTCTCAATAGCTGGGAAAAAGGCTCCCATTTTGGTCCGGTAGCGAGGGTCAATAGGTGGAGAGCCAGAAGTCATCCCGCTGACGGATGGACTTACTTTTCGGCCTGTCAATAGCCAGACAATATTCGCATTGCTGCGGGCCATCGGCAAAACGTGGACTATGAGGGCTACCACGGCCTTCCATCTACCACTGTTTATACTGCCACGGTGCTTGCGGCGTCATCTGCCTAGTCTTCCTCATCTCAATCTACCTCCTCCAAGCTGCTCTGCTCCTACTCTCTTATCCACCTGGGTTAGACAAATCCACTCATTTATACCAGACAATGACTTCTGCTCATTGTCCTCCACCTCCTCCTACATTCAGTCACCCAGGGACTACATGTGGCCGCATTAGATGTAGTCGCCCAACGGTCTCCAGTCCCTTCCCCCAGACAAGATTTTTCAGCATCTGTTACTGGACATGAAGTGTGGAATGACGTTTTATTCATCTGTTGAGTCCTGGACGACTGACCAATATAACGTAGGCCTCATCGAATGGCCTCATCAAACGGCAGGTGTCACGCATGAGTGCCACTGGTCTGACATCAAAGTTACACAGCGAGTACTCCTGTACGCCTCCTTGGATTCATCAAACAAAATCGTTAATGGCCTTTCTCTGTCATCAGTCGGGTCCACTTGTGCAGGTCTGGAATTCCAACAGGTGGAAACATGCCATATCAGAAGGGTGGGCGAGGGCCGTTCTGCCGCTCAACTCGAGGAGGGGGTTGTCTCCTGGCTTTGTTACGAATGGATGAAGTGCATGCACAGTTTCAGGCATTTTCAGAATCTTCTGAAGATCTGGTGGAGAATTTTCAGGAAACCCTTTCTCATACCAGATTGACACCGTGCGGCATGCAGGGCGCGATGGACCATCTCACTCGGTGCAGCGGCGGACACCATGTTCTCATCCCATTGTCTGTCACCATGGTTGCCGATTTGCAGTTGGCGCGGAGGAAAGCCACACATCAATTTCTTGCCTCTGCATTGAGCGGAGCAGTTTCCTCCCTGTGTGATTCAGTTCGACGAGGGCAAGCCAGGTGTAGTCCTGCATGACACCGCTGTGCACGTCACAAGGTCTGTGGGTGATGGAGCAGTACTTGTGGAGGCTGAGTTGGTGGTGGTGGTGGAGGAGAGGAGGAGGTGGACTTGGCACTGGGAGCCGCTAGTTTCCACGTTTGACAACGTGGGGTAAATAGCCCGGCGTCTCCTGTCCAGTTGTTGGTGTGCCTGGGCCGGAAGCACAGAATAACCAGTGGGCCATAAAGGACATGTAATGGCCTGTCGTAGTTACCGTCCAGAGTCCGCGCTGCCGTGCAACCTTGGAACAAACCGATAAGCTCAAGGGATGGCCCACTTCTGTTCTACATATTTATGAAGTGATGGTACTGCCTTTTGGGAAAAAGAAATTACAAGCTTGGAACTCTCCAATCCTCGGCTCGGCCAAAAGCCATTAGTTCTCTGAACGGTGCAAGAGTCACCATTTGGAAAGGGGGGACTCTGCAGCATCAACAACTTGGACAGGAGTACGGTCTCAGCTTCTGCACCTTAGGATGGTTGGACGCATACTTTATGTCTCTTTGCAATCGCTCGCTGAAACGACTGCTGGCCGCCTATGAGTAGCGAGGGCATTGACCGGGAGATGATGTCAAGAGTAATTCCGCTACTTCTGCAGACGGGTGGTGGAGCCATGGACTGGGTGACAATTGGCATTGCGTGCCACTGGCGCTGCTGCTGCTGTGTTGCTGCAGCGGCAGGTTGGACCACCCACAATCTGAGCCCACCCCCCCACCCCACGTTTCTTCCCAGGCACAGGATGGTGACGCTGCATGTGTTGACGCAGGGGCCGTGGTGCCAACAGTTTAGCTTCCCTGGCAAGCTTCACTTTCTGCTTTCAGATTCTACATATACCCATTATTCGGCTACTGCCGGTGCTTAGCAAAGAAACTGCCACCACCGTCGAGTATCGGAATTTTACCAGCCAACGCTCCGCACTGGTGCACTACTGCCCGCGCTTTGCCTCGACTGAGACCACTGTGTCGCTTCTTTCTTGGACCTGCGGAAGCGGGTTTTTTTACAAGTGGCCGCTTGGATCCCGACCTCTAACTTCTGCTTTCCTGATGATAACGGCTCACAGTGACCCCACTGGCTGGCTGCGCGTGCCTGATGCGCAAGCTTGAAAACGCCCTCTTTCCTGATGATGATGAAGCCCTTGCCTCCACCCGGATCCAAAGTGCGGTCGGCTCTACTTTCAATCATCTATTTGTGTTTCATCGTCCACTGACTGTCCTTCATCACGTCTCTGGTATGCAGAGGCTGACCCACTCACAACATCGACCTCCATGCACCACTCTCATACATTTATACTTTGCCGTCTACTGCAGAAGCGGGGGTTATTGGCCCCATTTCTTCACACTGCCCAAGTAGCTGCTGAACTGCCTCCTCAAATTGTTCATCCTCGCTATTACAGTGGTGCTGAGGCCAGACCACTTAGTAGATCTCTGGATGAGGGAACGGATGGGGACAGAGGCGGATGGGTGTTGAGGGACAGGTGGATGGGCAGCTGACAGCCGCCGGCTCATGCCAACTAAGGGTTGTGTCTGACGTTCCAACGACTTCTTGGCTGGGGTTGTCAGATGCCATCTGGGAGGTAGTGGGGATACGAACCTAGCTCAACCAATCAAGAACCGTTGGGGTTGCTGAACAAACTCACGGCCGCTAGGGATGATGACCTGCGGCAGTTCTGGCCTCACCGAGTGACCCTGCTGCGACGTCCCCTTGCTGATGCTGGACCTGTGCCTGTTACATGAATGTTGTGCCACTGCCACTCGCAGGTGCAGAGCTGCCTCCTCTCTGTCTGACATACTGTTTGTTCTAAAATGATACAGACACTGTTTGATGAAGATATATGTATATGATAAAATACACCCTGTATTTGTCTCCAATGTACCGAGATAACAAGCTTGCGGTAACCTTGGATATAAATTGCTCGCTCCACTAATGGCCAGGAAAAATTGACTTGTATGTTCCGTTTAAAAACTCTGTGTATTTTACTGAATTGTAAAAGGCTTAATTAACTTTCGGATAGAATTATGCTCACAGAATTTCTTCTGTGGCGGTGAAAAAGAAAGTTTCTTTTACTGAGTGCAACTGCAGAAAAATAAAAAAAAAAAAAAAAATACTTTGTTAACCTTGGATGTAAATTGCGCCAATGAATTGAGGCAGCTCCACAAAACTACTTGCTTTGTAGCGTGTTTTCTATGCGCGTGTTTTTTTAGCCACACAACAAGAGATAAATTTAATTAAACCTTATGCTTGTGAATTTAGGCTACCAGGAAAAATATGTACTATTTTGGCCATGTGTGAATGGGCTGAAAATGACGGTTTCTGGAGTCACCACAGCTGAAAAAAACAACTGCCTTAACCCCTGGATGTAAATGCGCCAAAGAATAGAGCCAACCAAACATCATAGCTTTGTAGCGTGTTACACTTGCGGTGTTTTTTACAGCCACACAACTAGAGATAAAATTGTAATTTACTTTGCTTGTGTATGTAGGCTACAGGAAAAAATGATATTAATATTTTGGCGTTGAAAAGGACGAGTTTCTTGGAGGTCACACAGCTGAAAACAACGCTTAATTTAACCCGGATGTAAATTGCGCCAAAGAATTGACGCAGCCAAAAATGAAGTGGTCTTTGTATTGTAAAAACTATGTTTCTTTAATTGTTTACAACGGAATCTGGCTTAGATTCCCCTTGGATATTTCAATGTGCTTGGTGAGCAGATAGGATTTAATTGTATATGCAGCTTGCAGTGGACGCACTCTGGATTTCCAGATTCAATACCCACAAAACTCTGAAATAGAACGTTAAGCGAAGCGTCTCTGAACTAGTTGAGACACCCCACTAAAATCGCTGTATAAAAAATCAGTTCTTCAGTAACAATCAGACGCTCGGCCACAGCACATTCACCTGATCAGTACGTGAGAGCGTATGAGCTCCAGCGTCGCGCCAGAACTTATATAGTGCCGGTGACGTCAAGAATCCCGGCCGGTCTCTGATGGCTTTATCTCTGCACATGTTCATGGTAGGTATGCCCTTCTTCCTACACCAGAGGTTCTTTGCCCCATGTAACGCCATTTCGCTCGCAGCCTTTTTATAAGAAAAGCACCACTTCGTTCACCCGAAGTACCCCACAAACTTCGACTTCGTTCAGAACCGAAGTTTTCCTGAAATTCTAAACGAAGTCCACTTCATTAGAATCAATTCGTCCATCTCTAGTCCTTTCTTATCCCACCCTTGGACCACACATTACACCTTTTTTGTACTTTCCTCTTTTCTAGTATAGGAAACTCTGCTAGGGAAGCTTTGCTTTTTGCAAAATTTCAGTGATTCCTCTATAGAAGTGCACTTCTCAGGGGGTGTATGCTTAGGAAAATGTATAGCAAAATAGGCGATCAAATGAGGCTGGCACAGTGCATTATTGTTTACCGCACAGTTGAGTTCAGGAAATGTGGCCATGTATTAAATGGGGTGTAAAAATTCTCTACTTTTGCCAAATCTTCAGCTTCTTTCCTAGCCCAATATGCAGTACAAGGCACCAAAACATCATCATCTTCAGCCGCATTTATGAGGGTTCACCTGTGTGGTCTAATAAAGACACTTTGGGTGTAAAACTGCTAGGCATATAAATAAATATAAATTAGTCTGGACTACTGATTTGTGTCACTAAGTTCTAGAGCTCTAACTTGTTTATTTTTCTGTTGATAAAGCCTATTTTTTGCAGGGTGGGTTATATTTTGCGGCCCCTTGTTTGGTATACATATAAAATACTAAAAACCACAAAGCACTACAGCTCACCTGCTACAGCAATGAATCTTGGAATGCAGAGACTCAGAGCAGAAGATCAATATAGGAAAAAAATGAAGGTTTGACAAACGTTCCAATAACGTTGACTTTATTAAATACATAGAAATACAGGAGACAAAAGTATACTGATTTCAGGCATAGAAGATGCCCTTCCATACATGACTTGTAATGTCTATATTAAATACATGGAAATACAGGAGACAAAAGTATACTCATTTCAGGCATACAAGATGCCCTTCCATCTATGACTTGTGGGGCGACATGTATGATCGGGAATTGCGCCTGATTTCAGGCGTATACTGCGCCTCACCGTGCTGACTCCACTGTTGGACGCAGGGATGTGCTGTTAGGCGCAACCTTTGCCACTTTCATATGCGCCTAACATGGAGGGGCATGCAGTGGCCACGCTGTGTGCGTTCTGGGACGGGACGCGGCACTTTCGGAAAATCAGAGGCATGCATGATTGTGGGTCGGCAAAGTGAGGCGCATTCCAGCTCCGACAGGCAGACCTACTTCAAAGTGGTCTACCTGAGTTGGAGGAGGCGCAGGGAAGCTAGAACTGAGTGTAATGGGGCAATACAATACAGTTACAACAGTACAATAATAAAAAAGAATTGTCTTTCAAATTAATGAATGAATAAAGAGAAATATCCAAGTTGACTAAAATCGTTTTCAATGTATCGAAAAAGTTGATCATTTAAAATGAAAGCAAATATATATAAGATCTGAAAAGAAAGAAATATCAGCTAGAAAAGGTCCTAAAAAAAGGGAGAGAATTCAACTAATTTTACCTTAAATAAGCCAATGCTGGTGTTACACAGATGTTAATTTTGGTCCTTTTTTTTACATCAAAAATGAAGATGTATTTGTTCTTCTTTCACCTTTTATTCTATTTTGTATGTACAGCAAGAGCCAGCACAGCAGAGGTCTGGCTGGGACCTGTGGTTCTCCAAGCCGGATTTCTATGTTCCCAGGGCTTAATTTTTGACGTATTTACGGACACATTTACGTCCGTAAATACATCACCAATTCAGCCTAAAATAATGAACATTTAGTTTAGAATGGCTACCAATGGGAAATCCGGACGTATTTATGAACGTTAATACACACTGGCGAGGCGCAGGGAACTTTACACCACATGTATGAGCGCACTTCGGGCGCTGACATAAATCAGGCGCAGCTTTCACGGAAAAAAACGTGAAACCGGGCGCCCCGACGCGTGATGATCATACATGTCGCCCTTAATGTCTATATTAAATACATGGAAATACAGGAGACAAAAGTTTACCCGTTTCAGGCGTATATGATGTCCCTGAGGAAGAGCATGTGTCTTCTGTATGTCCATGTATTTACTAAAAACATCACAAGTTTTTATCAGAACTCTGCATAAACCTTCATTTTTTCTACATATAACATACTGAACCACTTTTATTATCTGTATTTTGAAGAAATATGATAACATATAGTACACCATGCTGATTTACAACCTATTAGCGACACCCATATTATTCAAGTACACAACACAAAATACTGACATCCAATTGTATGGTTCTATGAAAAATTTATTAATCACTCCTGACGTCTCTTATTTTTGTATTACGTAAACTATGTATGAGCTTTCAAAACTATTATTAGACAAATGTAAACTGATTGAACATAGAAGCCATTAAAAAAAAAACCTTTAGGCTTCCTTGACAATCACTTTTTTATGGCATTGTTTTTGGCTGCAAAATGCTCCTCAAAAAAAGTTTATACACTTTTTTCATGCTTTTTTTTTGGTGTTTTTAGTGAGTTTTTTATGTTGCATTTTTTCCATTACAACTCATGTGATTCATACATCATGTGATTTAATACAAAGTTACATAGTTTTTAAGGCTGAAAAAAGACATACATATATCCAGTTTGGCATATTGTCCTAAAGTATTGATCCAGAGGTTAGCAAAACCCCCATAAAGTGGAATTACCTTTTTTTTTTTTTAAGTTTTGGGATAAAATTCCTTCCTTCTCCAGAATTCTAGTCACTATAACTTGCTTTATTATTGCACTCTAAAAATTGATCCAGACCCTTTTTGAATTCTTTTAGTAAATTCACCATGACAAGGTCCTCTGACAGAGAAACAGATCATGAAAATATGACACTTTGATACAATATAGAGTAGTCAGTGGGCTGCATATATAACAGTATAAATTTGGTCTGCCCTCAAAATAACTCTATTTACTATTTTGAGTTAGGCAAACTTAAACTTAGTTCTCTATCTGTTAAACACTAAAACGTAACTTTTATTATATATAACTCTTAACCTCTATACACTATTTAAAAACCTGATTTCTAACCTCATCATTTAACCCTTTTTGCTTCTGAAAGAAGGAATAACTCCTTTTCTATTATCAAGTCTGGTGGAGCACTCAACACACAACCATCAATGTCTAAACTGCTGGCAACAAAAGTTAGTACACCCCAAGTGAAAATGGACAAATTGTGCCCAGTTTGCCCTTTTTACCTCCACAGTGATCTCCGGTGTGAATGGGGAGCAGGTGTGTTAAATTTGGTGTTATAATTCTCACACTCTCTCATACTGGTCACTGTCACCTCATAGCAAAGAACTCTCTGAAGATTTGAAAACAAAAGAATAGTTGCTCTACATAAAGATGTCCTCGGCTATAAGACGATTGCCAACACCCTGAAACTGAGCTGCAGCATGGTGGTCAAGATTATACAGCAGTTTAACAAGCCGGAACTCTCAGAACATGGCCGACCAAAGAAGTTGAGTTCACGTGCTCAGCATCATATCCAGAGATTGTCTTTTCAAAATAGACTTATAAGTGCTTCCAGCATTGCTGCAGAGGATAATGGGATGGGGGAAGGGTCATCCTGTCGGTGCTCTGACCATATGTTGCACATTGGTCTGCATGACTGTCATCCCAGAAGGAAGCCTCTTCTAAAGATGAAGCAGATGAAAGCCACCAAACTGTTTGCTGAAGACAAGTAAACTAAGGACATGGATTACTGGAACCATGTCCTGTGGTCTGATAAGACCAAGATAAACTAATTTGGTTCAGATGATGTCAACCGTGTGTGGCAGCAACCGGGTGAGGAGTACAAAGACAAGTGGGAATGGTGGAAGTATCATGATTTGGGGCTGCTTGAGTGCTGCTGGCTGTGGGGAGCTGCAGTTCATTGAGGGAATGATGAATGCCAACATGTACTATGACATACTGAAGCAGAGCATGATTTGCATGTCGTTTAGATATTGATGACTGTATGTTTAGTTATATTGAGGGCAACCCAAATTTACACTGTTAAACAACTTGTACACTGACTACTTTACATTGTATCAAACTGTCATAATTTCAGTGCATTCCCAATAAAAGTTATAGTACAATATTTAAAAAAAAATGTGAGGGGTGTATTAACTTTTGTCAGATACTGTACATATATGTATATATGTATTTTCTCTAAATTAAGTAACCCTAATTTTTCTCTAATCTTTCTGGTTATTGCAGTCCACTCAGTCCTTATATTATTTTCATTGCCCCTATTCCAGCTCTACAATGCCCAAAACCGTACACAATATTAATTCATCGCAATATATTGTCATGCAATGTCATGGTCTTTGTCTTATCACTGGAGAGACTGTCACAAATCCTATCAAAAGTGGTGCAGAGAAAAAGTAGATGATTTGCTTAACCAGTCAGATTACTTCTTTAATTATCAAAGCGTCCATGAAAAATTAAATCTGTATTCTGATTAGTTGCTATGACCAACTACTTTATTTTTGCTTTGCATTGAAACAAATGTCCCCAACCTTTGGAGATTTCTTAAAATTAGTGCAAAAGAAAAGGAGTTTAATATACAAAATCAAATATATTTGCATATTTAAAATAATCCTGTCAACATGTCATAGAAAAACGTCAGAAAACAAATTAGCACCTAAGCAGTTGCTGTTAGTCTAGTTTTGTCGAGCCTCTGTCCTGTGTGCATTACCCTGCATTATAGATTAGTATTGCTGGCTGACTGCACTGAATGACATGCATCCACTGAATCATATTAACAATGCAGGCGAGGGAGAGAGACAGCACTAGATTTACCACCAATACAGTTATCCTTGGAATGTATTGTAACTTCAGCCCACTGACAGTATTCATTTGTCACACCTATAATACCAAGTTGCGGTAGAGCTACAGTATCCCATTATGCCACTGCTACATTGTAGTATATACACATATCACACATACCCTGTTACCATCTAACTCTACCCTTACTCAAGACTGCAGCATATAGTTACGGTAAGCCTGCAAACTATAAGATGATTTATGCTGTCCTATCTAAGAACAGGATATAATATAGGGATAGACCCTGAGCTCTGTGATATATAGGATTATGTAATATGCAGTGCACCTACCTCATCTTAGTTTATCCTTCCATCAGGATTCTATGTTCTGTTGATGATCTTAGTTGAAATTTCTCCATCATTCAAATCTCCCACTGCTGCTTCAGTTCTCTGGAATGTACTAGCCCAATTAGACTGATTCACACTCAGATTGTTTTAAGCGTGCCCTAAAAATACATCTCTTAAGCAGGAGTAGCAGTATCCCTAATTGCAACCACTCCTTTAGACACTTTCTGACACTGTGCACTCAGGCACTCATATTAATTTATCTGTATATAGATGTACTTGTCTGGTTGGCAGGTTCACCCACTTTTATGTGTGCTAACCCATATTTATGGAATATGGCTGAACTATTGTGTAAACCAAAAATTCGTTGCCCTTTTCTAAAAAATTTTTAAAAGTTTCCACCTCATGCACTTGTTTGTCTTTTACACTTTATAATTGGTTTTGTTTTCCCTTTACCCCACTGTTTTAAAGTTGGGGAATTTTGGCCCAAAAATAAATTAAATTATTTTCGCAGGATTTTTGGAAAAAATGGAATTTTTCTGAGAGGCCAAAAAGGAAAAGGGAAAGCCTGTTATCCAAAAAAGCAAAAATAGCTCAAGTGTTAAAAAAAAAGATGTCTTTAATTCCGGGGAAACACCTCTTTCCTCTTTGATCCACATTTTCCCCTTTTTTTTTTATTCAGAACATTGTGCCCAAATATAAAAACCTTTTTTAGAGATCAGTTTTAAGGGAAAACGGGAAACTAGGTTTTAAGGGCATAAAAAGGACATAATGACTTAGCACAGGCCCCTAAAACTGCCCCGCTACTTGCGGGCCCCAACCCTAAGGGGTCTGTGAAAACTGGGCGACAGCCCTCGCTGTTAAAAGTGGCAACACAAACAAGCAAGACGACAAACACAATTGTTATGCGAACATTCATCCCAAAAACAAAGCAAAATATACAAAAGGGTTTTTACACAATGTGCTACATATAAAAATACTAAAAAAAAGCCTACAGTTACAAATAACACCAACACAAAACCAGAATCCCAAGACCACTAAGCCACTTTTGACCAACAACGTGACCGTTAAACCCCCCACACCATGAAAACATACACCCCACTGTGACGAAAAAAAAAAACCACACCATGCCACATATCACCACCAAAAAGTGACGTTTAATAAAAAATGACCATTTTGATTTAAACCTTTTTAAACAAAAACCAAATTTTTCCCGTTTTCACGACCTTACGTGGTGGATACCGCTGTACACGGGCTTGAAAAATTAAAATGTTTAGAAAGTTATATCGTGAACACAGGAGACGTCTTGAAGGTTTCTTTTTCCCTTTCTTCTTCTTTCCATCTTCCCAGAGCCTGACGATATCCTGACTTTTCATTTAAAATTTTTTCAAAACAAATACAAAGACCCTAATTTGCAGCGTTCTGTCCAATTCCTATCTTATAAAATCCCCAAATCTTTTGCACCTCTATGGTAGCCAAAAAATTTCCCCCCTGTGCCACAAGTACCCCCTTAGCCAGGTGTAGCCCCCTTTAGAATGATGCCCCCCTTTCCTTTTGATGCCCTCCTGTGCCATGATCCCCCCCTGTAGCCAGTGAGCCCCCCCCTGTACCAGTAGATGCCCCCCTGTCCCAGTGATGCCCCTCGTGGCAGAAAATGCCCTCTGTGGCCAGAAATGCCCCCCTGTAGCCAGTACATCCCCCCTATCCAGAAATGCCCCCCGTAGCCGTCATGCCCCCTGTACCCAGTAAACCCCCCTGTCCCAGTGATTCCCCCCTGTACCCGTACATGCCCCCGTAGCCAGTGTGCCCCTGAAAACCCATTACAGCCCCCGTACCAGTGATGCCCCCCGTAGCCAGTAAATGCCCGTACCAGGATGCCCCGTCCAATGTGCCCCCCTGTACCCCGTGATGCCCCCGTACCCAGTAGCCCCCTGTAGCAGTGTGCCCGTAGCCGTGTTCCCCCCCTGTAGCCAGGATCCCCCCTGAGCCAGTGATCCCCCCTGTAGCCAGTGATGCCCCCTGTACCTGACCCCCCCAACCCAGTGATGCCCCCTTAAAGCATGCCCCCTGTAACAAATTATAAAAAAAAAAAAGTACTCACCGGGTCCCCGGCCCGGTCCGGATGCTGAGCGATGGGAGCTGTGAGCGTGAAAGCAGGTGACGTATCACGTGCTTATGCTGTTTGCGCCCCAGGATCCTCGGGGGGCAAGAGGCAGCTTTGCAGGGGTGCGGTAAAAGCTTGCGCCCCCTGCGACCGGGGAAGGGGGGGAGTCGGGCGGGAACGACGTCCCTCTCCCCCTTGCAGCTGCAGGTCTGCGAGACTTTTTGAAAAAAACACCCGGCAGAGTGGGGGGCGATTCTCCCGGGGGGGGGCAGGGGGCGTGCTTTCCCCCTCGGATGACGGGCCCCCGGCCCCTGGGCGACCGCCCCCTCTCCCGCCATGGAACGGCCAGGGCAAGGGGGAAACTGTAATAAACACCATCCAAAACATCTGCACCCAGAACAGGACTACAAAGACCCGAGGGGCTTTTGGGGAAAAACCTTTTTGATCACCAACCCCGCAATTGCTCGATGCACTAAAACAAACATATTTCAAAAAACAGAATCATGGCCAAAGCATAGTTCTGCCTCATTTATTTGCAGAGGGTGGTGAGGGTGAACAGGCATGGTCATAACAGTACGCTTTTAATAGGCGAATAATAAATTTAAAACCCAAAATTTTTTTTTTCGTTTATTAAAAAAAGGATTGCAACTCCCCCTAAATTACCTGTGTTGTGTTAAAGAATTTTGACAACCATTGTGATGAACTTTTACTTATAAATGATCTTTTTTTTTGTGTAAGCCCAAAAAAAGTAAAAAACTTTTTAAAATTTAGTGAGTAAAAGAAATTCTTTAGGCCCAAGTTCAGGCGAGAATTCCAGAGGGTATGTCATGCTCATACTGAGTCTGATTTTCAGCACTTTCTGGCTGACTGCGGTCAATCCACCTCTGAGGTAAACTAACCAAATTTTCAGTTTTTTTTTTCCCCTCCCCCTCAATTTTGGGGCCAAAAGTAATAAATTTTGAAGGCTTGGTTAAGATTTTGAAACAATCCATCATCTGGCAGTAGTTCTTGTCAATTTTTCGGGCGGAAGCAGCAAGTAAAAAACAGTTAAAAAGAACCTTTCCCTTATACTTTCCTTTTAAAGGTTAAAAAGTATCCTATTGAGTATTGCACTTACAAAAAAGTGGGGTTTAAAAATACATATGTCCATCAAATTCAACAAGTGTTGAAAATGTGGAGAAAGGGGGGAGAGGAATTTTAAATCTTTCTTTCCCTGTAATGGTCCAGAATTTGAAACCTATAAGACTTGAACCAATGTATTCTAAAAGGAATTCCTGATTCCAAATTGTAAAAAACGGTTTTTTACGCAAACAAGTGTAAAAATTATTTAGAGCCTTTTTCCCAAAACCCAAATGTTTTTGCGTGACCAAATTCAATGGCTTTCCCCAGATTCACGTTTTAGGAAAAAAAACTTTTCTTTTTGTATATTGAATTTTTTTTTTCTCCAGATGAGGGGAATTTTAAATGAAACCGTTTTTCACCATGCTTTTTGTAAAGGCCATATATATACTTACATAAATAATTGTTTCCCTGGCATCCTTCTCAAACTAAAAAGGTTTATTTTTTTTAAAAATTTCCTCATAACTAAGCATTTATTTATCAGTTTTTCCTTTTCAGATGTCTTTTTGGCTTTTTTTAGAACAAATTTTCTATGAAGGTGCCATTAAAGGGGTATTCACATGAAGCAAAATGAACTACACAGAAGGCCCTCAGCCACTGGGAAGCCGACTGTGCAAAAAAGAGGGGGGCGTGCATGTTGGGGGCCCTTTTTTATTCAATTCAATGGGAGTGTGCACTCGACTATATTCAGGAGCTCCCATAGAAACAATATATGATAATGTTGATTCATAAATGCTTCAATTTAAAAGACAAAATGAATGCTTTTATTCCTTGGGAGTAAACATCAAAACCAATTTTTTTATTTTTTCAAAAGCTGCAAAAAAACCCCTTTTAAAGCTATGAAATTGTTAGAGGTCTTACCACAATAGACTTTGCCATCAAACGTACCCAGTTTTAATACTTTTTGTACCACTACTAAGTTTAAACATATTGTTTAAGCAAAAAAAAAGCACTCCAAATAAATGTAAAAAATTTAAAAGATAAAATAACATTACGGGCTAGATTTAGCATAAGAAGATTTACATTTGAAGACCAATATCTTAATCGCATTAACATGTTATATGAAATAATCACAAACTTACTACATCCTATTCACAGAAACTAGTCTAAAGTAAATTCAGATTTTAAAATATTGACATGTAGTATTTGTAGACACTGCTTGCAACAGTGTAGTAGAACACACTACATACATCCCGTCAATGATGTACTGTAGTATGGTCTTCAGTCGTGCATTATGTGGACATTATCTCTGCAGTTTTTATTTCTGGAGTTATGAAGTTGTACATTTTTTGGCTGTTTTATATATAAGATAAAATTTTAACCTGTGCAGAAGGTAATAGATTTGGTTTGAATTCTATGGGGGTTTAGTGGGCCATGTGTCTGGTACTATAAAGGGCATGACTGACTTTTGTAGAAGTAACGTATACACTAACATATGCACAGTACATTGACACTCCTAGGCTCAGTTCAGACAACATGTTTTTGTGGGATCACCTCAATTTAATAGCATAACTTTTCAATACAGTAAAAAAATAGGTATTCTGATTTATACAACCTAAATGTAGATTAAATGGACATTATTATGGCATACGTCAGGTCTGTCATAGTTTGTGGATACTTTAAGCTTATACACAGGGAGCAAGTCCAGCACATAAATAGATATGTAAACACATATATTGCAATCTTACATCATGTTGCAATATGAATATGGCCTTATATATTCAATATTTCTGTCCCTCTCATATATTCGCTATTTCTGATACAGACCTTAAATGTGCTGATTTTATTTGGTTTGGTCTGTCCAAATGCTTTCAGACTCCTTGTAACACATTATTTCAGATTAGCTCAACTGAAGATAAGATCAAATGCCCAAAGAGACATCATCTCATCTGCACACAGTAGAGATGTCAGAATATCCCAAGTGGCAGAATATGGGAGTTATTTGAGAAATATATAAGTAAATCCCTTTCTCTGTAAGATTTCTAGAAGACTGTTTGTTTCATGAGCATACAAAAAATACACAGACTGGTGGTGTCAGCAAGTCTTACTTCTGTTGAAATGTATTATTCATTTGTAAGTTTTTTTAACTGTAAAAACATTGTTGGCCCCTCTTTTCATTTTTGTTGGCCATCTGTGTTTTCTGTATTGGTACCTTGTGTACTTTCTGTTAACCTTTTACTGCCACAGCCAAATTTGTAGTAACAATTGATAGGGCAGAAAATTCACTTTAACCCTCGTTGTGCCGTTTTCCAAATTCATGTTTAGCTTGGAAAAATGACACCTGACATCATGCAGATTCAGATTCCTTCTCTCTTTATTTTAGTTCACAAACACAGATTTTTATGCAGGTGCGATAACAGTAACAGTATCATCATTACTTCGTATTACAACTAGCAAAATAATTTATTTATAACACAGTACTATTGATTACTTTTAATAAACCAAACTTCTTTAATAATCAAAACTTCTGATTGGTAGGTGGTGACCTTTTAATTAATTGTTTTGCTACACATCACCGGATGTTCAAATTTGGTCATTTGCTGAGGTATCTAATATGTCTGTCTACTTGTTCTTTTGAATGTCAGGAAAAGCAGACTGGAGGTCTTTTTACATTTGTTTTAGTTATCCACTAGCCAAGCTGGCGTCTTATCAAACTGGAAGAATTTTATAGTCTTCGGAACACCAGAAATTGCTGACGTATTAAAACAATTTATCTAAACTGCCTTACTAATAAACAATATGTACAAGGTTCCAATCAGTGTTCAGTAGAAGAATATGTAATTTCAGATTAATAATGAACTTATCTGACATCTGGTTGAGAATTATACTTTCTTTCATTTCTATTAAACTAGTCTAATGGTTTATCCCTTTTATTTTGAACTAGGTGTTTATTGCTATCACCTTAATAAGAAAGCAAATTATTTTTTGTCATCCCTGCCTTCCAAGAGCCAAAACGTTCTTGTTTTTCTTTTGACAGATAAGGGATATTTTTTCTATTTTTGGCAGGATGAATTACATTTTTGAATGGTACTGTCAGGGCTAAGTGCTCAGCCTGCAGGGAGCAACAGTCTGCAGCAGCTGATTTGCGACCCCGCCCTGCTAGATAGTCTGCTGGCAGCTCTGGGGAGGGACAGAGGACCAGCCACTCTGGACAGGGGGCGTGTCGCACCAGCCAATGGGAGGACCCAGAGATCGCTCCAATCAGCTACAGGGGCGGTGTCCGGGAATCACATTTAAACTCCCTGCAGGCTGAGTGCAGCACCTGTGATATTCTCCTGGCTGCCTTCATTACCTGTGCATATAGTTGTTGTTTGCTGATCCGTGTACCAGACCTCGGCTTGTTAACTGACCCTGTCTTGCGCTCCGATTTTATACCTCGCACCCATTCGTGTTTGACCCCGGCTTGTTTACGTTTTCTCTCTGGGTCTGATTTGTGGCTTGGCGTTCCTGATTTTTTATTGACCCGGACTGTCTGACCTGTCTTGCCCCAGCAATCTAGCAGCGCAGGGACTGTCGCCCAGTTGACGTCTGCCGCCTAGGGCAGCACATCAAGCAGGCAGGGACAGTGGGCTGGGTTCCAGTCAGGGCTCACTGCACCTCCCTTGACGTGACAGGTATTATTTTGTAGTACATAAAGTTTATTGATTAACTTTTATTAACTTTTTCTGGGGGATATTCAACCAGCATTATAAATTAAATGTGTTCCGAGACTTGCAAAAGCTCATTTGACGGATGAGGCATAACTAAAAATAGAAAAAAAGAAGCATACTTACCTCTGTGACGCTCCTGTTCTGTCTTGCCGGCAGGCCTATACATCCCAGCTCTACAGTGAACTTCATCATTCACGTGCTATGTGTAGCAAATCACAGACCACAGCGGTGATGTACACGTGACATTGTGGCCTGTGATTGGCTTGCAGACAGCACTTTAACAATGAACATTCACTGTGCAGCGGGGATGAACGGGCCGGCCATCGTGACAGAACAGGATCATCATGTAGATGAATATGCTTCTTTTTTTCTATTTTTAATCAGGGCTCATTGGACAAACAAGCTTTTCAGAATCTCCCTTTAATTTTGATCTGTGAGTTGATATAATAAACAGCTTTTACTTGATTTACATAACATTGCAAAGAACACTATAAATACATTGGAGCCCTTTTACTATTGCAGTTTGTACCAGAAATTCAATGTTCATAAATTTCATTACAAATACTACATGTTTTAGAAAATTTTAGGCATATTTTATGGCAGGGGTTTAACGGCAAGACATGATATATCAAAAGTCGGTTGGTGTCACACATGAAAACACAATGACATGAAGTAGGTATGTGAGTAAGGTCTTAAAAGAAAATCCTAATTGGGTTTAGCTTCCAAACTGTTAAAACATAAAGTTACTAAAATTTCCAGCATCGAACTAGGTTAGGGTGAGGATTGCAATTGCTGGCAGACTTAAAAGGAACTTGTCAGGGTGGTTTATGCTGACCTATCTGAGAGCAGGATATGATAGAAAGAGAGAAGCTGAGCTCTGGGATATATGGTTTTATATGATTTGATGCTGAATTTCTGAGTGCAAAGCAGAGAAGATCTGTGAACGTGAGACTGAAAGTGCTGCTTACCCCACCCACATACAGTGATTGACAGTTTATTTAATAAACACTCATAAAAAGAGTCCGGTCAAAACATATTATGCTTTTTCCTCAAAAATCATGGTTCAAATCATATAAACCATATCGCCCTCTATCATATCCTGCTCTCAGATAGGGCAGCATACACCACCCACCAGGTTCCCTTTAAAACTAATTGGATTAGAAAAACACGAATTTCTAAATTTGTTAAAAAAATAGTGCCATGCCTATAGACAGGCCATACTGTCTGTACTGGAAACAATAACACAGTTGTATGAGGACTCATGCGGGAGAAGTTGTATATTTGGGTGTAGTTTAAGTTTACAAGTAATTTGCAGCAAAAATGTTTTTACATTTTTTGGGGGGGGTTAATTATTTTTTTTACACTATTCATATTTCACACTAAATAACCTGTTAGATTATTTCTGGAGTATTTCACCATTCAAATACACAGAAAGTGGTATAAATCCTAGGCAATAATAAAACTTAACTTTTAATAATCTGTAATAAAAAAGTAAAAAAAAATACACTATTCCTAATCTACTATTCCTAATCTATAACACAAAATACACACTAAAACCCTACATCTAAAGCTACCTACCACACAAATTGGGGTAATTGCCCTGATAAGGCCGTCCCCAACACGTACCTAAACTAACGTATCCCTACAACTACTACTATAAATATTATAATATCACAATGACTCTAGTACTATCACAAAAAATACTGACATGACAAAATACTCAAATATATCCCTGATGTATATATGTTAAATCTCATTCCATTCCAACGCGTTTCCCCCCATGATTATTGGGGTTCATGCAAAAACGTGTTTTTCTTTTTGAATAAAAGTGTTTTAGTTTTGTAAAACATTAAAAAATATATATACAAATTGGGTATAGCTGTAACCATATTAACCCGCTGAGTAAAGCTAGCATGTCATTTATACCGCATGGTGAACGCTGTAAAAATAGAGCCCAAAAAATTGAACTGCATTTCCCCCACCCATTTTCATTTCCCAATGCTAAAAAAACCTATGGAACACCTGTGCGTCCAAAATGCACAATACACCCATATATGAGATCCATGAGGGGTGTTGAAATCAAAATGGGGTGACTTCTGGAAGGTTTCACATGTTCTTGTACTTTGGGGGCTTTGCACTGAAATCTGCGTTCCAAAAGCCAAATAGTGCTCCCTCACTTGCACCTCCTACCATGTGTCCAAACTGCAATTTGTATATAGGGTATTGTCCACATATAGGGTATTACCGAACTTGGAAGAAATTGCATACCAATTTTTGCATACTTTTTTTCCAGGATTAATTATAAAAATGAAATATTTTCAGCTAAAATTGCAGATTGTTGGAAAAAATATATTTTTTTATTTTCACAGCCTAATGCTAAAAAAATCTGTGAAACACCTGGGGGGTTTATTTTACTCACTCCCCCCCCGGATATTTTTTCTTTGGGTTTTGTACTTTTCAATAGGGGGTTCTTTTTATGGTTTTTTATTAAGTTTTAGAGCCTTTGGGGTGTTTCCCCACCTAAGAAAATGTAATAAAAATTGGACCCCAAAGCCCGGGTAGGTGCTTCTCCTATTCTGAGGCTTTTGGTTAAACCAAAATATTTGCACTAGTGCCCACATAGGGCCCATTTTCTCTAAAAAGCATTTTTGGGGGAATTGTTTGTTTGTTGCATTTCCCCTGATCCTTTTTATGTGTGTTAATGGATAAGGACTAAAAATGCAAAAAAGTAAAAATTTTTCTTCCACTTTGCTTTCTTTCTGTAAAACCCACCTAATGTGTTAAAAAAACTTCCTAAAAAATTTTTTTGAAAAATTTTAAAGGGGGATAGTTTTTTTAGAGGGGAGTCTTTTTATAGGGGTTCAAAACATACGGGCCCCCCAATTTCAAATCCAAACCCCGGGACTGCACCCAAAAAAAAAAGCTGTGTTGAAAATTTTCTTGAAAATGGGGAAAAATCAAAAATTTAAGGCCACATGTATGAAAGGGTTTTTTTTGGGTTTTAAAACTCACTCTTTCCCCCATGGGAAACCTATGGGGAAAAAAAGTTAGTTTTAGCCCAAAAAAACCTTTTTCATACATGGGGCCCCTTTAAAATATAGTAGATCCCATTTTAAAAAACTATTTTGTGTGCTTTTAACTATCTGTCTTAACGCAGAAATTTAAAAATGGAAAATTTTTTTTAAAAAATTTTTTATTGTCATGGCTAGGTTTGTGTCAGGTTTGCGGGGTCAACGGGGCTGCACAGTTTGATCCCCGATCCCCCCCTGATACCCATGTCCCGGGACAGCTCGTGAGTAAAAGGGGGGCCCCCGGGGCCACTCCTGAAGGGGGCGATTTGGGAAACCCAGCCAATGGGGGCCCCGGAGGGCCCGCCCCCCAATTTCCAGCTGCGGGGGGCGGTATCCGGGAAACCCCCCATGTAAACCCCCTGAAGGCTGGGTGCTGGGGCCTGTGATATTCTGGCTTTTTTTAAATTTTTTTTTGTGTTTGCAAAAAATTGTATACCTGACCTCGGCCTGTTTTTCTGACCCGGTTTGCTCCTGTTTTTGGTACCTCGCTCCCGTTGTGTTTGCCCTCGGTTTTTTAAAAGTTTATCCCTCTGGTTCTGATTTGTGGCTTTGGCTTTCCCTATTTGAAAATTGAGGGGGGACTGTCGGGAATTTTTCTATTTTTCCTCCGCCCCAGCCATTTTAAAGCGGAGGGGACTGTCCCCCCCAAGTTCCCGTTGCCGCCTAGGGCACCCATTTTCAAGTAGGCAGGGACAGTGGGTGGGTTCCATTTTGGGAACGGAAACCTCCTTGACGTGACGTTTTTGCCCATAAGGGTTTTTTTTTAAAAAAAATAAAAAAGGATTGTTTTGGACCGACATTTTCTTATTTTAAAAAGACAACGGGGCAACATGATAAAATTTTTGGGTTTTAATTTTTTGGGGCCCCAAATTTCATGCGCATTTTACTCTACAGCAGGTCATAAATGGGGCTGTTTTCTAGCGTGGGGGAAACCCATTTCTGGATAGGTAAACCATGTGAAACCCTTTTTATGGTTTTGAATGCCATATTGAAATATAATCAAATAGCTTCGTATTTCGGTTCTAGGCGCTTTTGTAATGTGCCCGTTAATGGGTGTGGGAGAAAAAAAACATGTATGAACGGGGGGGCCCCTGATATGGGCCTAAAAAGAGCCGATAGCGGGCGACCCCCCGGTTATATTGTCCCCCAAGGGTTTTTTTAAAAAAAAAACAGTCTTGAATCACTTAAATAAGTAAAAGTATCAAGAATTTAAATTCCCTCAAAATTAAAAGTCCCAACTTTTTCAGTTTTTAAAAAAAGGGGGTTTCTGCCCCGGGGAAGGGCAAAACTGTCTATTTTTATCTGCAATGCTTTAGAAAGTGTTTTTTAAGGGTTTCCAAACCAACCCCTTTTTTTGTACGGGAAAATTTTAAAACTCCTTCCCCCCCAGTTTGGAAAGCTTCCAAGCTAACTAAAAAATTTATTTTCATTCCAAACCCCAAAAATTTAAATATGTGGTACAAAAACCCTTTCCCTTTGCCCCTTTTTTAGTGCTAACAAAAATTTCCCCTTCTCCATTAGATTGTAAGCCTTTATGCTCAAGTTCCTCCCTTCCTCTAGGGTAGTCTTCCACCCCGGGGTATTTTCCATGTTCTTTGGTTCTGTTTTTTTTTTTTAAATGAATTTATATATGTCTATTATTTGGGAGCTCTGTATTTGTTTTCTTGAAAAGAAACTTTAATTTTGGGTTTTATCTAAATGCAAATAAATTTTCCCCATACAGGGATTTTTCCCCAAATTACATTTGGGTTATTTCCAGAAATAACACAATGGGGGGGGAAAATGCTAAAAATTAAAAAATTCCGGGAAAAAAAAACCAGGTTTAATAACAGAAATTTTGCCTGTAGGCGAAACACAGAAAAATAGAATTTTTTACAGTTTCGCTTATGTCTGCTTGATATTTTTTTTCTTTCTTATGGTTTTATCTTTTATAAGGCCCCTGATCTGTATGTTAATGTTTTCCCCACGGTGATCCCCAAAGTTTTTTTAATAGGGTTAGAAAAGCTTAACTTGACATTAAACCGGGTTACCTGGGGGAAACAGTCATTATCCCCCACCTTTTCAAAAGATATTCTTGCTGCAGTAAAAATTATGCCAAATAACCTTTGCTGTATCCAAAATTTTAAAAGGGCCCCCTGCTTTTAATGCTAAAAAAAAACTATTGAGCCTCAAAAGGGAAATTCCTGTACGTGAAGATATTTTACAGAAAAATCCCATTTTATTACTTGAGCTAAAAAAACCCCCCAAATGTATAGTTTTGTTTTTTGAAGGGGTATTCTGGGGGATTTCTTCCCCTTAAAACCCTTTAAATAGACTAAAGCCCTATAAAAAAGGGATGTTTTGCAGGGGTTTCCCAAATGGCGATGGGTTTTTTAAATCTGTTTGCCTGAAAAACACACGGGATTCATTTTTTAAACCGATTAACAATATCCCCTTGTGTGTTTTGGATTTTCCTCCCCGCTTTGTACACGGGTGCCTTTTGAAGACTTTGCTATTAGAGCTAAGCTTCCAGAGGCCAGTACACCTTATCACACTTTCAAATTTCCCAAAGCAAAAGGGGAAAAAAGGGGGGGGAAAAACCCCCTTTTCGGTTTGTGAAATTTTTAAACCCAGCTCTCAGGGGATTTGTTTTTCTTTTGGCGCCCGGGTTGGGATGTTCAAACCCATTCCCGGTGTTTTTGGGGGGGTTGGTGCCATGAATGTCTCTGGAACTTTTAATGAGGCTAATTCCCAAAACCCAAGTACTTTCCCAAAGGGTGGCTAAATGGGTTCTGGTTCAGTGCCAAAATTTCTACCTTAAATTTGGGGCCAAGAAAGGGGTGGCTTTTGCATTTGGGCGGCCCATTGATTCAGGGAATATGCTATTAAACTAATGGTCAGCAGCAAATAGTATAAAAAGGCCCCACACGTTCAGGGAAAAACAAAACGACTGTCTTTGGGGGGAAATTTGTTTTTGGAAACTGGGTTTAAAGGGGCCCACCATTTTTTGATTTGGGAAAAAAAAACATGTTTTCTATTGTTTTTAGATGGTGACAGATTTTTAGAAAAACCCAAAAGTTCATATACAGAAATATTTTTTAGAACTTTAAAAGGCATTATTAGACAATTGAATAAATTATTTAACATAAATTATTCTATCAGTATTGTTAAAAAGGGAAACGGCAATGGGGGCCCTCCCCCCAAAGAAAAGATTTTTCAAAAAACGGAATTGTGATTCCACTGTTTTGAACTTTTTAGAATATTTCATTCTTTATAAAGGAACGTACATTGTTTAGGACAGAAGACATCTGCACGCTTTGCTTTTGTTTTCCCTTTAAAAAAAAGCAGAAATATTAGTTTCAGAACTAATTTTCCATGTGATATGTGTAGCTTACAGATGCATCAAGAAATCTGCAGGCCCCTCTTTTTTTAAAAAAAAGGGTTAGGGTTTTTTTTCAGTTTAACTCCTTTGTGTCACTTTCCTGGAAAAGTACTTAATTTTTCTTTAAAACAGGTTAAATCAAAAGCAGCTACATTAAATGTCAGTAAATTGTTAGATTGTTTTTTGCTGCTCCTTTCACTTTCATGATCTTTGATGTCATTTGTTAAGAACAGAATGAGAAAGACATAGCACGAAACTAATGTTGGTAATTTTAATTCATTTTTTTATTTTCCTAGCAAATTAAACAATACCTTTTTAAATGTTCCTTATTGGGAGAAGAGTCTCTATTTTTTAAACCCCTGTCCAAATCGTTCCTTTTTTGCTCTTTAATGTCCTCTTTTTTTAAAATGGGAAATAGTTTTTTAAATTAATAAAAATTCCTATATTGCTCCAAAAATACCTGTCTAGTTTATTAGAATGCAACTCAAATATAATTATTTATCATTTTCTATAATGTAGACCTTAAAAAAAGGGCTTTTTAGTTGATATTTCTTTAAAACATTTTATAAAAAAAAATTTAAGTCATTTCCCAGCATTAAAAAATTGGTTTTCCCTTTTTTCAGTACACTTAGTGGGGGACATGTCCCCTAAGGGGCTGCGCCATTTTTTTGGGGGTTTTTTTGCGGCCCCCAAAAAAATTGTTGATGCCCTATTCGAAATTTTAAAAAGAAAATGTAGACAACAAAAGTAGGTGCCCCTTTAGGGCCCAAGGGATATAGTAAGCGCAAACAAATATGACAAACCCAAAGAAAAATGCTATGGCCTAGATTAGGGGGGGGATCAATTTCACTATGAAAAGGGTTTTCCCCCAAAGCCCGATTTTTGACAGGTTAATTCATTAAAACTGTTGTGGTGGCACCTCTTTTCTGACACATCACCCTAAATATCTTCTTTGACCATCTTAAAAGTTAGGAGGTACGCAGTTAAATGCTGTCATTTATATGATCAATGCCCTTACAAGCAACACCTTTGCACAGGAATGCTTGTGTTTCGCTTTTTAAATTAAAAAAAACTGGTTTTGAAAAAAAAAAAAAGATAAAACCCCAAAAAGGAAAGAAAAAAAAATTTTTAAAATTTTAACCAAAATTATTTTTGAACAAAAAAAACTTTTGGCTGGTTGGGGGGAAAAAAAATTTTGGGAAAAAAAAATTAATTCATTTTATGGTTCAGTTTTACTAACCAATAAAGGAAAAACAAGTTGGATTCTCTTTTAAAACCCTTTAAAATTTCAAATGGGGTCCCTTAAAAATTTAAACCCAAATTTATGTAGTCAAAATTTCTACAGGAAGCCTTAAAAATTGCTCAAACCTGTTAAAATTGTAAAGGGGCCAAAAACTTAAAATTTTAAGGGAATGGGTCTAAAGTCAATAAAAAAAACAGGTGGAGGATAAGTAATGTTATATGTCTTTTGGGGCCCCCTTTTTTTTCTCTTTTCCTTTGGGATACCAGTTACCCAAAACACCAAAATGTTTTCAAAACATCAAATTTACAAAAACGCATTTAACTAAAATATTTCCCGTAATTATATTGGTTAAGTCAAATGAGTGATGATAAACAATTTTAAAAATAAAAAAACCATCACCCCTACCCCAAAACACCCTGTACTTTTCATTCTCATAAGGTTGTTGAAAATTTCTATGTTTTAGTAAATTCAGAGCAAGAGATTCATTTTGTGTTGGTGCAGTAGAGTAAATTAAAAGGGTTAGTGGACTGTAAAAAACATGAGTCCCCAAATGTAACTAACCCCGGGGAAAAATTTAAATCGCTATTTAGAAAGCAAATACTTAGTTAAAACAACAGGGAAAAAAGTTTAAAAACGGGCAAATATCAGGGAATAAACATTTTTTTTTTTATCGTGAAAAGGGAAAAATTTACCCCCCCCGGTTTACCCCCCAAAAAATGGGTTTTGAATTATGGGAAAAACCCATAACAAACAGTAGAAATTTGCAAAATTTAAAAGGTTTAAATAAGGCCCTTAACCTTTTGGAGAATGGACCTCCTATTTTTGGACTATTTCCAATCACTACCTAAAGGTCAGAACTGACTCCTTTATCCCAGCGCAATAAATGTTCTGCTAGAATAGGTCAGTTTATATATATCTATGTATATAGATTGATTGGATAGGCTTGTCATTTTGATCTCCAGGAGGGCACAAAAACGCTCCCAAAAAATTTGAAGTTTGGTTTTTTTTTTCTATAGTAAAAAGAACACATTTATACAGATATAAACTTTTTATTTTATATGTTTATATGGTATTGGAAGTTTTCGTGCCTTCTGGCGTTCAAATGCCGCCCATCCAAAATTCTTATAAAAAAATCCCTTAGCATTCATTGCGAGTTTCTAACAGAAATACTGCCACCAAATGACACACTTACACTCCGAATGACAGGCATTATACTGGATGCAGATACAGCTGAGAAAAGGGGAAAGCGATGCAGACATTATTCTGTATTTTGGGGTGATTTTGTGCAAATTGCAGCAAAACTATAGAGAGCCCACCATCTCTGCCTGCACTGTAAGTGCAATTGGCCCTGACAGAACCTTTTTTGATGTTTCCTTTGAGTCACAGGTATAATTTCATTTTTGCACAACACCACAGAGGATAAGGACGAGGTATGCATTAGTAACGAGGGATAGGGGATGTGAGGCTTTAGCATAGATGTCAGAGAGGGGCCAATATCAGCAGTGTTTATTTAAAATATGTGTAGCAGGCTATATGTGAGAGAGGAGTGGGGCATGTGGGGCGTGTAAATTGTGAAGCTGCAGGAATGGAGAGCCAGCTGTAAGACAATTATCAGCACTGCAATCAGTGCTGGGGCTGAATTCACCCATAACTCATATATCAGCTACGGGAGAAATCAACAGTAGTAAAAAATGAGTTGGAATCTTTTTTTTTGCTTGCTTTTGTGTTTGCCTCCAGTCTGTAGTGATACTTTGAAAAAGGTTAAAAAGGACATTTAAACACACCCGAAAATTATGTCAAAGAGTATTAGTTGGAAGCCCCAAAAAAACCCTTTATTTGCCTTTGCATAGTGGGGGGGGTTTTTTGGGGGAAAAGTGTTACATTCACTAAAGTAAAAAAAGTTATTCCCGCTAACACGCAGACCAATCAAAGGCGAGAGGAAAATTTCTGTGGAATGTTCCCGGGGACTAGGGAACCTTTATTTAAGCTCACCCCAATGTGCCCAGTACTGAACAGTGTAGCAAAGAGCAGCTCCGCTACGCCAACGCGTTTGGCTCAGCTGCTCCTGTGTCACAAACTATGGCCAACCATTCTTGCTGCATTCGAGAACCATACCAAAGTGTTCTTCCTGTTCAGGGATGTACAGCATGATGTGACTGGTGCAAAATTCAGAGGGGCAATGCTCACCAACTTCTGTGCAATCGGCACCACGTAAAATTAACGTAAGTATATATAAAAAATTTTTTAGGACAAAAAACGTGTCTTAAATGGTGGGTGCATTTTTGTTAGTCACCATTGGGACCGGTTTCTTGTCTAACATTACAAAATGTTTATGTGTTTCCCGTACGGTTTGTTTTTGTCTGTTATTTTTCTTTTTTCTTTATCTCCCTTTTTTTCCCCCTTCCTTTCCTAGCAGGGCAGCAGCTGTAATGACCCTTTCAGTAAACTAAAATTACCACCTCAAGCATACGATTTTTTTTTTTTTAAGTAAAAATACATTGTTACAAAGTAAATGAAAAAAAAAAATTATTTTCAAGGCAGTGTGATGTGTGGAGGAGGGAAAAAAGTATTTGTACTTTTAAACTTTTTTTTCCCCATGATCGAAAAAGGGGGAGAAATCTTCCTAAAAAAAAAAAAAAAAATCCTTTCTTGTCCTGAATGATGATCAGACTTAATCAATATTCAAAACACGAATTTTATACATCTAGATAAAGTAGGGAAAGAAAGTATTTAGTCAGTCACCAATTGTGCAAGTTCTCCCACTTAAAAAGATGAGAGAGGCCTGTAATTGACATCATAGGTAGACCTCAATATAAAAAAGAAACCCCAAATCCTGAAAATACATTGTTGATTTGGAAAGAATTTTTTGAAATTATGGGGAAAAAAAGTTTTGGTCAATAACAAAAGTTCATCTCAATACTTTATTAATATTTTTTGTTGGCAATGACAGGGTTTTTTCTTTTAAGTTTCACAAGCTTGGCAACACTGTTGCGGTATGTTGGCCATTCCCCATGCGATCTCCTCTAGGCAGTGTGTTTTGGGGCTGTCGCTGGACACAGGACATTCAACTCCTCCAAAGGGGTTTTTTTGGGGTTTAGATTGGAACTGGTAGGCCTCCCGGACCTTGAAATGCTTCGAGTACTCCTTTGTTGCCCTGGCGGTGTGCTTGGGATCATTGTCATGCTGAAAGCCACATTTTATCTTCAATGCCCATGCTGATGGATGGAGGTTTGCACTAAAAATCTCAACAATACATGGCACTGTTCATTTTTTCATGTACAAAGGATCAGTCTCCTGCTCTCTTTTCAAAAAAAACAGCTCCAAACATGATTTTTTCTACCCCCTGCTTACGTAGGTATGGGGTTTTGGATGCAATCAGCTTCTTTCCCCCAACATGAGGGTTGTGTTTTTATTAACATTCTACTTTGGTTTCATTGACCCTTGACATTCTCCCAATACTCTGCTGGATCATCCAAATGCTCTCTAGCAAATTTCAGACAGGCATGGACAAGTACTGGCTTAAGCAGGGGGATATGTCTGGCACTACAGGACCTGAGTCCCTGGCGGCGTAGTGTGTTACTGATGGTAGCCTTTGATATGTTGGTCCCAGCTCTCTGCAGGTCATTCACTAGGTCCCCCCGTGTGGTTCTGGGATTTTTGCTCACTGTTCTTGTGATCATCTTGACCCCACGGGGTGAGATCTTGCATGGAGCCCCAGATCGAGGGAGATTATCAGTGATCTTGTATATCTTCCATTTTCTTTTTCGTATAATAGGTTTTTATTGAAACATTTTTCACAAACATATAACAAAGATACAGGTATAAAATGAACAGAGGCCCTACACAGTATGAATGTGAAACAGAGCTATGAGGGTCAAATCATCACGTAGGCCTACAATATTAAGACCACTGCTACGGTGCCAGCTCAGGAGCAAATTATATCTCTACAACTGGGGAGCAGAGGAGAACAGGCCCCACACCCCATGGCGAGCTTGAAGGCTGAGTGTCACCGTACCTAAGTGACCCTGATGTTACCATAATTTCCATTTTCTAATTATTGCTCCCACAGTAGATTTCTTAACACCCAGCTGCTTGCCTAATGCAGATGCAGACTTCCCAGCCTGGTGCAGGGCTACAATTTTGTTTCTGGTTTCCTTCGACAGCTCTTTGGTCTTCACCATAGTGGAGTTTGGAGTGTGACTGTTTGAGGTTGTGGATAGGTGTTTTTTATACTGATAACAAGTTCAAACTGGTGCCATTACTACAGGTAATAAGTGGAGGACAAAGGAGCCTCTTAAAGAAAAAGTTACAGGTGTGTGAGAGCCAGAAATATTGCTTGTTTGTAGGTGACCAAATGCTTATTTTCTACCATAATTTGTAAATAAATTATTTCCAAATCAGACAATGTGATTTTCTGGATTTATTTTCTCATTTTGTCTCTCATAGTTGAGGTCTACCTATGATGTCAATTACAGGACTCTCTCATCTTTTTAAGTGGGAGAACTTGCACAATTGGTGGCTGACTAAATACTTTTTTACTCCACTGTAATTGCTACATTTATTAGCACATCTGAAGTTCTCAACTGTTTCTGTTGTGACTGACTGCTTAAAATTTACAGTTCTTATAGTAAAGAAGGTATGTTGAGACCCTGTATGCCTGTTTGAAGTTTTACAGATTCTTTTTCATTGTCACCCAGTGAGATGTAATAAAGAATCTTGTTATTTTGAATCTGAGGTTACTCAGGTTTGAATACCAATAGGTATTTTGCGGTAGATGACAACTGAAATTGAATTTCTGAAATCTTTTCAATATTAGCTTTTAGAAAATTGGTCATTCATTTCTAAAAAGGATAAATTATAAACAATTCAAACAGATATATTCATAAACAAAACTGTAACATTTCCATTTTCCCCAAGTAAAAAAAAAATTGCAATTTTTATGTTCAAGTAATAACCCTCTAATAATGCATAATTCATTGTAAAATTTGTATGTGAATTTTTTGATTACAAACAAAACAGTGGAAAAAAAGGGATGTGATTTCAGAATATTAAATCAGCCTTCTTGGCTTTTTTGGTGCTTTTACATGAAATTAGCTTTTCTCCATATTTTGTAGGGGTCATTTATATAGTTATACAAGATAATCATTTCTACCCTTTGATCTCAAGACTAAATAAATGTAATTATTTTAACATTTGTGCATAGTTCATGTCCTCCATGCCCCTGTTCACCTTAGTTGCTTGCCTTTGTACCAATGCTTTGCAAAGAAGTAATATTTATGCCCATCCCTCGAGTTAAAAACCTCTTTTTATTCATGACAGGGCTTATGATGTAAGGGTATTCTATGTACACAGACGCAGAATTTTATATTTATCCTTAGTGAACCTTATTTACCAAGTTCGTCTAAGTCTGAACATCTTCTATAGATTGCACTATACTTAATGCCATAGTTTGTATTTTTCTGCAAAATCAGAAAAAAATGCTGCTAATCTCATTTTGTACGTCATAAATAAAAATGCACCCAGTACTTACGCTTGGGGTACATCATTTATCCCCAGTCAGTGAGTACACTTCTTGAGACAGTTTTTTCTTTACATAAATATATTATTTTAACCATTAGGCTTTATAAAGGACACTCCCAAAAGTGTTTGCAAAGTCAAAAAACAACATATCCATTGCTGCCAACCACCCGTCCAGATTTCTGCTCATCGCTTCCTAAAAATAAATTAGGCTTGTTCCACAACTGCTGTCCTTAGTAGAACCATGCTTTTTTAACAGATACTACTGTATATATTCTTTTACGTGCCCCTTTAACTAGTGTTCCTATAATGAATGTTAAGCTTACCCATCTATAATTTCGGAGAAAATCTATATAGACACCCCATTAACATTGCCCAAGTCCATTGGCACTATACCAGTCACGAGAAAATCTCTATATTTTTTTAAAAGGTCTTTTAACTACACCTAGGTGAAATCCATATGGCCTCAAAGCCTTGTTCACATTTGTTATATTTAACTCGGATTGAAAAATATCTACATTCAGCTAATTAAGAATAGTAATTAGTGTACAAACAGCTTTTCGTCTACATCAGCGAATCTATCTACTATTGTGTTTACAGAGCTAAAAAAAACATACAGTAGCTCTGCCTTCTCTTGATCCCCAATGATCAACTCCCCATTACTGTTATTTAAGTGTCCTACATACGTTGATCTTCTTTCTTTAACATTTATTAACATTGTGGGGCATTTGTTTTGCTTTCCTTAATAAATATTACAGTACTCAAAGTAAATGTAAAGTTTTCCAATTTTGGTTCTGTATCATTATTTGACTATAGCTTCTCCAAGGCCATGTGATGAAGTACAGCCCTCAACCTGGGGAAATTGCCCTTTTTTAAATTGTGTTTTGCCCTCCCAGCCTGTGCTTGTTTGACAGTTTAGGCGGAATGTAATCATACTATGGTCATTGTTACCAAAGCTTTCAAAAGACGCCCAAATCCAACAAGTTTTACATGTTAAAATTTTAACAATCCATAGACATTGTTTCGCAACTCCAGCCCCTAAAGACCCACCAAAGTCTTTTTTTCGAATCACCATGAAAATGCACTGACAAAAATTATATCACCTGTGCAAATGCAGGGGACAAAAAATCACATGGCACATAATTAATCACCTTGCAATGCTGGGAAAAATCCAAAACGTGACCCGTTGGTGGGCCTTGAGGACTGGAGTTGAGAAACACTGCCATAGAGGATCAATATCGTCTATAGCAAAGTGTTGAATCTCTGCACCATAAATATGGGTCCTCAGGAAGAATCTATGTGCACCTTTATAAGCCAGCAGGTGAGCAGTACAATTTCATTTAGAAACATTGTGGAGCATTAATGCTTGTGGGATCTTCCACATATCAGCCCATAAAATAATTCTGCACCACAAAATATGTAAAATACTTTTGCACTTTGCAGTAGAAGTAAAAAATCAACATCATTTGAATCCTTGTATCCATAAAAGTTCCAAACATTGAAAAACATTCCTCTCCTTTAAAGCCAAGAAGAACAAGCTCTATGGTTATAAAAATCGGGGAAAGACATGCAATGGGGTAGGAACATACATTTGGGTCAAAAGTTTTTCAGACCCCTGTAAATTTTTCACTTTTTGTTTCATTCAGCCTTTGGGGTAAATCAAAAAAGTTAATTTTTTTGCTCTTTTAATGTACACTCTGCACCCCATCTAAAAAAAAAAAAAACAAAATGTAGATTTTTTTGCAAATTTTTTAAACTAAAAATACTAAAATATCAATTTCATAATATTCAACCCCCTATTCTGTGACACCAATTTAACTCACTTGCAGTCCTTTTCTTTCTATCCTCCCTTTGAGGGTTCTACCCTTCATTGGTCCAGCTTTTTTAATTAAACGATTGGATTTTGATTGGGAAAGGCACATACTTGTTTTATACTTATAAACCTCCAACTCACAGTGAAAAGTCAGACACATGAAAATCATGACAAGGTACTGCCCAAGGAGCTCAGAGCAGAATTTTGGGCAAGGCACGACGGGCCCAAAGGGTTTTACAAAAGAATTTCTGCAGCACGCAATTTCCTAAGAGACAGGGCCTCCATAACCCTTTTAAAGGGAAGAAGTTTTGGATACCAAAACTTTCCTTCCCTTTGGCTGTCCACCAAACTTGCAACTTGGAGAAGAGCCTTGGTGAGAAGTAAAAAAGAACCCCAAGATAAGTGCTGAGCTCCAGGGGGGCGTAGAGAAGGGGAGAAAGTTGCAACTACACTGCACCCTCCACCATCGGGGCTTTATGGCAATGTCCAGGGAACCCCTCCTAATACAAGACTTCTGAAAGCCCGCATACAGTTTGCAAAAAAACACATGGAGGACTCCCAGACTATAGATAGATACATAGTTACATAGTTTGTAAGGGCGAAAAAAGACAAGACTTTTTTTTCACCCATTCGCCTTTTTTGCTAAAGTATTGCTAAAGTGTTGATTCGGGGAAGGGAAAAAACCCCAATGATAAAAGCCAATTGTCCTCTTTTGGGGAACAAATTTTCCTCCGACCCCAAATCTGGCAATGGGGAAAAATCCTTGGATCAATGCCCCCTCTCCAGAATCCAAAGCACTATAACTTGTTATATTTTTCACCCAGAAATGCACCCAAAACCCTTTTTTGAACTCTTTAGTGAATTCCCCATGACAATTCCTCGGCAGAGAGTTCCACATCTCACTCTCGAAGAAAAAAAAACCTTTTTCAGTTTATTAAAAACCCTTTCGGTCCTCAAGACATAGAGGATCCCCCCTTGTTCTAGATCAGTCCTGGGTAAAAATAAACTTGAGAAGATCTCTAATTGACCATTGATTATTTAAACAAAATTTATTATTTCCCCCGAACCTCTTTTCTCTAAACTAAATAACCCAATCTTGCTAAGCTTTCTGGTATTTGGGATCCTTTTTTTTATTTTTTTTTGCCCGCCTTTGACCGTTCAACTCTACAATGTCTTTCCTGTGCACGGGGGCCCAAAACTTACACATATTCCATGTTTCTAAACCCGGGACTTTTAATGGGAGAATAATGTTCTCATCAGTCCTATGCCCCTTTTTAATGCACCCCATGATCCCACTTTCCTTGCAGCTGCTGTCTACACGGCACTACAATTAATTTACGTCCACCAGGGTTCCCAATCCTTTCCATGTCACTTTTTACCCAGCGTTTTTCCATTTAACATGTAATCATGTAATGGATGTTTCCCCCCCCATGTGCTACCTTGCATTTTATCTGTGTTAAACCTCTCTGCCACTTTTCTGCCCAGGCCTCCAACTTATCCAGATCCCTTTGTAAAAACACATTATCCTCTATTTTTTGATTTTCTTTAAAGCTAGTATCATCTGCAAAGATCGATATTTTAGTCAAAACAAAATGGCACAGAGTTTTTCTTTAAATTCACTGCTTTGTTATTTTTTGGCTGAGAACAAAGATTGAACTTTTTTTTTTTTAATTCTAAGCGGGAATTTTTAGAAAAACCCAAACACTGCTCATCACCTGCCCAATACAATCCCAACATAAACAGGGATGGCCATCCCCCATGGAGTGTTTTTTAACTGCAAGATAGGGCACTGGTTGCAATTGAAGGAAAGATGAAACGGGCCAATTTCAGGATATCCCGGAAAAAACCTTCCAGAGTTTTTCTGGACCTCAACTAACCGAAGGGGCAACTTCCAACAAGACAGGACCCTAAACACACAGCTAAAATAAAAAAGCATGACTTTAAACAATCTTTTCCCATTCTTGACTGGCCCCCCCAGACCCTGACCTAATTCCCCAATTTAAACATCTCTGGAGAACTTTAAAAGGCTGCCACCAACTTCACCACTAACCTAGGGAACGGAGAGGATCTGCAAGGGAAAAATGGGAAGGACCCAAATCCAGGTTAAAAACTTTTTCATCATTCCCCAAAAACCATGACGTACATCAAAAAGGGGCTTTTACCAATACGACAAAAGGTCTGAAACTTAAACCATTATATTTCATTTTTCTTGTTTAATAAATTTCAAAAAATCTAGATTTCTTTTTTTTTTATTTTAAATGAAGTCAGATTACATTTTTTGAGCAAAAAAATAATTTTTTTTTATCTTACCCAATGGGTGCAATGAAAAAAAAGAAGAACAATTAACGGGTCTGAATACTTTCCGTACCCACTGTAAGAGCCAGATTGAAATCCACGTTTTTTGGCTACCCGTACCCTCTAAATTGGGTCGTTATAGAAAGATTTTGGATGTCTCCTTTTTATAAGCGAGAGGGACACTTTTTACACTTGGGTTTTATCACCAACAGATTGCATCAGCCATCAGTCGAGATGTTCATTGCTGCATATCCTGGTGGGGTTTGGTCAACATGAAAATGGACAGAGGGGGTTGCCTGGAGGTAAACCTATGCATAGATGAACTGTCTGGTTGGAAGAATGGTGCTTTTATCCATTCCGTACTGCAAGTGAAGTTGGACCACTCCCAACCAGGGGAGCTAACATAAACAATATAGGGTTTTTCACACTCATTGTTCCATTTGTCTTGGATGCAGTGATAACTGGAGATTGGTCTGGAGACCTCGCGAAAAACCACAAAGCACCTTAAAAGGAAAAATTTTTTCTATTCAAAAAAAAGTTTTTGGGGTACAGCTGGAACTCTTTTAGCTTTTAGGTTTAAAGAACACTTGGCGTTAGGAGCCATTTTTCAATAGGACAATGAAAGCGGCTCATGGCCTTAACATACTACTGTGGCCCACTATGTCTCCAGACTTGTCTCCTATGGAGCACATCTGGGATGCCATTTGCTGGCAATTGAATAGGGAGCTGCCAGCAGCGAATCTTGATGATTTGCATACCCAAGTGCATTCAGCATGGCATAACATTCTATAGACAATCATGAGTAACCTTATCCATTTAATAAACGCTAATGAAATGAAAAGATCAAATATAGTCCATATGGAGTATATTAACCATATGGATTCCTGCCAAACACAAAAATATACCAAAAGTTATCTTCAACATATACATACTTTATTGAAAAGCACATAAGCAAGACCACAAAAATAGGACCACAAAAAATATATGTAAAAAAGGAATACTACATAAGGAAGTGTTGTGGACCACCACCACCCCTGGGATGTATTCACAACCACAATATCTGACTTTGTCAGGTGTTGGAGCCAGGCATTGGAGGAAAGGTATGCTGTGGTCCCGCTGCTGCCCATTCTGTTTGTATGCCTTGGTTTATTATCTTTTATTAATGGAATTGATTTATTATTTGATGAGACTACTTTTCCATTGTTTATAGTGCTGATATTGTGGTTGTGCTACATCCCAGGGGTGAAGGTGGACCACAGCACTTCCTTATGTAGTGTATCTTTTTATATATATATTTTAAAATATATTATATATATATAATATATATAATAATATATATATATATATATATATAAAATATATATATATATATAATTTTATATTTTTTTTTGGTCTTGCTTATCTGCTTATCCATAGCATGCAAAGCCCTAAAAGGGTGTATATTTCCATGCATACTCGATACTAAGTAAATCAATATGTTTTGAAAATCTTTTTCCCAGTTTAACATTTTCATTTAATTTACATGTCTATCTATCCTGGGATTTCCATAATTGCAAGACTTTTCCCTATTGTTTTTGCAACTGCAATGTTAAGGAGTGTATGATGTTACTTAATCACCGTAAAAAAAATAAATAAAAATATGCAAAATATGCAAAGCAAGAATTGGTGTTTTTGCCTGTTAGATAAAATCGAATAAAAAGTGATTAAAAATTGTCTAACAATAATTGAACCTTGCCCTAAAAAAAAAAAAAAACATAACAAAGTTACATCTCCAGGAAAATAGCCAACAAAAGCCTAAGTAAAACTTAATATAAACTCTGTTTGCTCTTACTGTAAGGCTAGGTTCACATGGTGTATTTGCAGGGCATAATTACGCCCCACAATTATGCCGTGTGGCCGAGGGCGGGAGCGGGGGGCCGGCACCTCGCTGGCCCATTGACTTGCATTACCAGCGGCGCGTATTCGCCGAGCAGGGAGAGGAGACGTAATCCATAGTTCTCTATGAGAACTGTGGATTACCGTAATGACTGGGACGTTTTCAGCCTGTAATTTGCGCACTCCGGCGAGTAATTACGGACTGAAATACGTCCAGTTTTAAGCCATGTGAACATGGCCTAATTGTTCTCCAGAATTCTATTTACTGGTCACTTACACTACACAGGTAACTCCAAAAACAGAAACCCAATAAACAATAGTGAAATTGTGTAACTTTTCTATTCTAACCCACAAATAATTTATTTTGGTTTCTTTTTAGATTAATGGCACATTAATTGGTACTATCAAAAATACAATTACTAAACCTAAGTATACAACTACTGCAAGTAATCTACTGAAGGTTCAAGACAGGCAAAAGTATTATGTCCATGAACTTTCCTTGTTTAACTTTGCACTTTATAACAAATGAATGTAACACATTGACTGTGGACCAGTTACTAGCCGTAGTAATTTTTTGGTCAATTTTGGGTCTCCAAAAATCAGTTTTTCCTGGAAAGCATTTTTATTAGAGTACTTTTTGAACATCTGTAGTTGAAATTTAAGGCAATCCAGTCATGTTGGGTAAAGCTGATGTATAGCCATACTCTTTCTTATGTTCCATTTATCACATAACAATCATTAAACTAAATTATATATTAACACTCTTACAATAAAGTATTAATTATTGTTGGGCAGAATAATACATTTCATTGCAGCTTGATACTAGTCACACATATTTTCACTTACAAAATTCAGATTTGCAAAAGCCATGCCCTGAAGGAGAGTCCACAAATAACAAATGAACTGGAGATAAATCTCACACGGGAAGAATTTCATGTTTTTATTCCTTCAGGTCTATCATGCTTAGGGCAAAATAAAACCATTTTTACAGGAAATGACACTTGCAAATGTTTATTGTTAACTTCCCTCTGTTTTATAGAAAACAAGAAGGTAGTTTTATCCTGTATCAAGCTGATACCTTAAGAATACTTGACCTGTTCTTGACTTATCTTTGTGGATTTTCAAACTGAACATATCTAGTTAGGTTCATGGCATTATACTTCTATACATTATTTAGTCAATAGCAAAAATATCATTACATTGTATAGAGTCAATTAGATGGGTGGTTATGTTCATGTGACATTGTCCACCAATAATCTTTTAAAAAAGTACTTCTAAATCTATTAGTAAAAGACTCTACCAAATGATCTTCTTTTATTCTTTCTGTTGGCTCTGAGCTTAGTAACTTAATCATGTCTGGTAGTCTGTTTGTATGTAAGTGTCCGTCCACATGGCACAGTTTATTGGTCGGATTTATTGGAAACTGAAAACCTACAAGAAACCATCCCCATAGACTGTAAAAGAAAATCTGTTCAATAGTCTACACTGAACAGATTTTCAGCTGCTTGCGTTCCGAAAAACTTGGAACATGCACAATCTTAAGCATGTCTTAGGTGTGCAATTTAATGGTTATGGAGGATGGTTAAATCCACAAACCAGTGACAGAACCATCCCTCAGAACCTTTGAAGGACAATAAAATACCGTCCGGATTCTTAAATAGAATCTGACCAGCATTTTATATATGCCGTGTGGATATACCCTAATAACAGAGAGCAGTAATGTAAGCTGCAACTGCGAGTAACAAACAGGTTCTGCCACCAAACTTTACTTTTTGACACTCTGTAACCAGGGCTCACCAATAGTGTTGAGCGATTGCGTTGGCTATCGAGATCGATCGATAGTCGATAGTCGGCCGCTATCAATAAGGTTTTTCGATAAGTGTGGCATCGTTTATGAGCGATACCATTCTTAAAGTTCTACTGGCTGAGAGCAACAACACCTTATTATTACAACCAAAACCAAGGCTGGAGAGAGCTGAAAAATTAACATCACAACAGTCAAATGGTACGGCCTACATCTTAGGCAACCACACTTGGTTATAAAAGTCCACAGAAAAAAAGTCACAGACCATTTACTATACCCTGTCTTGTACCACACGCCCTGACCCTTAATAACCTGCATCACCCACAAATTAAAAAGTGCCGAAGGCAGTATGATTTGAACCATTCATGTTTCTTGAACTGGAACATTGTTGAATATCCCTGTCCTGGAACAGCAGCATGAGCCCCAAAACTGCATGACCCCCACATTTTAAAAAAGGCCGGAAAAAGGAGTCTTCAACACCATTTTAGTTTCACTGGACTATTGGACTATACCTGTCTGGGCCAATGCATGAGCCCCGGAGCCCCAAACCTGCATGACCCCCACATTTTAAAAAGTGCCGGGGAAAAAGGTTTCTTTCAAACCTCCATTTTACGTTTCACTGGACATTGACTATACCTGTCCTGGGCCACAGCATGAGCCCAAACCTGCATTGACCCCCAATTTAAAAAGTGCCGGAAAAAGGAGTCTTTCAAACCACCATTTTAGTTTCATGGACATTGACTATACTGTCCTGGGGCCACAGCATGAGCCCCTAACCCTGCATGCCCCCACATTTAAAAAGTTGCCGGAAAAGGAGTCTTTCAACCACCATTTTAGTTCATCACTGACATTGATATACCGTCCTGGGCCACAGCATGAGCCCAAACCTGCATGACCCCCACATTTAAAATGTGCACGGAAAAAGGAGTCTTTCATACCTCCATTTTTGTTTGTTTCTCTGGACATTGGACGCTATACCTGTCCTGGGCACAGGATGAGCCCCAACCTGCATGACCCCCACATTAAAAAGTGCCGGAAACAAAAAGGAGTATTTCAAACACCTTTTAGTTTTACTGGGAATTTACCTGTCTGGGCCACATGGCATGAAGCCCCTAACCTGGCATGACCCCCACATTAAAAAAGTGCCGGAAAAAGGAGTTCTTTTCAACCACATTTTAGTTTCACCTGGACATTGACTATACACCCTGTCCTGGGCCTCAGCATGAGCCCCAAACCTGCATGACCCCCACATTTAAAAAGTGCCGGAAAGGAAAAAAGGAGTCTTTCAACACATTTTGTTTCACTGGACATTGACTATACCTGTCCTGGGCACAGCTTGAGACCCCCAAACCTGCATGACCCCCACTTTAAAAAGTGCCGGAAAAATGGAGTCTTTCATCCACCATTTTAGTTTCACGGGACATTGTCTATACCTGTCATGGGCACACAGCATGAGACCCAACCTGCATGACCCCCACATTTAAAAAGTGCCGGAAAAAGGAGTTTTAGACACCATTTTTGTTTTCACATGGACATTGACTATTACTGTCGTGGGCCACAGCATGGACCCAGGCCGGAGTTTCAGTGGGTTCGGTGAAAAGGCCCAGGATGGCGTCGTCATCGATTAACACGCAGGTTATAATGCCCTGATGACGCCGCAACGAACAACTGTCGTGCTGAAGCAGAGTGCGGAAGCCGGAAGTGTGAGAACTTCAGCCTCCTCTCGTCACAGTAAATACTGGGTAGCGCTTCGCCCCTCGTATTGAGTGTGGACCAATTGAGCTTCACTTGGAATACTGGTGGGTTAAGCTCCTGTTACACCCATGTGACTTTATCTTGGCATTCTTTTTTCTCATTTTATCTCAACGTGCTGGAGGAACATGGTCTCTGTACTTCTGTTCTCTTTGTCTGTGCTCCATACTCCATGGTTCTGAAATAACCTACATTCTGGTCAGTTTTTCCTGTACCTCCTTGTACAATTTCAGAGGATTTTTTTTAACAGCTAATTATGTACATGCAAGTTTTTTAGGTAGTTTAATTCTTGAAAACACATTTTTAAAATAGGATGGAAATCCCCCCCATGTCTTTGTTTCTCTTTTTTCTTGTATTTAAAATGGGTTGTCTCAATACAGGGATTGATTGCTATGTTAAAGATCTTGCAAAAAACAAGTTCATTTGCAATTTGTGTCCTTTAACTGTGTCCTAAACCTATTCCTGTTTCTGACTGCACAATCACCCTTGTGCAACTCTGACAATTGTTGCAGAACAAATGTCTGTTAGGAAACAACATTTTTTAGAATAGGACCTGTATAGTATAGCTGCATGTCACAGCGAAATGCCCCCACAAAATTCAAAGCATGTCCCTTGGAGGCCACTTTGGTCAAATTGTGATGAACAAATGTTGTTAGAAACAACATTTTTAGAAGTTGGACCTGTAGTATAGCTGCATGTCACGCAAAATGCCCCCAAAAATTCAAAGCCATGAACATTGAGCACACTTTGGTCAATTGTGAAGAACAAATGGTCTGTTAGAAAAAACATTTTTAGAATGGACATGTAGTATAGCTGCATGTAAAGCAAATGCCCCCAAATAATTCAATAAGACATGTACATTGAAGCCACTTTTGGTCAATTGTGAAGAACAAATGTCTGGTAGAACCAACATTTTTAGAATAGGACCTGGAGTGTAGCTGCCGGTCACAGCAAAATGCCCCCAAAAATTCAAAGCATGACTTGAGCCTCTTTGAGTCTATTGTGAGAACAAATGTCTGTTTGAAACAACATTTTAGAATAGGACCTGTCGTATAGATGCATGTCAAAGGCAAAATGCCCCAAAAATTCATAAGCATGACCTTGAGCCACTTTGGTCAATTGTGTGATGACAAATGTCTGTTAGAAAACAACATCTTTTTTATAATAGGATCTGTAGTATTGCTGCATTCACAAGCAGCTTGACCCAAAAAAATTTATAAAAAATGTATATTCTCAGACCAACTGTTTAAAAAAATTGTGAGGGAGAAATGCCAATTAGAAGCCACATCTTTATTCAAAGGACCCTAATTATAGCTGTATTCACTGCAACATGACCCAAAAAATTATAAATATGACGTCTCAGCCACTATTACAAATTGTGAGGGAGAAATGCCACTTAGAAGTAACACTTTTCTGTTCCAAAAGGACATGATTATGCTGTATCCACAGCAACATGACCTCAAAACCATTGATACAATGCGAAAATTCTTAGATTAAAGTGAGTAATGGAATACACTGGTGTTTAGTCATGAAACCTTGCTGTCTTTTACTGTCTCCCACAGCAAAACCATCAAAATGATCGGTTGGGAAAAGAGTAATAAAAATTGCAGTAAGAAATGATCATTATTAAATAAAAAAGTTTTCAAGAGGACCATTTCTGTTGAAAAGGAATGTGAAATAGGACCGGCAACTAATCGGTGACCTCGGCAATTGGGGCACAACATCAATCAGAGATCCTTGCCTGATTCATCTTGATTGAAAGTCAAAACGATCCACATTATCTGTGGAAAGCCGGATGCGTTTGTCTGTAATTGGACTCCTCCAGCTGTGCTGTAGGTACCGCTCAGATAAGACGTGGATGCTGGGCAGGACAACACCTCTATGGCCGTTGACGGGAAGCCAGCTCGGGCCATTCGTCCATTTTGGATACCAGAAGTCTATTGGGGTCCGGAAACACATGCAAAAACATCGGTGTTGTGACGCAGATAGGTTTAGGGTGCCACAATGTTTTAAGCTGAATCTCCTGTGTGATGTTGGATGGGTGCACTGCATTGCTGCGTTTGTGAGCTGGGTAAACAAAGATTGCCAGAGGTCATCCCATTAGGCTTCTGCCACCCTTGACCTGCTGCTGCGCTGCGGCCTAATTGGCAAACTCTACTGCTGTCACGGTCGCTGATGTTGTTCCAACCGTGAACATTTGGGATACAGTGAAGGACGCAACAGATGTCTCAGTTGATCAATCAGCAAGGTCTCCATTTCCTGATTTTAATCTCATATTTGGGTGGGTGGGAAGGAAAGTGCTGTTTTTTGTTTTGTACGGGATCAGGAGGGTGGCCACACAGTAACTGTTGTTCATTTTGATTGGCCTTAATGCGAGGATCATGTTGGAGGAAAT
Organism: Phyllomedusa bahiana; assembly: GCA_025379985.1. Lineage (NCBI taxonomy): Eukaryota > Metazoa > Chordata > Amphibia > Anura > Hylidae > Phyllomedusa > Phyllomedusa bahiana. Next base: position 85,189 of record JAODAL010001225.1, on the reverse strand, counting down.
GGAGGCATCCAAGCACTCATGTGAGAGATGGAGCTTGATTTCCCAACGCCTCTGCGGATCGAGGGGCACTTAGAAACTGATCTTCTCATCTTCCTCCTCCGCAACAAAGTCCGCGCCAACCTCTTTCAGGCGAGGGAAGTCGGTAACATCGGTGGGTGTCTGGAATACATCCTCCTTCCTCCTCCGCTGCCTCCGGCAACTGCTCAACACAGCCTGGCTTTTATGGGCCTGAGTGATGCACCCTGAGAGCTGATGCGCCACATTGCACTAGCTCTGGACCCGAACCACTGCCTAATGAAGACGATGAAAATTGTGAACTGACGGGCCTTGTGGATTTGACGGGAGAAAGGTCCGGGTCCGCATCTGTGTCCGTCTTCCTCCTCCGTCGCTGGCGGGACCTGTTGTTTAAGAGTGTTCCAACGTCGTTCCCAGAACTAAGATCCACACTATGCTCATGCTGAAAAGGGCTTTGTCCGCACTGACCTCTTTGGTGGCTTCTCAAAACTGTCTAGGATGGTTTGCAGTGCTCTTTTCACCTGCCTCACTCTCGGTTTTGGTTCAACCACCACGAGGTCGTACCGATGCTTAGTCAGGACATGTGACATACTTCGTACTGCGTAATGGCATTGCGCTGCTGCCACAATCGACTGGAGCATGTGGTGGGTGAATTCCAGAGTGTTGCCACGTAAACAATGAAGACGGTTGTCGGGTGGCCGAGGCGAGCAGCATGACGCTGGCAACGCAGGCAGGACGGGATGAAGCAGGTCTTGAGGGGGGGGCGGAAAGCGGATGTGCGAACTCAGACCTCGAGCCTTCTTCAGCAGGCTGTCCAGACCCGCGGTAGATCTTTTAGAAATTTCTGGTACGACAAGGTCTCATGGTCATGTGCCAGGCAGGGATGTCGCTCCTGCCTACCGATCTTAAGGGCAGGGCCTGCAGATTTCGCTCAGATCATCGACACAACACCTTGCCTGGCACAGGTTTCTTGTCACCCAGGCAGCGATCCGGTCACGTTGCTTAGGTGCCGTCCACAGCTCCTGACCTGTGTTGATGGACGGTCTCCAGGCAGATTAATCTTCAACACGGCCTTGGTGTCTATGGGCACGTGATGACACCCAGAGGACCTTGGGGGGGAAAGAAGCCCTGCACCATCCCTGCAGTTTTGAAAGAGCGTGCACCCGAGCCTGAGAGGCCACCGTCACCCCAGTGAACATCCACCCAGCTCACCAGTGAGCTGTCACTGAGATATAGCGGCTAGGCCGTGCTTTACTAGTACATGTGTCGGTGGTGAGATGGACTTTTTCGGACACAGATGAGACAACGCGCTATCTGAAATTTTAGATGACAACGTGGCTGGCAGGGAAGGGACGGCTTTTTGGCAAAGAAATGCCTGATCGGCATCGGGTATTGGCGGGCTAGGCGTGGGCCATCTGACGTGCGGAACCCATCTGGGTTCCACCAGACGGATAGGCTACATTTCAGGCAAAAAGCCTGGCAATGCCAGACATTCATGCTTTTTGGCTTTGGGTTGGTCTTGGTTATAAGTGTTTCCTTCTGTTCCACAAACATGGACAGACGATGGCTGCGCTGCTTAGGACTGGCGCTGTACGGCGTTGCAGGTCGTCTCAAACTGGCGGGAAGGAGAAGGGTTATAGGATGGGTTCTGGTGGTGCTCGGTGGTAACTCGGGCGACGGTGTGGCTGAAGCGGGAGGGCTTGATTCCCTGATCATGACTCTGAGAGAAATGGGCAAGCGGAAGGAACGATGGCTGGTGGCGGAGGAGGAGGAGGCTGGCAGGGACAGAGGATGTGGACAGTGGTTGGAGCCCGCGTCGGTTTTCTTTTCCTGGGCCTTTTTGGCCAAAGTGTTCACTCCATTTCAACTCATGCATTGGCTGCATGTGACTAGACATGTTGGGTGGTGGTTAACACACTTAAGGTTCTGCCTTTACTTATGCGTTTACGGACCCAAAGGCGCATATGACATCGCTGGAGTGAATCAGAGGCTTGCTCAAAGATGGGCCCAGAGCTTGAGTGGTCCTGGACCTTTTTGCGGCGATAAGCGGAGGAGCTGGGTTTGAGCTGGACCGTGGCTGGCGGTTTCAATATCAGCGGAACTTCTGCGACCGCCCTCTCACTTTTTGTGGCGGGACAAGTATTTACACTACACAATCGTCTTTCCTCCATCGTCCACGATGAAGCGCTCGGCAAGCAAATTCTGCGGAAAAAGACCAGGATGGATCCGCACATATGTCGCATCCATCTCTATCTTCATCATCAGGTGACTTGGTAGTCTCGCTTTCTGCATCAGGAAGTGCGGGATAAAGCAAGGGGCACTTGCCCAAGGCGTTTGCCGAAACGCCCGGGATTTTTTTGCCGATTGAACGGCTTCCTTCATCCTCTGGTGGCATTCTGTAACTGGGAGTCAGAGTAGACTAATCATCCTCTTGATCTTTTAACATGCATTTCTGACCCAACCGCATTTTGTATCAAAGCAGGTATTCAGACATTGGACTTATCCACAGTGGTGGGTTACACGAGTTGGACATTTGGGCTCTGTTCATGTTGGTAGGATGGCTGATGATGCTGTGACGACATTTGTGGCGTGGAATGGGGAGGGACGTGGAGGTATGTCTGCTAGATGCAGGTTGGTTTTTTTTTACATTAACCAACTGAAGGACAGATTGGCGACGATGTTAGGTTACTAGATTACAGGGCCCTGACCCATCGATGACTGGGCTGACGGTTCCTGCAAAATGACGATCCGCTGGCATGCGTCGTTGTCGCCGCACATGGGAAGGAGCACCTTACTCTCGTACTTTTTTACTCCATGTGCTACCCCCCTCTTTTGCTCGCTTACTCACCTGCATTTCGCTCCAGGTCCAGATATATAAAAATTTGTAGAAGGTATGGAATAGTTTTGGAAAGTCTCTTATTAAAAAAGACGGCAAATCACAAGATATTTCAAATCCTCTAATCAAAACAAAATTGCTGGATTCAAATTTATCTGCTAAGGTGTATTTCTACAAATCTGGATCTGGGCAATAATGTCCAAAAATACACGTATTGTTATGTTTTCGGTATATTTAAATGGTATTTTTTGCACCTTTCATTTCCACATGTTGTGAATATAGAAATTGCTGTTTTAAGATTTACGTAGATGCTGCCGTTCAGAATGAACAATTCTGGGTGCGCCAAAAGTCAAAAAACACGTATCTGTTATGTTTTGTATTATACACGGTATTTTGACCTTTCATTTCACTGTGGAGGATTATAGAATTGCTGTTTTTAGATTTACCGTAGATGCTGCGTCCAATGAACAGTACTGGGTAGCTCGCATAAAGTAAAAATCACGTAACTGTATGTTTTGATATAAATACACGGTATTATTTGCACCTTCATTTCACCTGTGGTGAATATAGTTTTTGCTGTTTTAGATTTACGTGTATGCTGCGTCAGGAACCAGTACTGGAGTGCGCAAAACGTCAAAAAACACTTAAATGTTATGTTTTGATATAATAATACTGTATTTTTTGCACCTTGTCAATTCACCTGTGGGTAATATAGAATTGCTGTTTTAGATTTACGTTAGAAGTTAGATTGCTGCGTCAATGAACATACTGCTGGGTGGCTAATAAGTCAAAATCACGTAACTTTTATGTTTTGTTATAATAATCTGTATTTTTTGCTCCTTTCTATTCACGTGTGGTGAATATGAATTGCTGTTTTAAGATTTACGTAGATGCTGCCGTCAACTGAAACAGTATGCGTCTGTGCGCCAAAAGTCAAAAAACACGTTTTGTTATGTTTTCGTTTAATACAAGGTATTTTTTGCACCTTTCAATCCACATGTGGTGAAATATAGAATTGCTGTTTTTAAATTTACGTAGATGGCTGCGTCAATTGAACAGTACTGGGTGCGCAAAAGTCAAAAAACACGTATCTGTTATGTTTTCGTTATAATACACGGTATTTTTGGCACCTTTCAAATTCACCTGTGGCTTGAATATTGAATTGCTGTTTAAGATGTACGTAGATTGCTGCGTCAATGAACAGTACTGGGTGCGCAATCAAAAGTCAAAAAAACAAGTAACTGTTCATCTTTTGACTATAAATAAACTGTATTTTTTGCACCTTTCCATTATCCTGTGGTGAATATAGAATTGCTGTTTTAAGATTGTAACGTAGATGCTGCTGTCATATGTACAGTAATGGTGCGCTAAAAGTCCAACCAAAAACACGTATCTGTTATGTTTTCGCTTTAATACACGGTATTTTTTGAACCTTTTCAATTTCACCTGTGGGGAATATAGAATTGCTGTTTTAAGATTTACGTAGATGCTGCGTCAGAGAACAGTTCCTGGGTGCGCAAAAGTCAAAAAACACGTAACAGTTATGTTTGGATATAATAAACGGTATTTTTTGCACATTTCAATTCAACCTGTGGTGAATATTAGAATTGCTCTTGTTTTTAATGTTTTCGTAGATGCTGCGGTCAATGAAACAGGATGGGGTGCGCAAAGGTCAAAAAAAAACACGTATCTGTAATGTGGTCGTATAATACACGGGTATTTTTTGCACCTTTCAATTCCACCTGTGGTGATATAGAATTGTGTTTTAAGATTTTACGTAGTTGCTGCGTCATTGGAACAGTACTGCGTGCAGCCAAAGTCAAAAAAAACACGTAAACTGTTATGTTTTGATATTAATATACGTACTTTTTTGCACCTTTCAATTCACCTGTGGTGAATATAGAATTGTTGTTTTTAGATTTACGTAGTTGCTGCGTCACTGAACAGTTACTGGTGTGCGCAAAAGTCAAAAAAACAACGTAACTGTTATGTTTTGTTATCATATAACGGTATTTTTTGCACTTCAATTCACCTGTGGGTGATTTGAATTGCGTTTTAAGGATTTACGTTAGATGCTTCGTCAATGAACAGTTACTGGGTGAGCAAAAGTCAAAAAAACCGTAACTGTGATGATTTTCGTACGATACACGGTATTTTGGCAACAAACAGACCTGTGCTGAGTGCTGACTACAAGATTGCTGGATTGTAATTTAAGTGCAAGGTTGATATTATAAACAGTCAAGGTGTTAATGGGTAAAATGGAACACCTATCTGCAAATGTATTACTGATAATAAAAGTGGAAGTTTTGCAGCTAAACCAACACGAGACTGCAGTTACTAAGAAATGTATGGTTTATCCACATATAAGTTCAGGCTCGCCCAATTTCCAAGAATATTTCAATAGCAAACTGTTATATAATTAAGATATTCAATACATTTCTACACTAAGTCTTGGTGAACTTTATCAATGTTCTTTTATGTTAGAGCTTGTCTGTGTTCGCCCTGCGGGGACCCCCCCCCCCCCACCCCCCCCCCCCCCCCCCCGCTTCCTCCGCGTTGACTTTACACGGTAGATGCTGCCTTTAAAATTCTCTAGCTAACTACTAAAATCTTCAAATCTATAATATAAACTAAATTGGAAGGATCACAGCTATTAGCAGTGGTTTCTGCTGTGCAGAATTAGTTAATTTAGTGAGCTGTGTAAGGCACAGCAGAGCGCACTCTCCTTTCCTTGAGTCGCTGAGAGACACTGAGGCTGAAACAGGAAACGTGATGTTCTTTGTAAAGAGGTCATGTGATTTCTTCCAGCCAATCGCACAACATAAACATCCCAGTTCATGAAGTCGCACACACTAAATTTCATCCTGCTCTTTTCTATACTCTGACTTTGGCCTGGCCGCCAAATTTACAGAAGCGCCGAATAAAGGGCGCGATCTTATAGTGATGCTCAGATTTTAACCTTAATTATCGCATGATTGGAAAATTTCGATCACCATAAAAACCTGACCGATTTCAACTTTGTCGATAAAAATCGCTCACACTACTCACCACAGTTCAAGTCATTGCAGTATCTAAACTTCTGATATATACTTTGGTAGCATGCCTTTGCAATGGGAGTCTCCCTTTCTGTCCACACTCTGTATTCACATGTCTGTGACTTCCAGTTGGCTTTCTTGGGGGTATACTTAATAGTTAAAAGGGTTTTCCCACCAAGTAAAATTGATGTGAGAAGCTTGCAGATTACATAATAAATAGTTTCACTGTTTATCATAAATAAAAATTGTGTGCCATTTGTGTTTTAGCTGCTACCTTAGTGCTCTAGTGTTAAAAAACAAACCTACATTAAACAAAAACAACTCAAAATTTAGGGATCCAACCAGTGAAAGACATCACCTCTCCTCTCAGGCAACTACTGTTCGTCTCTTCCCTGTCTAGTAATCACATACTCATTGATGAGTGAGTGTTCAACCCTAGGTGCTATCATTCTACTTCTGTCCTCTGTACACCTTAGTAATTAGTCAAACATTGTAAATAAATACAAAGAAAAAAGAAACCTTAATTAGGTATGTGAATTGAGAAAAAAAAAAATCCACGTTTGGTTCCTGTAGGGATTTGAAGCTAGAACCCCTATGCTGAAAGGCAGAAGTGTTAACCACTCAGCTGCATTGTAGCTACTCATAACTCATGTGTTTTAGGTTACTTGACTTTACATAAACAACCTTTGTTTAACTAGCGTGAGCACATTGTGGAAAATGCATGGTGATGTCAAGCCTGCTGGGTCACATTCTATGAAGTGCAAACAATTTATACACAACCTCTTGTAAATACACTGACATGTGGTAAAACCCCTTTAAGAGAACCTGTTACATTGGTTATGTCAGCCTTGCTGAGGAGAGCCCATGCTACTGACAGACATGCTGTTTCCAGCACTGCGTCCCTTATTCTGTAAGATGCAGCGGTTTCAGAGCATTTAGTGTTTTCAGACAGAAAAGAGTCCATCTTATTCATGAGCAGGTGCTGGCCCTGTCCACCTGACAGTTATTTTTATATTTCAACCTATTCAAAGTAATAGGTTAATCAGTTGTGAGGTGGGCGGAGCTAGCCTCAGGTGGGTGGATAATGAATTAAATTGACTCTTTTCATTAATTATCTGGCCTCTTTTCTTAGCTGTAAACATGCCAGATTGTGCATTTAAATACCTCTAAAATATACAGCATCTTACAGAATAGGGGACACAGCACTGGAAACAGCATGTCTGTCTGTTTGTTCTGTCTTCAGCAAGGGGGGGCATAATCTATGTGACAGGTTCTCTTTAAGTTGCACTGTATGGAAATGGAGGGCTTCAGAGTTTATATGGGCCATTTGACAATAGGGACCTGTTACCTATCACCATTGATAATTAGTTCACTCTGTTTATTGGAATAAAACAAATACATGTTTTACCTTTTTTGCCATTATTCTTTGGAATGTTGATTTTACTGAAAAATTACATACTTTAGTCTCATTCAGATATTATTACTTTTTTAAACTATGTTGTACCAGTATTTCTCTGTATTGTAACAAGCAGCAGAGTTGATAGGCAGCACACCTTCAGAAACCAGTTTGTCTCAGGTGTTTAGACCAAGGTAGAATTCTTACTGACAAAAATATGTTTATAAAAATAGTTAAAATATTTAAGATTTTCAGTGTCTTTAAGTCAACTATACAATTGCCAATATGACAATATGTTTCAGAGAAATATGGAATCTGATTATTGCGAGGACATTTTTCTTATTCAATATCAAGTGCTTATATAAATCAGATGTACTTAATAATTATTTTTAATAAATAAAACTTGGTCTATTGCTAGTTCCATTGTGTGTGGCAGGAAAAAGTAGTCTTTGTTTGGTCTATAGTGCATTCTTGTGTTGATCAATACCAGTGTATTCGAGATAATTGCTACATTTTTTCCTTGTGTCACAGAAAATTATTTCATATTGATTTCTAACCTTTTCTGTTCTTTTATTTAGGCCCAGAAATCATGGATCGAAAGAGCCTTTCACAAGAGAGAGTGCGTGCACATTATACCCAGCACCAAAGACCCCCATAGGTAAGGTTTATTCTACACATATGGGGTTTATATCACATACACTAACAACAGCTGTTATTCTGTGCAATTGATAAAAAGTATTAAATCATGTCAATATCTTTAGGTACAGAATTTAATGAAGCAGATATTTAATTCATATCATTATGTTCTAGTTAACTACAAAAGGGTGAATGTTTGTAAATTGCTTGGTATCTCTCAAAAATGGTATCTGTTGCAAGAAAGACCCCTTCATTTGAAGATAACCCCAAAAAAGGAGCTACTGACTATGCTTGCACTCTCTAGAACCCACATTTATTCTGTAAATAGAAATTAAAAATGATGCTAAAAGATGCTAAAAAGATGTATTTAAAAGTGTTATTTCTGATCATATAGACTAAATGGTCTGCCTGTAAGACAAAGCTTGGTCCCCAAGACAGGGGGTTTAAAATGTGCCCCCTTACCTTACATTTTTGTATATGATGCCTATTATATTAAAATGACAAGATTTACAACATCTATACCTATTCTGCAAGAAACAATCCATTTAAAGTGAAGGCATCACAATACAAATGCAGTCCAATCTACCAGCATATTGTTGATGGAAATAATTTAGTCTATAGGGATGTTCACACTGGGTCTTTAGGGATGTATTTTTATGAATATTTCAGGCATAATTTTGCTATAATACGCCCCAAACAAAGTTCAATACACCTGTCATAGATTATAATGTAAAATATGTAGTGTCAATTACTTCTGCATTTTACAGTCGTAATTTAGCGCACGTCTGAAAAGAATTGGCATGTCAGGTGTATACACGGCGCATCAGAGTTAAGTATAGGAGACAGAAATCTGCATTGGGGCTATTGTGTGTTGTTTGTGTTGTGGAAATTACAATATTGCAAGCGAGTAATTTTATATTGCAATGAATGTGTAGTTTATGCGCCGCAATACGCCATGTGAACTCACCCTAACACATAAATCTCTTTGTTCTGGGTTTAGGAGTCCAGTGGGAGGTCTCACTCACTGACTGTATTTTTTGAGGATATACACAGAAATGGGTATCAGTCAATGATTAAGACGGCCCATTGAACTCCTAAGCCCATAACTAGTAGACATTTAAATGAATAAAGTACATGTTACATTAAGTCGTTTCCCTTAACCCCAGACATCAACTGGCTTAGCTTATTCTGCTCTGTAACATTATGATGGGTGATCAGACTGCTCATTTAAACTGACAGATTTTCTTTGAAGAGGATCTGTGACTGCTGTTTATATGTTTATTTTAGTCCATACTTGTGGGGGCTTTAATAACAATTCTGGTGCATCCTCTCTTACAAATGTGTGTTGGACTGTCCTTATGTTATTAATTCTAGAAATATTTAACTTATCTGTCAGCTGGGTGTTGCAAACTGGGAGTGTGTCAATGTACAGTTTGACATTGTCCAATCAGTGCTGACAGTTATTGTGTACAAGGACACACCCTTTCGAGAACTGGAATTGTAACACCCAGCTGACAGATTCAGTAATACATTTCTACAAGATTTAACAGAGGAACCGCACAACAAAGCAAAGATGCTCCAGAATTGTTATTTCATGGGATTTACTAAAACAGATATACCAGAGGCCATTTTTTTAGATATTCCCCAAACCAAAAATAATTAAATAACCTTGTAGGTTTAACCCCTTAACGACCTTAGACGTATCCATACGTCCAGGTCGTTTGGTGGTTCACGCACCTGGACGTATGGATACGTCCTGAGGATCGTTTTTTTACTCTTTTATTTTTGTTGTATTTTTTTTTTCTTTTTTCTTTTTTTTTTGTTTTTCTTTTTCTTGTTCTATTAGCAGCGGATCCTCTAAAGCAGAGTTCGCGCGATCGCCGCGGGGTGTCAGCTGTATATTACAGCTGACATCCCGCGAGCGTCGGCCACGTTTCCCGGATGCTCCGGGGGGGCAGGGAGGGGGGGGGTTAAAAAAAAAACCACCACCTTTAAAAAATTATCGCGACCTTAGGGTCGCACTATAACTAAGAGGATGCAGGAGGGACGATCGCTCTCCTGCGTCACTCTGTCGGCTGGCAGCAGCGCACGGATCGCCACGATCCGTGCAGCTCCTTGCCCTCTGAGAGGACAGCACGGAAGCAGAGATTGCCTTCCGGTTTGTCTGTGACGGTCAGATGCCCGGGCCGTGCCCTGTGGGCAATGTAGGCGCATCGTGACTGACAGTTGTCATAGGAACCTGTAATAGCAACTGCTATGAATGGATTCCTAATTGAATGAGAGATCTAATGATCTCTCCATTCAAATCCCCTGATGGGAAAAGTAAAATAAAAATGTGAAAAGTGAAAAAAAAAGTAAAAAAAATGAAAAAAACATGTAAAAACAAAACACGAAATTTAAATAAAAAATATGTACACCTCCCTTTTTCCCTTTACAACGCCAATCGCCCCAATAAGATTCAAAAATAAAAATAAAGTACCCATATTTTGGTATCGACCGCGTTGAGTAACGGACCTGCCTTATTAATCTGTATGTTAATTAAACCGTAAAAAAAAAAAAACAAATCACAGAATTATGATTATTGTTCATAACGGACAGCACATAAATGTGGAATAAAAAGGATCAAAAAAACTCCTTAGGATACGCCAAAGTTGTACAATTAAAACGTCACTTCATCCACGCAAAAAAAAAAAAGTCCTTATACAGCTCTGTATACGGAAAAATAAAAATGTATAGATCTCAGAAGATAGCGATGCATAAATATTGTTTTACACACTAAAAAACACTTTTCTTTTTTTTAAAGTGCTTCAAATAAAAAAAAAAATAGTTAAATAGGGTATCACCATAAATCATAGGACCAAATATAAGGGGAAGTGTAAGCATAAAATTATCACGGATACTGCACGGTGACCCTGTTAAAAAATAAAAATAAAAAAACACTACTGGAATGCAGTATTTTCTTCACCTGGCCTCAAAAAATGGAATTAAAAAGCGATCAAAAAGCCTTGTCTCCCCCAAAATGATACTATAAAAACATCAAATCATCTCGCATCAAAAACAAGTCCTACACAGCTCCAAGCACAGAAAAAAAAATTTAATGTTATGGCTCTCCAGACTATGGCGATGCAAAACGTATTTTCCTGTTGAATAAAAGTGTTTTTATTGTATAAAGCAGTACAACATAAAAAAATATACTCATTGGGTATCACGGTGTAATAGTATTGAAACTGCTGAGTAGCTACCATGTCAGTATATATCGTACAGTTGACCGCTATAAATAAAAATAAAAAAAATAAAAACACTACCATGATTGCTGTATTATGTTCAAAATTCAGAAAAAACCTTAATAAAAAGTGAGATTAATGCATACATATGCACCCCCATAATTGTACCAATAAAAACTTCAACTCATCCCGCAAAAAATAAACCCATCACAAGCTCTGCGCTAAGCAAAATAAAAAAGTTATGGGCTGTCAGAAATAGGACAACATTAAAAACGCAAATTTTTTATAGCGTTTTCTACTGTGTAAAAAGTAATAAAAACAGAAAAAGCTATATAAATTCTCTATCTTGTAACTGTACCGACCACCATAGTAAAAGTTATCACATCATTTTACACTGCACGGCAGAATGCTGTAAAATTGAAACTCAAAAAACACATGGTATCCGAACTGCGTTTTTCCCCCAATTTTCATTGCCCAATTGCTAAAAAATAACTATGGAAACACCTGTGCATCCAAAATGACAACAGTCACCCCTAGATGTGATCCTGATGGTGTTGAATCCAAAATGGGGGCGACTTCTGGAAGGTTTACGCCTGTTCTGCTACTTTGGGGGCTTTGCAAATGCGGGTCATGGCCCCATCTAAAATCTGCATTCCATAAGCCAAATAGCGCTCCCACCCTTGTAAGCCATGCTCTGCGCCCAAACAGCAGTTTACACCCATATGTAGGGTATTGGCCGAACTTGGGGAGAAATTGATAACAAAGTTTTAGGGTCTTGTTCCCAGGATTCCTTGTTATATGTAAACATTTTAAAGCTAAAATTTAGATTATGAAAAACATTTTTTTTTTGAAATTTTCACAGCCTTTTTGTTAAGAAAAATTTGTGATTCACCTGTGGGGTTCTATTATATCAAATGCAACCCTGGATAAATTCTTTAGGGGGTGTTGTAGTTTCCTATATGCGGTCTATTTAGGGGTGTTTATAAGTTTTAGCACTTTGGGTGTCCACAAACCTGAAATGGGCGACGAATATAAAATCTCGTATATTGAAAATGAAGACCCAGAGTTATAGTAAGGGGCTCCTCCCTATTCTGGGGTTATGGGTGAGGCAAATGATGCACTAGGGCCACATATGGGATAACTCTATAAACGGCAGACCTGGGGGAATGGGAATTGATATTAAGTTGCATTTACTAGTCACATTTACCGTATTCCAGTGTATAATGGATTAACTATTGATAATCTGGCATAAAAACGTGAAATTTTGAAATTTCTCCTCCCAATTTGCCTAATTTCTGTGAAATAATATGAAGTTATCAACTTCTAAATAGTGTTGTAAATAGTTAAGGGTCTAGTTTTCAGATGGTCGTCACTTATGGGGGTTTCTAACATGCAGCCGCCCTCAAAGCCACGTCAGAACTGGAGTGGTCCCTAAAAATGTATTATTGCAAATTTTCTTGAAAATTGTGAGAATTTACTACTAAATTTCAAAGCCCTTAATGTCGTAAAAAAAAAAAAAGACATATCTAAAAAATGATTCAACCTCATAGTGGACATATGGTAGATGTAGTTATAAACTATTTTGTGGGGAATAATTATCTGTCTTGCACGCAGAGAAATTTTGCAACTTTCAAAATCGAAAATTTTCCAAATTTATGAAATATTGATTTATTTTTCACAAACAAACAGGATTGTATGGATAAAAATTTCTTACTAACTTAATGCTCAATGTGGTCACGAGAAACAATCTCTGAATACTAATGAATAGGTAAAAGTGTCAAAGTTATTCTCACATAAAATTGATTTTTCACCAGTCTTATTTCAAAAATTGGGCCTGGCGTCTGGAAGGTTCTTAAAACAGGCTGGGTCCTTAGGGGTAATGAACAAGTCTTATGTTATTTAGTGTCCACCTTATTGTTATCCCCATTTGTTTTTGGATTGTGTCATAGGAAGCACAAACATTTTGAATGTAAAGGTTATGTGGAGTTTAATTCCAGCTAGAACAGACAAAAATGAAATGTAATCGCTTGTCCAGTGTTCAAATTCAACATACTGTAGAAAGCTTAACACAGCACAAATGCCTGGAAGCCTAGATACTCGTGTCTAGTTCTGCAGTATAATGTGTCGTGATGCTAAAACAATCACCATATTGTTTCCTTTATACCGTAGGTGTTGTTGTGGGCGTCTCATAGGCCAGCATGTTGGGTTGACTCCAAGTATATCTATCATCCAAAATGAGAAGAATGAAGGCAGGCTGAATCGTAATGATGTTCACTCAGAAAAGTGGTCCATTGGAAAACACACTCAGCTCAGCCCCACTGATGCCTTTGGTACAATTGAATTCCAGGGAGGAGGGCACTCCAATAAGGCCATGGTACATGTATTTTATACTGTGCTTCTTTACTGTATTGAATTTTTCACAGTGTATTTTATGTATACACATTCTTATTCTAAAATTTTTTTAGTGAGCTCAAGTTTGGGCATTTCTTTCAATGTTTTGTTATTTTCTGTTTTCTACATTTTGTAGCTCTTTCATAAAAAAAAATACATTGCTATCTGAAAATCATCAACAGGTTAGCTGTTGCTTCACATATTTTTAAATGGTGTTCCCCAAATGGACTTTGATGGCATATCATTATGATATGCCATCAAAGCCTAAACGGTGCAGGTCCCTATTTTGGAGACAGGTTCGGGTCTGCACCTATGAGACTTTGATGGCATATCCTCATGATATGCCATCAAAGTGCATGGCTGGAACACCGCTCTAATTCTAAGTTAACCCTTGCATACATTAATAGTCACTGCAGCTCATACATACATGAATAACCTGACAGCGAAACATTGGGGGAAAAAATTTCAATAATAATGTATAAATTATATAGGTTGTTTAATAGGCGCTATATTATTAGGGCTAAACTAAGAGCACATGTTTGTAAACTGTCTAGGTTAAAATGCACCTTGTTGGCCCTAGCAACCAATCAGGCGCACCTTCTATTTTTCCCGAGTACTATATGAAATGAAAGGGGCACTCTGATTGGTTGCTATGGGCAACAAAGTGAGTTTTAGACCTAGACAGTTTTCAAACATGTGGCCCTAAGGCCTCGTTCACGCGGCTTATTCTGGGACTGATTGGAGCCGTACTGCGTGCCGGATTTGCGCTTCAGTACGGCTCCAATCCGTCCCAATAACTACGGTAATCCACAGTTCTCATAGAGAACTATAGATTCCGTCTCTTCAACCCGTTCGGCGAATCCGCCGGGCGGGGAGAAAGTGACATGCACATTATTTACAGCGTGTACGCGACGTGAACAATGAGTGTCTATGGGGCCGGCAAGATGCCGGCCCCCCGCCCCGCCCCCCCTGCACGGCTGCCGGAGTAATTGCGGGACGAAATCCGTCCCCGCAATTACGCCGGCAATAAGCCGTGTGAACATTGCCTAAGTGAGAGGGAGATATGCAGTGCTCAGGCAGCGTCATAACAGTACCAATTTACTGGATGCAATATATAGTGTGTCCAATTACGGACAATTAAAAACATTGTCAACATATAAATACTACAATCAGTGTCATACTGTGTCTACATCAGGGTATGTTCACACGGCGTGTTCAATATGTTTTTGGATACATTTTTAGATGCGTGTTTGGATCCATGAGTTGGACACTAAACAAACCCAAACACGCGTCTAACAATGTGCAATGTGATTTACATTGCTTTCAATGTAAAATACGCATCGATATTCAGACAATACATGTTTTACATGCACCTTTCTGATGTGTCTTTTGGATCCGTTCAAAGAATTGACATGTCTATTCTTGATCCGTTTGACACAGCAGCCACCCTATTTAAAACTATAGGGTGGGTTTCTGCTGCAGCAAAACGCATTCAAACACGCACCTGCATGTTAGATGCGTTTTACGTAGCGCTTCTGAATGCGTTTTTCGGATCGGAAACGTATTAGAAACATATTGAACATGCCGTGTGAACATACCCTAATGGTGCTTTCACACAGAGCTTTTTTTGGTGCATTTTTGGTGCATTTTCTATGCATTTTTTGAGCAAAAATGTACAGCATTAATTGCGGTGCCTTTCTGCACAAAAAAACGCACCAAAAAACGCTCCATGTCAATGCACCCTAAAGCCAAAAAAGACAGGGATCTTAGATGCCATAGACAATGATGGCATCTAAGAAGTTTGACAGAGGGAGGATCTATTTGCCCATTGGTGCCCTGCAATACAATATAAGCCAGCCGACTACCAACTATCAAGGTCTTCAGGATTCAACAAAGTGGGGGAAATTGATGTTTGGGGCAGGTAAGAGGCATGAGGAGTGGATGACCCTGTAAACATTCGTGGATGGCTTCCTGGCTATGAACATGTAGATAATGCCGCTTAAATTTGCTTATTGATTATAGTAGCATTTTAAGATCAAATAAAATACTCCTAAGCAGCAAACTATGAATAGGACTTTTGCATATACAGGAAAAACTGTCCAATATAGGCTGCCACTAATTGGCGTTTATAATCTGCTGGAGGTTTTGCCCATAATGAAAGGAATGAATACTCCTAATGTTATATTTAGCAAATGTACAGGTTCATTTATTTTTCCAAATATAGTACAGGGTGGGCCATTTATATGGATACACCTAAATAAAATCGGAATGGTTGGTGATATCAACTTCCTGTTTGTGGCACATTAGTATATGGGAGGGAGAAAATTTTTCAAGATGGTTGTTGACCAAGGCGGCCATTTTGAAGTCAGTCATTTTGGATCCAACTTTATTTTTTCCAATAGGAAGAGGGTCATGTAACACATCAAACTTATTGAAAATTTCACAAGAAAAACAATGGTGTGCTGGGTTTTAACGTAACTTTATTCTTTCATGAGTTATTTACAAGTTTATGACCACTTATAAAATGTGTTCAAAGTGCTATTCATTGTGTTGGATTGTCAATGCAACCCTCTTCTCCCACTCTCGACACACTGATAGCAACACCGCAGAATAAATCCTAGCACAGGCTTCCAGTATCCATTGTTTCAGATGCTACACATCTCGTATCTTCACAGCATAGACAATTGCTTTCAGATAACCCCAAAGATAAAAGTCTAAGGGGGGTCAGATCGGGAGACCTTGGTGGCCATTCAACTGGCCCATGACAACCAATTCACTTTGCAGGAAACTGTTCATGTAGGAATGGTCGGACCTGACACCCGTAATGTGGTCGTGCACCATCTTGCTGGAAAAACTCAGGGAACGTGCCATCATCATGTAGCAATTTCCGATATCCAGTGGCATAGAGGTTTCCATTGATGAAGAATGGCCCCACTATCTTTGCACCCCATATACCACACCATATCATCAATTTTTGTGTCTTGGAGGGATCTATCCACTTTGGGTTAGTGTCAAACCAACAGCGGTGGTTTTGTTTGTTAACTTCACCATTTACAAAAAAAGTTTGCCTCATCACTGAACATAATGTTCTGTGTAAACTGAGGCTCCTGTTCAAATTTTTGTTTTGCCCATTCTGCAAATCCAGTGCGCCGATCTGGGTCATCCTCATTGAGATGCTGCAGCAGCTGGATTTTGTAAGGGTGCCATTTGTGAGTAGCTAATATCCGCCGAAGGGATGTTCGACTGATGCCACTCTCCAGTAACGGCAGCGAGTGCTACGCTGTGGGCTCTTGCTGAATGAAGCTAGGACAGCCACTGATGTTTCATCATTTGTGACAGTTTTCTTGCGTCCACATTTTGGCAAATCCAACACTGAATATGTTTCCCGAAATTTGGCAAGCAGTTTGCTAACTGTAGAATGGGCGATGGGTGGTCTCATAGGGGGTCTTGCATTGAAATCTGCAGCAATGACCCGGGTACTGCGTTAACCAGACATCAACACAATTTCTATCCGCTCCTCACATGTTAACCTCTGCAACATGTCAATGGCTGTAAACAAAGATAAACTTGTAAATAACTCATGAAAGAATAAAGTTACGTTAAAACCAAGCACACCATTGTTTTTCTTGTGAAATTTTCAATACGTTTAATGTGTTACATGACCCTCTTCCCATTGGAAAAAATAAAGTTGGATCCAAAATGGCCAACTTCAAAATGGCCTCCATGGTCAACACCCATCTTGAAAAGTTTCCCCCGTTCCATATACTAATGTGCCACAAACAGGAATTTGATATCACCAACCATTCCCATTTTATTTAGGTGTAGCCATAAAAATGGCCCACCTTGTAGAATGAATGACATAAATATAACAGGATTTTTTGCATTTGAAACATCTAAGTATGTTTATATTTTCCTTTTCTGTCCTTTTGCAGTATGTACGTGTTTCCTTTGACACTAAGCCTGACTTACTGCTACACCTTATGCCAAAGGAGTGGCAGCTGGAACTGCCAAAGCTTCTCATTTCAGTCCATGGAGGCCTCCAAAATTTTGAACTCCAGCCAAAACTGAAACAGGTCTTCGGGAAAGGTCTAATTAAAGCTGCCATGACAACAGGAGCCTGGATATTCACTGGAGGCGTCAACACTGGTAAAAAGCAGATAGATGGATGGATGGATAGATAGATAGATAGATAGATAGATAGATAGATAGATAGATAGATAGATAGATAGATAGATAGATAGATAGGAATATAGAATAAGGATAGATAGATAGATAGATAGGAGATAGATAGATAGATAGATAGGAGATAGATAGATAGATAGATAGATAGATAGATAGATAGATAGATAGATAGATAGATAGATAGACGAGACTTACATTTTGGAACAGTTATAACTGTAAGTTAATCTTGCTAGTTTAAAGAAGCACTCCCACAAAAATGTTATTCTCTGGCCTGCTAACCAGCTACATGATATTAACTGCAGAGCATTATTGTTCAGTTATCTACTCTGATACATCATTTAGAGGGCTAACAGACCAGGAGATAAAATATTTTGTGGGAGCGCCTTTTTAAAGTTACCTCTAAATTAATCGTTTACTTACATATAATTCCAAAGCTGTAAAAAACGGAGCCTTGCTTTGACAACTTTTCCTGTACAATCTAGCCCAACTATCCATCTGTAAATTTATTTACATGTCCATTAAAACAAAATTTTTACTCTTATCTGTAAAAAAAAACCCATAGGACAACATGTATGAAACTTGGCATGTCGACACAATTTTTTCGCATCTTTTTTTCAGTGTATAATGCACCTGTATATATAAATAAATGTGAATGTGCGGTCATACAGGCAGTCCCCGGGTTACATACAAGTTAGGGTCTGTAGGTTCCTTCTTAAATTGAATTTGTATGTAAGTCGAAACAAGTATATTTATTAAATGTAACTCCATAAAAAATGGTTTGGATAGCGCAGAGAAGAGTTAATACTCCATTTACATTTGTTTTGCTGTCTGTGCCCCTCCGTAGAAGATTTCACCTCACTTTCTCTTAAGAAAACAATATCGGTTCTGCACACCTTGGTTATGTGTATTTGTGGCTCAGTGGGAGGATTTTCATTTTTTTATAAGGCTTTATTAAATCCAAAGCAGACGTCATAATGAACTCATAAAATGTGTAGGATATTTTTACAGCAAACATACAGTATATTAACTCTCCATGCAACAATCAAGTCCAGATATTATGCAACGTAGTTACAGTCTGTACTTTGGGTCGTCTTGCAGTGCAATTATGCCCTCAAAGTACGGACTGAAAAGGCTCCATTTGAACCTGGGTAACTAGATGTAGCAGAGCAGAGTCTGTTAGATTAGACAGGGCTAGGTTTGCCAGACAGAACTAGGATGTCAGATACAAGATGCAACCAGGCTACCTGCTCATATGTAACAGAGTTTAGTTTATCAGATTTAGCTCAGCTGATTTTGTTAAACGCAGCAGAGCAGAGTTTGTCAATGCATGAGAGTTAAATTATCAAGATGCAGCAGGGTAAAATTATTTGGATGCAAAGATGAGTTGTCCATTTTCACTAGACCTGAGCTTTAAAGATGCAGCAGAGCCAAACTAGCAGATGTACACAGAACAGTTTAGCATGCACAATATATCAGAGCTGGGATAGCTAAATAAGAAGTGCTAATTGTCTCATATACACATAGCAGCACTTTGCATACCAGATGCAGCAGAGATAGGATGCTAGACACCGCAGTGTTGAATCACTCATCCAGATAGTAGAGCTGAGATGGTCACATACAGCAAAGCTGAACATACCGGATTCAGCTGAGCTGAGGCAGCCATGAGGAGAGCAGCTGTACTTGTCAGATGAAGCAGTGCTGGGTCCCTCCTCTCCCTCAGGTGGCCTGAGCTACAAGTACCACTGCAGCAGCTTGCCCTAGGTGACCTCCTCCCCCTCCTTTGCAGAGGGACTACAACTGCAGTAGTATGAGAGTGGAGTAGAGTGTGCAACTCACCTATTCCTTAGATCGCCGCCTGAACATCATCAAGAATGAAAGCTTGTCTGCCTGAAGATTTATTGCAGACGCGTGTTGGCGGGCACGAGGTATACAGAATCACAGCGCCTCACCAGAAAGCAGTACAGGCCCTTCTGTTAAACACCCTTTCTTCTTCACTGTTTAGAAGGGTGATGGGTCACACACTGGTTGTTTCATGAGCGCAGCTTGTTTTAGGCAGCTCGAAGTCAGCACTAGGCAGCATTCTAATGTTACGCCCCATACATTCCCGTTCTTAACTACAGGAAAGACGTAACTCGGAATGACGTAAGTCGGGGACTCACTGTATATGGCGCCTAAGGTTCAACGTGCCTAGCGTATGTGTTTGGCACTCTGTGGCGCTATGCGGCTGTTCGGGCAGTTATGCGCCTAATTTTGCCGCCCCACATTCACAAATGTGTTTAATATTATGAATGTGGTGCGACCCCAGAACGCCCCCAAAATGCCCCACTTTTTTTGGCACATTACAAAGTGTCAGGTCTGGAGCACAGTGCACCAAACATGTTCGTTCAACACCCTATACATCGGCAAATTTTGGCACATTTAATGCCAGAAAAGTGATACTGACCCATTCATACATGAACTCCTGTTCACTACCTGAAAAGAGCATATGTAGGTTCATCTTATGAACAACCTTATATAAATCTATTTCAAATTCAGTAAATTTGTAGCTAGAGTGAATACAAAAATAATATAGAAATACAACATCAGTAATGTTATAATTAGAGATGGGCGAATTTCTCAAAAATTCGGTTCGGTCACTTTGCCAATTTCCGACAAAATTAAATTCGGTCGAATTAAATCGGGACGAATCGCGTTAAAAAACAGCTATTTCCAGGCTGCACAGATCCTGCAGGGTGCTGTAGAACTTTGTGCCATGCTTAAATATGCAGAGGGACCCTTGGTTTGGTCTTCTACAATGTTGTTTTTAGTATGACACGCAGAGGGACTGCTTGCCGCTCTTAGAATCGCTTCACTATAAAATTCCCTGGGCACTTAAAGAGGGCAAAACTGCCCAAAAAAACTCAAGCGGGAAATGTAGACTGATAAAGTCATGCCAGCGAAAGCTGGAAAAAAACAAGCTGAGAGCTCAGGTGGCAACATTAGTGGCAGAGTGGGGAGGTGACGGCGGCAGCCACAGCAGCATGAGGTCAGACAGTGGCACAATGACATTCTAAAAGGTGGCAAAAAACTGGAGTAGGCCACAGAGTGGCACAATGACACAGTGTGGAGGGCACGGCAGCAGCAGCATGAGGCGACAGTGGCACAATGACCTTCTGGAGGTGGCAAAAACTGGAGTAGGCCACAGAGTGGCACAATGACACAGTGTGGAAGGTAACGGCAGCAGAAGCATGAGTCAGACAGTGGCACAAATGACATTCTGGAGGTGGCAAAAACAGGAGTAGGCCACAGTGTGGCACAATGACACAGTGTGGAGGGCATGGCAGCAGCATGAGATCAGACAGCAGCACAATGACATTCTGGAGGTGGCAAAAACTGGAGTAGGCCACAGAGTGGCAAAAATGAACAGAGAGGGGAAAGGTGAGGGCGGCAGGAGCAACAGCATGAGGTCAGAGAGTGGCACAATGACACAATGTGGATGTCACGGCACCAGCAACAGCAGCATGAGGTCATAAAGTGTCACAATGACAGAGTGTGGAGGTGGGTGGCAATACCAGTCCCTGGCAAAGACGGTTGGTGGCAGATTGAGACACTGTCCGCAGAGAGGTGGCCTCAGGCGGGGGGCGGCATCAGAATAATGGTTGAGGCAGGTGGTTTGAACCCAGACTCATTTCTCACGTTTGGGTGAAGCGTCATGGCTGATGTAGTCTGACGCTAAGGCATTGGTGTGTGGAAATCCTGGCCGATCCACGCCTGATTCATCTTGACAAAGGTCAGTCGTTCCACATTTCCCGTGGACAAGCGGGGTTTTCCTTGGGGTAACGATGGCCCCTGCTGCACTGAAAAACCTGCTCTGATGCCACACTACTGGCGGGCAGGACAGCTTCTCCACTGCAAAACTCGGCAAGTTGCGGCCACACATCCAGTTTGGCTGCCCAGTAGTCCAGGGGGATCTTCTAACTGGGGTGGCAGAGTGCTGTCCAGTAGGCCCCCACCTGTTGGTTCAGGGACTGCTCCAGGTCCTGCTGTGTGGGTGGCGACTACCCCTCCTCAAATAGGCGGGTGAAGGAAGTGCTCATCAGTGACTCCAGACTTAGGTTGCTGCTGATGGACTGGTACTGCTCCTACCCCCCACCTTCCCCAGCAGTCGCGGCGTTAGTACGTGAGCCTGAAAAAACCCCCCGGTAGCCCTGTCAGAGGGGGACGATGCCGACATGGGCAGGGCCCAACTGACTACGGAGGATTTCCCTATAGTATTTGAGTTTGTCCCCCCTCTCAGTAGTGGGAAAAAGGCTCCCTTTTTGGCCCGGTGAGAGGGTCCAATGGGTGGAGAGCCAAAAGTCACCCCTCTGCCGGATGGTGACTACCCAAAGGCAAATCAGCATGCGCGGGCCATCTGCACAAGTGACT
Source organism: Phyllomedusa bahiana (assembly GCA_025379985.1). NCBI lineage: Eukaryota > Metazoa > Chordata > Amphibia > Anura > Hylidae > Phyllomedusa > Phyllomedusa bahiana. The sequence goes on along the minus strand of JAODAL010001225.1, from coordinate 63,067 downwards.
CCGAGAGGCTCCCTGCCCCCATCCCATGTATCCCGAACAGTGCTTGCGGGTCTCTCCTCGTCTTCCTCATCCCCATCGACCTCCTCCAGCTGCCTTCCCCTCCTCTCTTGTCACCAGGTAGAAATCCATCTTTTCACCAGAAAATGTTTCTTCTCCAATTCCTCCTCCTCCTCCAGTTCAGTCCCCCCCGGATCATGTGGCCGCGAGATGCAGTCGCCCATCTCCATCCCCTGCCCAGCAGATTTTTCAGCATCGATCTGGGAAAAAAGCAGTGGAATGACGAATTCATCCCGTAGTCCGGCGACTGACAAATAACGTCCCCCTCCTCGATGGCCTCAACAAACGGCAGGTGTCAGGGCAGGCTGCCACTGGCTGACATCAAGTTCCCGGGGGGTACCCCTGTGCCCCTGGATCATAAAAAAAAAATCGTTAAGGGCCCTTTCTCTGTTCATACAGTGGTAAAACATGGCAGGCTGGAATTCCAAGGGTGGAAACATCGCATATCAGAGTGTGTTGAGGGGGGCCGTTCTGCCGCTGCAATTCAGGAGGGTGTTCCGGGCTTTGTGGAAAGGGGTAAGTGATGCACAGTTTCTGGCCATTTCAGAATCTTCTGAAGATGGGGTGGAAGACTTCAGGAACCTTTTCAAACCAGATTGAACACTGCGCCAGCAGGGCGCATGGCCCATCCCCCCTCGGTGCTGCGCGGACACCATTTTCCTCCCATTGTCCACACCAGGGTTCCGATTTGCAGTTGGCGGGAAAAAAGCCACAAAATAATTTCTTGCTGCATGACGCGGAGCAGTTCCCCTGTGTGACTTCGTTCGCCGAGGAAAGCGGGTTGAGAACGGTGACACCGCTGTGCCCACACATGTGGTATGATGGAGAGTACTTGTGGAGGCTGAGTTGGGGGGTGGTGATGGAGGAGGAGGAATGGACTTTGGGCGCAGGAGCTGCAGTTTTGAAAACGTGGGGGGAGAAGCGGCTCTCCGCCCAAAATTGTTGGGTGCCTGGCCGGAAAAGCACATTCACCCAAGGGGGCCGTAAAAGGACATGATGGCCCTGACCGTGTTTTACGCCCAGACGCCCGTGCTGCCCCTTGGAACAAACCGATAAGCTCAAGGATGGCCCACTTTCTTTTACTATTTAGAAGTGCTGGTACTGCCTCTTTGGAAAAAGAAATTACGGCTTGAACTCTCCATCTTGGCTGGGACAACCCTTTGTTTTCTGAATGGTGCAGAGTCCCCCATTTGGAAAGGGGGGGACTGCAGTACAACAACTTGGACAGGGGCCGGTCAGTGCGCACCTTAGGTGGTTGGACTATATGTTTCTCTTGCAAACGCCTCGATGAACGACTGCTGGGGCCATGAGAGCGAAGAGCTGGAGCATCTGGACTGGGAGTGATCCAAAAAGAAACAGCTCCCCTTTGCAGAGGTGGTGGGGCGTTGATGGCTGCAATGGCTGCGAGCCACAGGCCGTGCGGCGGCGGCAGGATGGACCACTACATTTTTGGCCACGTTTCTCCCCGGCCACCGGATGGTCGCTGCATTTGTTTTTCGCAGGGCCATGATCCAACATTGCTCCTGGCCCGCTTTACTTTTGCCCACAGATTCTACTTTACCCCCTATTGGCTCCTCGGTGTCTTAGCAAAGAACTGCACACCGCCCAGTATGATTTTACCGCCCAAAGCTCCGCACTGAGTGACTTACCGCCCCGCTTCCCCGCTGAGCCCCCTTTGCTACTTTCTGGACCTGTGAAGGGGTTTTCAAACCCCCGGCCGCTTGGCTCCCGACCCTCACATGCTGCTACCCTGTTTTCTCCGGCCCCACAACCCATTGCTGGGCTGCGCCCTGCCTGACCGCAAGCTGACGCCCTCTTCTCCTGAGATGATGAAGCCCCTTGCCACACCCGGCTCCCAATTTTCAGTCGGCTACTCATCATCTTTTGGTTTTTCGTCACTGGTCCTCATCCTGGTCTTTGGGATGCGAGGCTACCCCTCACAAAATGACCTCCCATGCCACTCTCCACATTTATACTTTTCCGCCTACTGCAAAAAGCAGGGGAATTTGGGCCCCCTTTCTTCGCTGACAAGTAGCTGCTGACTGCCCCCCTCAAATTTTTCATCCTCTTATAGTGGCCTGAGCCCAGACCCCATAGTGATCTTGGTGAGGGGAACCCCATGGGAAGATGCGGGTTGGGCATGAGGGCCGCTGGGTCCCCTCCGGGCCCTGCCAACTAAGGGTTTGTTGACGTTCCCACCGACTGTTGGCTGGGTTTCAGATGCACTGGGAGGAATGGATGACCAGTCAACCCAATCAAAACCCTGGGTTACTTCATACACGCCGCAGATGACAGCGGCAGTTGTGGCCTCACCGAGTGACCCCTGCTGCGACGTCCCCTTTTCTGTGCTGCGACCTGGGCCTCTCCAGGAATGTTTGTGCCCCTGCCACTCGCAGGTGAAGAGCCCGCCCCTCGTGTCGACATATTTTTTTTCTAAAATTAAGAACTGTTTGATGAAGAATCTGTATATGAAAAAACACACCCCGTATTTGATTAAATAAACCAGTAACAAGCTTGGGTAACCCTTTGGATAAAAATTGCGCTCCCCAAATGGCCGGAAAAATTTTCTTGTATGGCCCTTTAAAAACTCTGTGATTTACTGAATATAAAGCCCCAAAACAGGCTTAATTTTAAACCTTCGGGATATGAATTTTTACAGAATTTTCTTTGTGGGGATGAAAAAAAAAAGTTTCTTTTTCTGAGTACAACTGCAATTAACCCCCTGGGATGTAAATTTTCGCAAAAAAAATTGAGCAGCCAAAATGAAGTGGTATTTGTATTGTAAAAACGCTGTTCTTCTAAATGAATACAACAGGAACAGGCTTAGATCACCCTTGGATATTCAAAGTGCTGTGAGCAGATAGCATTAAAATGTATATGCAGCTGCTCTGGACGCACACTGGTCTTCAGTTCCAATACCCCACAAAATCAGAAACGTTAAGAGAAGCAGTCTCTGAGACAAGCTGAGACACCCCCCAAAAACCGCTGCATAAAAATGAGTTCTTTAGTATCAGCTATCATAACGCAGCAGCGGCAAGCACCTTCCCTACTCAGTACAGTGAGAGCGGTATGAGCTCCCAGCGTCGCGCCCGGACTTATATAGTGCGGTGACGTCACAGAATCCCGCCGGTCTCTGATTGGCTTCATCTCTGCACATGTCATGCAGGCTATGCCCTTCTTCCTCCCAGAGTTCTTGCCCATGTAACGCCATGTACTCGCAGCCATTTTATCAATCAAAAGCACACTTCATTCACGCGAAGTACCCCAAACTTCGACTTCGTTCCGAACCGAAGTTTTCCTGAAATTCTAAACGAATTCCACTTCGTTAGATCAATTCGCCCATCTCTAGTTATGATGATATACAGAATCCTCTACTTCTCTAGAAGATCTGCTTGTGTTTCTTACCTACTTTGTTTTTCTTTTCCCCTTGGCATCCTCTTCACATCCTCTTCCTGAAACAGTTACACGTATGGTAGCCTCATATCTAGAGGGAGTGTGCATAGATGGAGTACACTGTAGATATTCTTAACAATGAACTTGGCTGTAATTTCTCCAGTCACTCCTTGTTTAACCCTCATTTTTAACCCTCTGATAATTCCAATTAAATGTCTAAGCAATGTACAAATCCTGTTTATCATAAAGAAACTTCTCATCTGATTTTAATTCCACTTAGATAGGGGTTAATTATATTTTCATCTTTTACAAAACTGTCTGTTAAAGGGGATGTATCGCTTCTTTAGTTCGGCTGATTCATACTGCTCTCAGCTTCTCAACTCTAGAAATACAGGGGCGTTTCTTCCCCTCCCAGCTGGGTGACATCATCCCCCCTTCACTATTCATGCTGACTCCCGAGACTCCCCCCACTTCTTCTCTGAGTCCACATGTCACTGTGTCTTTCCCTATCAGTCTTATTTTGTAAGAGCTGTATACATACCACAGGCTGCATTCAATCTAGACTGAGCACTGATCTTAGCTTTCTATGAACGGCACAGATCTCCCTTCTATTAGGAGAGGCAGGGATCAACACACAATTGTGCTGTTTCCTGATTATAGGAGCCCCGCAGTGTTATTCTGTTTCTTCTGGCTGTGCAGAGTAAATATGTGCCGGTCCCTTACTTTGAGTGAAAGGCAGGAATGCAAGCTCCGTGACCGGGGGCAGAACAGAATGTAAATGAGCTGTCAGCTAGTCATATGCTAGAAGGAGGGATCAGACCAGCACTGGATATCAGTGTAAACAGAAACAGAAGATAAGGAAAACTGTGAATACAAGACAGCTTTGCTAATGACATCTAATTGAAAACTTGTTTGTTTTCACTGTCCCCTCAATCTGAAGACCATTTAATGAAATGATAAAACTCCTTTAATCTACTTTTCAGTTACCCCTCAGTTCTTTCCAGTTCTTTTATAGTAAATTAGTATTCATTCTTCCCACACAGTAATACTTATCCCATTCCCCCAAACTGAAGTAATGTTGTAAACCCTTCAACCAGATGCAAAATCTGGGTTATACCGTAATTGAATGATTTCCATATTTACAACATCTCCTATGATGCAGAGCACCTTGAATACTTGCATTGATGGGATCGTTTTAAAAAAACATAAAGGGCCTTATGTTTGAAAACAGTCCAGCATTAAGACTGTCCTTGTTGCCCATAGCAACCAGAGCTCAGCTTTTATTTTTTCAGAGCACTATATAAAATGAAATCTGAGCTCTTATTGGTTGCTACGGGCAACAAAGACCGTCTCTGTAACGTGACATATACAGTTTTTTCATTACATAAGCCCTAAGGTCTTGTTACAGAGAAATTATGTAGTTAAGTGTACATAACTAAATCAGGAACTAATTTTAAAGCCTCTTCTACGGTAAGTTTAAATAAAACTGTAAGTTGTCTGAATTGCATGGCAGCATAGCATCTCTATAACTATCCCATTAGCACCATCATGTTGGACTACTGGTTTGATATTCTCTTGATGAAACGCTGTATTTGCCTTACACCAGGCATCACTATACCTAAATGGCAAATTTCTCTTTTAAACTGATCTTCCTAAAGAACAATAGACCTAAGAACTTGGGATCACCCAGGAGATTTTCCAGTGTAATTGTGACACATGCTTTGATGGCACTTTTGGCATTGATGGTACTTTTGGTCACTAGTGATTTCTTTGCTGCTGTTCCTTAAACCAAAGTCTTTAAACCATTTAATCAGTATCCAGTACCTCTCCTGACATCTCTAAATAATTGTATTCCCCAAATCACAACTACGTAGCATGTTTTCCTATTTCTATGAGAATGTATGGATAAATTGAGAAATGGGTGTTACAAAACCAGTTGTATATAGGATGTGTCCTTACATGCTCTGACACAGTCCAAATACTGAAAGTGTCTTAGGGTATGTTCAGATGATCTATAGCAGGCTTGCACATACCTCTAAAGCACTCCGCCAGGCCCCCATCCACTTTCCCTGGGATATATGACATGTCACTTCTTTCTGCAAGTGCACAGTACGCGCCTGGGAAAACGGCAGGTAATCATAGCACTCAATGAGTGTTATGATTTAACATATTTGCAGGATGTACTTCGGTCGTTGTGCAGCGCAATTACGCCCTGAAGTACGCCCTTCAACTACAACGTGTGAACGTACCCTTACAGTGAAGGTATACATTTTTTTTTTAATTTTTCTTATACATTATAAGCAGAAAAAGGAACAGCACAATTAAGATTTCTTTGAAAAGATGCTGCAGAATTATTAAATCAGAAATGCAACTATTTACTAAAAGCAGCCATGTTAGGAGGCCTGGCAGCTCCTTATCATAGAGAGATTTGTAGTTTTTTGTACCACCTTCTGGGAATATTTTGTATAACCTTATATTTTGTAATTATTTCTATTAAAAGTGGTACAACCAGGAGCAGCCATTTCACATGTGGGTAATATATCTACAGTGGGTTGAAAAAGTGTCCATACCCCTTAAATTGTTCGTCATTTTTAAACCTTACAGCCAAAAAGTAAAATATATTTTATTGAATTTCTATTGAGGAGCAACACAAAAGTAACAAGTATTTGTGAAGTGTAAAGAAAATCACTAGAAAGCTCAGGGATAAAGTTTTGGAAAAGTGTATTGCAGGGTTACAATTTAAAAAAAAAAGTCAAAGCTCTGAACATTCTACAGAACACTCTTCAGTGCATTATCCCTAAATGAAAGGAGTATGACACATCAGCTAACCTATCAAGATATGACTGTCACCTAAACTGACAGCCCAAAGGAAAGTACTAATTAGAGAAGCAGCCAAGAGGTCCAGGGTCACTCTAGAGGACCTACAGAGATGCACTTCTTAGGTGGGAGAATCTGTCCACAAAAATCTATTAGTCAGGCCACAAATCAGGCAATTATGGAAGAGTGGCAAGAAGAAAGCCATTTCTGAAAGCAAGCCATAACATGCCCATTTGCAATTTGCAAACAGCTATGTACGGAACACAGCAAGCATTTGGAAGAAGGAGTTCTGGTCAGATGAGATCAAAATTTAACTTTTTGGCCTAAATGTCAAATGCTATTTGTGGAGGAAAGCCAACACTGCACATTGGCCTGAATTGACTATCCTCACCATGAAGCATGGTGGGAGCAGCATCATACTGGGGAGAGGCTTTGCTTCTGCAACGACTGGGAAGCTGGTGAGAATTGATGGGAAGATGGACAGAGCTAAACATAGAGTAATGCTGAAGGAAAACATGTTAGAGACCGGTCACGGACTGGGGCAAAGGTTCACCTTTTAGCAGGGCAACAACCCTAAAGATACAGCCAAAGCTACAATGGAATGGTTTAAATCAAAGCATATTCATTTGTTAAAATGATCCAAAGTCCAGACCTAAATTCCATTGAGAATCTGTGTCATGACTTTAAAAAAAAATCACGGTTTACAAATTTTTACCAGCCAATCTGATACAGTTAGAGCTATTTTGCAAAGAAGAATAGGCAAAAATTCCAGCCTCCAGATGTGCAAAGCTGGAAGAGATATACCCCAATAGACTCACAGCAGTTATTGTATCTGCTGGGAGCTAAATACATAAGCACACCACACTTTTCAGTTTTCCTAATTTTCAAAAATTTGGAAAAGCAAATAACATTTTCTTTACACTTTACAAAATACTTGCTACTCTATGTTGCTCCATCACACAAAATATATAAAAAAATCAATCTGAGGCTGTAACGATTAGAAAAAAGGAACAGTTCAAAGAGTATGAATACTTTTGCAACCTACTGTAGCAATACTACCCACGTGTAAAATGGCTGCTACTGGTTGTCACAATTTAAAACAAAAATAAAAACTTTGTGCTTGCTAAGTTTCCTTTTGTTACATAATTGCATTTTACACCAACAAAAGGAACCATTGAACAGAACAAATTTGCAATTATAGTGTATGTCTAGAAGGGGCAAATATAAAAAAAATAAATTTATGTCTATATATGTCGGTAGATAGATAGATAGATAGATAGATAGATAGATAGATAGATAGATAGATAGATAGATAGATAGATAGAGTATATATGTAACTTTACTTTGCTACCAAACAGTTCAGTTATTCTGTGTGTTATTTTAGAATATGTTCTTTTGCTGAAACTCAACCTGTAATGTCAGATTCATAATGCCAGACAGTCTCAGATGAGATCTGTGTGAGCTATTTTCGCTTCTTACTAATCTTCAAAGGTAGATATACAACAGAGTAGAAGAGACCGACATTGTCAAGGGAGTACTAGTCTGCACTGTTATTTCTAATAGCAAAATAAACTGTCTTGCTTAGAGAAATTTTTCAACTTGATGGACATGATAGATTTCTAAAAACATGGTTTTATGTATGTTTAGCAAATTTTAAGAAAACATAACTAAAACTAAGCTAAACTATTTCAAAATTATTTTTTAATGACATGACTAATTGATAATTCTTACTACTTTTTAGATTTTCAATGTTATATTGCTAGGATGCACAAAAAATAATATGTAAAATAGAAATTGTGCCATATAGTGTATAAATAATACCAACATGAAGTGCATAATTTTATTATAATTCTACTCAATTACAAGTGCAGAAATAATAGTGCTCTATAAAAGTAAAATACCGACACACTATACACCAAAAAACATTAACATACAGTGTACAAATGATACTGCTACAAAGAGCTAAATTAATATTATTGTAGAATTATTTCAGTAATTTGTCTATTGTAAAGTGCCAAAGAACATAACATACTGTATGAACAGAAATTTTGTATATATGTTGTAAGTGATTAGGTAGCTGGTTGGTCATCTCCTGGGTAGATGGGCACAGCTCAGCGGCCACAGATGTCCAAACGACAAGAAAAGTTCATTTAAACTGACCGCAGCCAGTTTTATTGTCAGCTTGTTGTACATAAAAACAAAACAAACAAAACAAATCCTACGCCTGTCCGGCTCTAAGTAAACATCAGGATTCCTCTCTATCCCAGTGCCGGCCTAATATCAGTCACCATAATAAAACAGTATGTGCATAGCACAAGCATCCGCTCCCACAGGTTCTTAGCAAGTGACCTGTTCCCAGGCTGAGAGAGCGTGTGTCTGCAGCTTTGGCCTTTTATGATGCTAACACACCTTGGACTAATCAGACAGCCCAAGACCCGGACTGTCCAGGTGGAGTGGGGGCCCACCCTCGCTTTCCTCACTCCAGCAAACCAGCCCTTGCAAATGGGTTTTACCTAAACCCAACACATAGAGATCTTTAGATCTCTGACGCTACTATTTTCTGGTTGCTTTTTACCTGGCAGACATTAGGAATCTTGGGCAAATATACACTCCTTCTATTTCCAGTCCAGACACTCTGTCACACAGTGCATACACTTGCTACAGACAATCACAAATGTATGTAGACACTGCTTAAATAAGCACAAATAAGAGGTTTAGCATGGACAGAAGCATGCAAAAATGCTTCACGATATATCAGTATATGGGACAAGGGGTGCAGGACATAGGTATCTGGAAGCCCTATCTCCCTGTTCCGTCCTGTGTCAGCAATGCAGTAAGCTACAATAGTTGGGATCCTCTTATTAGTTATTGTAACTGTATCCAGGCAGCATCATTGTTAGGACAGACAAAAGAAGGAGTAGGAAGAATTAGCTTAGGTCATAAGCAGGCTTTGTTTATAACGGGTTCTCTCCACTGCAGGAATGGGACAGTTCTATAAGAGAGGCGAGTATACTTAATGTGTAAGGCCTGGTTTAAATTTGCATGAGGTATCACCTTCATTTTCTCCATTAAAATGACACAATGACAGAAACCCAAAAGACGCCATTGTAGTCAATGCAGTCTGTTGAATGCTGTTGGTGTCCATCATGTAATGGATCCAGCGCTGTCTCTGGAAAGGAACCTCAGATACAGATGTGAACTGAGCCTAAAGTGTATGTATGCATGTAAGGTGTATACATGGTATGGAAAGTGTAGGTATGTGTGTGTAATGCGTAAGTATACATTTGTATACATTTGTTGCAAGATATACTGATGGCATTAGTTACAGAAGAATTTCTAAAATACTGAAGGTTCCAGTGAGCCATTTTGGGGCCATAATCTGGAAGTGGAAAGAACATAATTTCACCATAAACCAGCCACAATCAGGTGCTCCCCACAAGATTTCAGACCGAGGAGTGAAAATAATTATCTGAAGAGCTGCCCAAGAGCCAAGGATCACCTGTGGAGAGTTAATATTATATTACTATAAATCATTATACACATTACACATGGAGATACTCACACCACACATACATATTATTTGCATATAGTTATATAGTTGCACCTATTACACATACTGACTTTTGTAGCGTGAGAACAAAGCCTCTCCCCATTCTTTCTCTGTAAACAGAGTTGCTGTTCAGATCAAGTTACAATGGCTGACACAAAGCTCCTGCTGCTGTAAATTCATCTTGTACCCTCATCCTGTACCCATTTCCAGAGCCCTGCCTCCACCGCCACCCACCACATCTCCAAGAGGTGCATTACTAGATCAGTTTATTATCTGTAGACCCTTCTAACAGAAAGGGATTTCCCAAAGTAGACATCCACAATTCGACTCTTAATTTAAATATACATGTATAGCAGAATCTATTTTTTAATCCATAACTTCTTGTATTTCTTATGTTTCATGAATTCTATAACTTTCTAGGTGTCATACGCCATGTAGGTGATGCTTTGAAAGACCATGCATCCAAATCAAGAGGCAAGATCTGCACAATCGGTATTGCCCCTTGGGGAATAGTGGAAAACCAAGAGGACCTCATTGGCAAAGATGTAAGTCATTTTTACTATTATAAGTATTAAATGCAATGGTTGGTTGACATACTTCTGCATACTTTTACAATATCTGTCAAGATTTCAACTTATATCAATGAAAGGCAGTAAATTGCAGTAATTAATGCACTATATCAATCTATCCAAACTAATTTCCTTTTCAGTGTAAATATTTTCCACACTATTAAATTGATCATAAACTTAAGATGTCTTTTAATATTGAGAGCGTCAGATACAGAATTTCCCTGGTTTATTTTCTCTTGATACCACCTCATATTAAAGGGGTGTTATCGTTTCATTAAATGGTCTTCAGAATAAGGGGACAGTGAAAACAAGCAACTTTGCAATTGGATGTCATTAGCAAAGCTGCCTTGTTTTCACAGTGTCCCTTATCTTGTGTTTTTATTTACCCTGATATCCAGTGTGGTCTAATCCCTCCTCCTTGCAATTCACTAGCTGAGAGCTCATTTACATTCTGTACAGCCCATGGGTCGATTCACGGAGCTGTGTCTCTGACTCAGAGTTAGGGGCCGTAGCATTTTCTGTCTCCACACCTAGCAGAAACAGACTGCAGCAGATTGTACAATGAGAAAACATGACAGTTTTGTCCCTGTGCCTAACTCTCCTGCATACACGCAGATCTTTGCCGTTCTTAGAAAGCTGTAATACATCTCCAGCTGTGAGAGATCAGTGCTCAGATTAGATTGAATGCAGCCTGTGGTATGTATACAGCTCTTATAAAATAAGACTGATAGGGAGAGACACAGTGATATGTGGACTCAGAGGGGAGGGGGGGGGGGGAGTCTCAGGCCAGCAGTGAAGGTGGGATGATGTCATCCAGCTGGTAGGGGAAGAAACGCCCCTGCATTCACAGAGCTGGGAAGCTAAGAGTAGTGTGAATCAGCTGAAGTAAGGAAGCGATACATCCCCTTTAAGCTATTAATGGATGGGGCCTTAATACCGAGTAGCCCTACACTCCTTGTCAATACCAATGACTATTTGCCAGCTATAATTATTACACTGGATATAGATAACAATAAAACCAAACAGATTTTTTTTTTAAGCTATTTGTTTGTTCAGTTTCATGTAGCTTCCTTTACCACTATAACAAATTTGTCAGTAATGCATGGGCCAAGTATATTATTTAAAACAACAGTATCTATCTGGCTAAATAAACTACATCAACAAAGATAACCCACTTCTGTTACTTTATGTGACACAAATAATACAAATAAAGAAAAAGAGAAAACAAATTAGATTAAATATCCATTTACAAGACAATGATTCATCTCCCCATTATAATGCAAGCAATTTGTATGCACGAATATGTATGAATGACTATAACCAAGAAATAAATAGGAATGTATAGAGCTATGAATAAAATTTAATATTTTCTGTTATATTTTCTGAAATTGTCAACATAGAATGACCTTGTGGAGTTATTTTATCCAAAATATTAGTTACATCATATAAAGTTCCCATATACTCTGTCATCAAAGAGCTTTTTCCATGAGGCTGTTTTACAGAACCTGTGATTATTGCCAGTTTTATTTGTGATGTATTACTGGTTGAATAATGGGTATACACAAATAGGTACTGTATTGAAAGCTACAATACAACATTGTCTTTTTTTTTTATTCAACAAATAGGTGGTTCGTCCATATCAGACCATGTCTAATCCGATGAGCAAATTAACGGTATTAAACAGTATGCACTCACATTTTATTCTGGCTGATAATGGAACAACTGGCAAGTATGGTGCAGAAGTCAAACTACGGCGGCAGCTGGAAAAACACATCTCCCTCCAGAAAATTAATACAAGTAAGTAATGATATCTGTATTATACTCTAAATATTATGTAGAAATGTATTTATTTTTCATACATGAAAACGTCATATTAGATGGAAACTAATTTAAAAGGGAGACTTTTAAAATTAAATTGAGCATGTAAAAAATTGTACAACTTTGGTTAATTAGCACAGCAGCATAGAGTAATTAATGTAGCTAGCAATAATCATTCACTCACTGACCTGATATGAATTCAGTTTTCAGAGATGTATAAAATCCAAAAGACAGCAAATATAGCAAAAGCGGAGGATCTGGCACGTGGTCACTCCCTCCCTCAGGCCCTACCTTCTTTGCCTTACTAATGACCTCTTACTACGGGACTCATAAAAAATGTATGTGTGTCTACTGCTGCTAGTAAATAGCCATGTAAAAGACACTTGGCTAAATCCAAACCCCCATAGAAGTGAATGAGGAGGACAGCCTGAGAGTCACCTGCGAGCCAACCTATGCAGCACACATTACTTCCTGGGAACACCCTTTTAGCATCTGCCTTTTTTGTGTTTACACTATATTAGTGTAAAATACATCATCCATGAGACAGCAGAAATATTCATTGCTGCACCATTCTGATAAATTTGATGCAGTTTCCAACTTTCACATAACATTTTTGGCCTCTGTTGCCGATCTTCACTGGGATACCTTGAATCTGTAGGGTAAACATAGTCCAAATTGAACTAAGAATGCTCTATTTTCTCAATATATATGCTTCCTGTGCCAGACATGTAGTAGACCATTTGGTGCCCGACACGTTTTGAAGGTAAAGCAATTGCCATAGAATTTGGATTACCTCTGCCTTGCCCAGTGCACTGTGTAATATTTTCTCTTTAAAACTAAAAAAACATATGTGAACAATACAGTAAAAATTATTTAGTGGTACTTATTATCATTTCATTATTTGTTTTCACACAGCAACCAAAAATAACATTTCCTGAACCTGGATATAACAAAAACACTTTAAATTATTTAAAATATCATACAAGATACCTCTGCAGGGTGTATAGTAATTAATACATGATTTGTGTTTTACTTCTTTTAATATTCATTTTTTGCCCACAAACTGAATAACAAATACTTAGTCCTGCATCTACATAAACTAGAGTTTCAACAGAGACTAATCAGGTAGAAAGGAGTTATTTATTCTTATATTAGAATCATGATTCTGTGTATGCCTAGCAATACATGTTGCTAATACTACTTAGCTGCATAGATTGTTAGCTATAGATATTGTTTTCTCCCATCATTGACTGCATTCGGACATCTCCTTTTATCAGTACCAATTTTAGAGAGACCAGGTGGTCTACATACTAAAGTAAAGGTGCTCCGTATGCTGCCATGTGATGCTACAATGCTTCTACTGGAAGGTTCAGTAGTATCTCTTAGCGAAATATGGTGTCAAAATATGGCTTAGTAGATTGTGTAGGTAGAATTACTCTGTTGTTAATTATTTTGTATGTCCTTTATTCCCCCACTGAGCTCCCTGAAATATTTTACATATACATTGAGCTAAACATAAAATGTAACTAGATTGTTCTAAACATAAATTACCCGTCTTTCCTAAATAATGTTTTTATTGCTAAATATTATTAATTTACACAGTATATGATACTTAATTGACAGTACATGTACATATACTATACTCAAAACTGTTGATGTATAAATATACCACACCAGTATTTTGTTAGAGACCTGTGGATGACAATATCAATTTTACAGAAGCAAAACAATCCAGGGTTGCCCATGCTGTATCGGCTATTATGTAGGCAAAGGTCCAAACATATTTAGGCTATGTTCACACGGCTTAAAATGGGACGTATTTCAGTCCGTAATTACGCGCTGTAGTGCGCAAATCACGGCTGGAATACGTCCCAGTCATTACGGTAATCCACAGTTCTCATAGAGAACTATGGATTACTTCTTCTCTCCCCGCTCGGCGAATCCGCTGCGGGGGGAGATAAGTGACATGTGAATTACCAGCGGCGTATACACGCCGCTAGTGATGATAGTCTATGGGCCGGCGAGGTGCCGGCCCCCCGCTCCCACCCCGCCCCCGTCCACACGGCGTACTGGCGGGGCGGAATTATGCCCCGCAAATAAGCCGTGTGAACATAGCCTTATGTATCTGGCAAAACAACAGAGCAAATGTGAGGTCTGAAGTTTTGCATGTTTGTTTTTACTGTAATTTCTTTTCAGTAAAAGAAACAATGTGTCAGCGGTGGTGGTCTCAGGCAGAAGCTTTTATTTATTCATAGAAAGTATAAAGAAGCAGGATTCTTAGGGAAAGTCCACACGGCATGGTTTTTTAGTTGGATTTTCAGATGGTTTGCGTTTTAAAAACCACCTGAAAACCGACAAGCAACCATCCCCATAGATTTTAAAAAAATCCCCCCATAGAAACACTGAGCAGATTTTTACAAAGGTTTTCACATTTGGGTTCCAAAATTCCGGAAAATGCCCAATTTCTGCTGTAAAGGGGGGTAGGTATGCAGGGGGGGGAAAAAAAGGGGATAGCGAATCTGCAAACCATGGACAGAACTGTCGTTTTGCCTTCCCAAAAATGTAAAGTTATTGAAAAGTAACAGTAAACCAAAAATAGTCCATATGAAAACCATACATCTATGCACAAAAAAAAGGACTCATACAGGTTCACAGAAAGAAAAATAAAAGTTTTAAATGGTGCTGCAACTCAAACTAGAAAAAAGAACATCAGAATCGTAATGACCTGTAGAATAAAAAGAAGTCATTTATACCACACGTCCCAGAAAAAGATGGTGCGATTGTGTTTTTTTTTTTCATTTACCACTGGTAAAATTATAAGGTCAATATAGTACAATACATATAATTAACTTAATGAACCAAAAAAAGAAAAAGGAAAAAAGATGAGAGAAAAGAAGAAACCATATAACCACAAGAACAAATTTACATAACAAAATTGTATAATACAAGTACGACAGTTATACATATAGAAATATATATAAATATATAGAAAATTTTGCAGCACACAAAAAAATTGTGGGTGCTAGCACATAGGTCTTGACCAGAATCAAAGTATATAAAAGTTGAAAATCCACAGCATTCCATAGTTGAAAAATGAAGATAAACTTGTGTTTTATTCACCCATACACTTGAAACTTTACAGCTCTACGATAGAGCCTTTTTCAAGCAATGTAATACACACGTAAAGGGTATTTAAACACAAGTAATCAATTAGCATACATATTTATTAATAAATGTTAAATGTGAAATACAACAATCTCATCAAGTATAAAAAGTGTATACAAAACTCAAATTATATATATATATATGTATATAATATATAAATAAATATATGTATGTGTGTGTATATATATGTGTACATATATATTTGTCACTATATGTTCAAAATATCCAATAATGAAGACTAACTTATATAAGCCCATGAATACATGTGTAAAAAAAAGTTAATAATTCATAAGTGGAGCATGATTAAATAGTCCAGTTCATCTGTAGTGACTGTAAATAATAAAAAAAAACTAGAAAAACACTCACCAAGGATATTAAACAACTTCCACATTCTACAGCATGCATGCCGTTAAAGTGCGCATGTCTGTGACACAAAAAACGTAATAACACTGCCAGTACTAGCAGAAGATAAAAAAGACAAATTGTTCATGCGCAGACTTCACTGGCAAGCTCACAAAGTGCCATACCCTATTTTACGAAAAAATTTATATTTGCACAAGCACACTAAATAACTTTGTTTTACAACTATTATAGAGTGTTGTGGATTTTATATACATATATAGAGAGAGTTAATAACCAGAGAAAGTATCTTCACATTATAAATCAAAAGTAAAGTATGCCTTAATTTTCCATTAAAAAAAGTTGTTATTTACCCCAAATAAAACTTTCCTATATGGGAAGTTATAAATCATATTAAAGTAGATACATGCTATATAACTCCAATACCATCATAGTAATAAATTACTACCACAGACTGAACTATGCATAAATGATGACTACCAGAGAATGAGATTCCACATAAAGAAGATAAGAAAAAAAGCTGGTTTACTCACTCAAACGTGACAACCTCTTTAATAGCATGTAGTTCTATAAAGTAGACACATACAAATCAATATGTGAAACACACACAATACATTTCAGGGCCTTGCAGCTATATTAGCTTTAAAAATAATGGTGCTTACTGCAAATCCCAAGCACAGTCCATGGATTTAAGCACTTCTGTTCTAGTGGGACTTTATATGATCTCAATTGATTTTAAAGGGGTTTTTTGCTTTTTGGGGTTTTTTCCAAAGCCCGCCCCTTACAGCCCGCTTCGGTTTTTCCCTTTTTGGGCAGGGTGTGGGGGGTTCACTCAGTATTACAATAGCTCTCTATTCTTTGTTGTGCCGGGTTTGAGGGACATTGATAATGGGGGGTTTCATAAAGGGGGAAAAGGCCCAAAAGCTCTAAAAGGTTAAAAACTAACCCACCTTTTTTATGGGAGCCTGTGGTGTTAATGGGTTAAGCCGGATTACCTGGTCCCCTACACGGCCACCGGGAAAATTTGTGCTAATTGCAGCTAACACTTGCTGGTTACAGCGTGGATGGGCCCGGGGGCCCTCCCCGCTATTTAACACTTATACACGGACAAAGATCGGGGCGCCCCCCCCCCCCCGGGGAAAACGCGGGCCCAGATTTGCTTAACATGGCACTGGAAGCTTTTTAAGGCTTAATTGCCGCCAGTTTTTGTTTTACTACACCGCTAAAGCAGGAAGTAGTAAAACCGATATTTATACACCCCAAGCATTGTCATAAATGCATTAGGCTGTATAAATGATTGAGCCCCCTAGTGGTGAAGTACCTTAGGAGGAAACAAAATTAAAGTTAAAACAAATTTAAAATGTTTTACAGGGAAAAAAAAAAATTAAATATAAAAAATTTCAAATCACCCCCTTTTGTCATTTTACAAATAAAAAAATAATACAAAAGTTACACATATTTGGTATATGAAAAAGTCCGAACTATTAAAATATAACATAATTTATCCCATACACTGAACACCGTAGAAGAAAAAAAATGGCAAATGCCAAAATTGTGTCTTTTTGGTCATTTCACATCCCCTAAATGTATACCGATAAAAAGTACACTTCAGCCCGCAAAAAAATGCACCCTCACTCAAGTCTGTAGGTGTTGGTACAAAAAAGTTATTGGTCGCATAAAATGGCACGGCCGCACAGATGTCAAAAATAGAAGATGTTTGGAATTTTCTTTACGGTACCAAAACATAATGAAAACCCAACATGTTTGGTATTGACTGATGTGTCTCAACCTGTAGAATACAGACAACACATCATCTTTACCGGAGATTAAATGCCATAAAAGCAAAACACCCGTAAACATGGCGCAACTAAATTTTTTTCAAATTTTGCCCCACTTTGAATTTTTTTTCGGTTTCCCAGAATATTTTATGGTACAATAAATGACACCATTAGAAAGTACGTCGTGTCCTGTAAAATAAAAGCCCTCATATGTCTATGTAGGTGGAAAAATAAAAATGTCATGGTTTTTGGAAGGTGGGGAGGAGAAAAATTAAGAGTCATATTTTTTTTCTTTTGGAGGAGTTAAGGGGTTAAAATTTGTCAGTAAGAAACATAAACAAGCTCCTGTGCTGCTGATAAGACAAGCAGAAAGTGACCATCCCAACAACCAGGCTACTGTTGCTAGAGCAGAGAGAGATATCCAGTAACCTAGGAAAGCTTGTGTACACAAGTGTGAGATAAGAACTTCTCTAGCTCTGAAGGGATGCAAAATCAGAACAGCAATATATTTGGTAATAGTCTTTATTTACTTTTCCCTACATGTCTAAAGCATTATTGCATGATTTCTTCACTCTTCTACTGCTAAACATTATGGTGAGAATACCCCTCTGCTCTTTTGCGACCCACAGAAAATAAAATTCCATCAGATACAGTCGTTTTAGCAATATATGCAGTATTTGAACTGTTCCTCAATTTTAAATGTTAGGCCCACAAATGTAATCACTGCCAGTATCATATATTAATTATGAAAACTCAGAAGAAACCAAATCACTGCTATAAATGAGTAACTTAACTAAAGATAAGCATAAAACATAACTTTTAATGAATCATAATTAAATAAAAAGTAAGAAAATCCAAAACTTCACATAAAGCATGGTCAAACAGTCATACAGACACATACAGGGGTAAAAAAAAATGTGATACTGGACTCACCACATCCAGGTTTCCCATTCAGATGATGCGGTGCTGTAAATCCATAAACATCCAACATAGATATAAGCAAGACATCCAGTGGTCCAAATTACAAATCTCTGCAACAGATGGGATCAAATAGTCCTAATGGACCCTCATGAAATTAGCTCCATTAGCGGAGCAATCACCCCGAAAAGGGCGACCCCACAGACTTTTACCTAGCCCTATTACTCACTCTAAGTGAACACCCCATATGCATTTCTTCCAGAAATAAAATGGACTCATCAGTGAGAAAAAATGTGAGAAGAAATTACTTATAAAGTGACGATCATGAAGTGGGCAAGTATAGCCCATGTAGGACAGGTAGCAAGTAGCCATAATAGGGCCAGGGGAGGGTTTTTCTGTGGGGTAGCCCTTTTCAGGGTGATTGCTCCACTAAGTTAAAGAATTTCTTAAGGGTCCATTAGGGCTATTTGATGCCTACTACCCCAAAGATTTTTTTTTGGGCCCCAGGGGCACCCACTTGTCTAACTTTTTTGGTATTATACAACACACGGCATCTTCTAAAAGGGAAACCTGGGAGTAGTCCATTATCACATTTTTTGACCAAAAATGCATTTTATTGACATTTTATTTGATGGGGGCAACCAAAAGTACAATATGTAAAAGGAATTTTAAAATGATAAATGCTTTTCCAACTTGTTGAAAATTAAAAAACTGAAACGTGTGACCAACTGCCTTTAGAAGTCATTTATTTATTAAACAGAGTAAATCTGTGTATAATTTGTTCTCAGTATAACTACTGCCTGCCTCAGATGTTTGTTAGAGAGCATTAGTAAAAAAAAAGTATTATGAAAACTAAGGGACACACCAGAACATTTCAGGAATATAGTTGTGGCAAAGTATATTGCAAGGTTAGGTTTTTTTTAAAAAATAGCCCAAACTATGAACATGTTACGAAACACTGTTCAATCCTTCACTGGTAAATGGAAAGGCAAGGCACCACTGTAACCACCACTGCTTTCCACTTTAAATGGCAGCCCAACGGGGATACTAAATTCAAGAAGCTGTCAAGAGGCACAGGATTACTTTGGAGGGACAGCAAAGATCCTTAGCTCAGGTGGAAGAGTATGTCGTGTACTCCTCAGATCTAGTTTTTATGGAAGAATGGCAAGAAAGCCCTTTTTGAAAACAAGCCATCAGAAGTCCAAGTTGCAGTTTCCAAAAAAGCTGTGTAGGGGACAAAAGCATGTGGAAGAAGGTCCTCTGGTCAGATGAGACCTATATGGAACTTTTTGCCCTAAATGCCAAATACAAGGTGGTATTGGCTCAGGGGGTGGCATGCTTTTTCTTCAGCATGGGCGGGAATGGTAAGATTTTATGGGAAATGGGGGAGAAAAAACAGACAATCCTGGGGAAAAACCTTTTAAGGCACCAAAGATTGAGACTGGGGCAAAAATTCATCTTACAGCAGCACAATGACCCTAATCATACAGCCAAAGCTACTATGGAATAGTTTCAATCAAAACATATTTAAGTGTTAAAATGGACAGTCACAGTCCAGACCTAAATCCTATTGAGGATCTGTGGCAGGATCTGAAAATTGCTGTTCACAAATGTTCGCCAACAATCTGACTGAGCTAAAGCTATTTTTCTAAAGAAGAATGGGCAAAAATTCCAGCCTCTATATGTGCAAAGCTGGTAAAGACATAGCCCGACAGACTTGCAGCTGTCATTGCATTTGATAAACTGGCGATTTTGCACGTTTTCCCACCTACAAAGAATGGGGAGGTCTGTCATTTTTATTGTAGGTACACTTCACATGTGTACAAACAAAAGGGGAGAGAGGCATGGACCGCACATCCTCAAAATATACGTTGATCTAATGCTTCTCAGCAAAAATTATAACAATTTTACTGTATTTTGAACTGTCCCGCCTTTAATTTTGATTGGTCAATACTTCTCCATAGGTTATAATGGTTCACTGTCGCTCCTATTCTGATCGGCTGGTTTCTGCCGACCAATGAGAAGAGCTTACAGGATTTGAATTACTGTATTTCCGGGCAATTTTTAATATCCAAATTCCCGATGTAGCGCCGTTCTTGATTTTTGGAAAGTGATTTTATTTATGTATTTTTTTAGTAGTTTTGAGCTCTTTTTCAGAGAATGTTTTACGCCTTTATAAAGGCGATTTTTTGATTCATACTCCATGATTTCTCGCTGTTTTCCAGCCTGTCTCGAATCGGAATACATGTGAGGCGCAGTCCCACACTGTGCCTAGGTCCCGCACTGCGCCCCACACACTGGCGAGGCCGGGTTACTTTCCCCGCATGTATGAGCGCACCTCCTCGGACGGCGAATATTAGGCGCAGCCCCGCACTGCGCCTAAGTCCCGCACTGTGCCTCACACACTGGCGAGGCGCGGCGGACTTTACATGGCATGTATGAGTGCACTACGTCGGACGGCGAACATTAGGCGCAGCCCCGCACTGCGCCTAGTCCCTTCTGCGCCCCACACACTGACGAGGCGCGGTGAACGTTTCCCCGCATGTATGAGCGCACCTCCTCGGACGCCGAATATTAGGCGCAGCCCCGCACTGCACCTAAGTCCCGCACTGCGCCCCACACACTGACGAGGTGTGGCGGACTTTACATGATATGTATGAGCGCACCTCGGCACCGACATAAATCAGGCGCAAATTTCGCTGGAAAACTGTCGGAAACATGCGCTCCGACGTGGCGAGATTCATACATGTTGCCCAAGGTTCTTAGTATACTTTTTGAACAAACGGTATAGGCCCACTTGCCACTTCATGGCGACCTTTTTAAAGTGGGTCCCTACACTAATGGATATAGCACTGCATGGAGTCCACTGCCGCTGCAATAACCGCACAAGCAAGGGGTGTCAATTCACCCAGTGGGCCGCAGCACCCATGCTGCAAGGCCTAGCCCCCCAGCTCTGGGCTGCACCACCCCTCAAGCATAGCACCACAGCAGGAATGGCTTCCACACAGCACCAACACCAAAAATTAAAGGTTGACACAGCTCACCTCTCCTGGACTTCCTGCAAGCAGACTGAAAGGAGCAGGGCATTAACCCCTATACAGACTACTGCTAATTAAAAACACCTGGGTCAAATGGGAGGAGTGCTGATCCATGTGTGCAAAGATAGACATATGTATACAAACAAAAGGGTTTTTTTTTCACAATGGATCAGCAATCCTGCCCTATTTGGCCCAGGTGTTTTTAATTAAAAGCGGTCTGTATAAAGGTATGTTCACACAGGGTAATTTCGTTGACATTCGCCGGTATTTACGCTCCTAATTGGGGGAATGCGGCCGAAATTAGGAAACCCAATTTTCAAGGAATGTGGATTACCCCTCCCTCCCCGCTTGTACAATATGTTTGGGATTGTACCGCATGGAAGATAAGTAATATTAAATTATTTGTGGCAAAACCCCGCGAAAATGAAGTAAATGGGGCTGGGGGGCGCCGCCTCCCCCCTGGGCTGCCGGAGTACCTTTAAATACGCGAGCCCCAAAACAACAATTACTGGGGTTTGCGTATGACCCCGCACTAAATCTGTGAACAACCCTAAGGAATTCCTTTTTCCTTTCAGTTTGTTGCGGGAGCCCAGAAGGAAAAGCATTCAACCTTTTCTTTTTTTCGTGGGGTGCTGGGGTGGGGGCCATTGCTGCTGTGATGCGGTTTGGGGGGTGGTGCAGCCCAAGCCAGGGGGGAATTTTTGACACAGGGGGCTTTTGGGGCCCCCGGGGCTTGCCCCTCATTTGTTTGTTTTTTTCTGGGGTGGTGCCGCCATGGAGTGCTACCAACATTAGTTGGGGACCCACTTAAAAAAAGGTCACCGGGAAGTGCAAGTGACCTATACGTTTATCAAAAAGTATACTAAGAACCTCCTGTTCTTTTTAAAAATGTTGCTGAAAAGCAATAGATCTTGAGGATAAGAGTGAGGATTGCGACCAACTTCTTTTTCCCATTTGTTACACTTCAAGTGAAAGACAAATCTAAAACAAAATCCAGAGATCACACTGAAAAATCTTTAAAAAATTTTAATTTCATTTATTGCATTAAAAAGATTGATATAATTGAAAAACAAACTTAATGTTTGCACAAAAATGTTTGCCCCCCGCAGCAGGGTTTTTGACCCACTTCTCCAACTTGTTTTCTCCAGACTTCGGGTTTTTGGGGGGCTGTTCGGCCTACCGGATTCACTCCCTCCAAAGTTTTTAGAGGGTTCAGGTCGGAGACGGGCTAGGGCACTCCAAAATTGAAATGCTTCTTCCACGCCGTAGTTGCTGTGGCTGTGTGTTTTGAGTCATTGTAATGCTGGAAGACCCAACTATGACAAATCTTGAATGCTGTTTTTGAGGGAAGGAGGTTGTTGGCCAAAATCTTAAATACACCTCCTTTCAATAGGGAAATTCCTCCTGTCTTCTTTGCGGAAAAGCAACTCAAAAGTATGATGCTTCCAACCCCATGCTTCACGGTTGGGACAGTGTTCTTGGGGTTGTACTCATACTTCTTCTTCCTCCAAATGCAACGAGTGGAATTGATATCAAAAAGTTCTATTTTGGGGCCATCTGACCCCAGACCTTCTCCCATGCCTCCGAGATCATCCAGATTGTCATGGTGAACTTCAAATGGACGGACAAGTTTGGCATCTGACCCCAGACCTTCTCCCCTCCTCCTCTTTAAACAAGCTTTTCATTTTTAATTCAAATGGGCCCGGACAATTTTGGGAGCAGGGGACCTTACCCCTCAGGTTTTAATCCAGATGGGAAAGTGTTTTCTAAGGTAATCTTTGAGACTAGCTCCCCGCTCTATTTAGGTCATTGACCCCCTCCTTTGAGTTCGGGGGTGATTCCTTACCCTTCTCAAATCATCCCTTTCCCCACAAGGTGAAATCTTTCAGGAACCCAACCAAGGAAGAATGACAGTCATCTTGTTTTTTCCTTTTCTAAAAATTGCCCTGACAGTTGTTGCCGCCACCAAGCTTCTTGCTATTGTTCTGTACCCTCCCCGCCTTTGGCAGGGCTACAATTTTTCCCTGTGTCCTTAGACAGCTCTTTGATCTTGGCCATGGTGGAGAGGTTTGAGTGTGATTGATTGAGTGTGTGGACAGGTGTCTTCTACACAGGTAATTGGTTCAAACAGGTTCAATTAATACAGGTAATGAGTGCAGAGTAGGAGGGCTTCTTAAAGAAAAACTAACAGTTTTGTGAGAGCACAAATTCTTGCTGGTTGGTAGGTGATCAAGTACTTATTTTTTAAAATAAAATTCAAATGAATTATTTAAAAATTATGCAATGTGATTTTCTGCATTTTTTTAGATTCTGTCTCTCACAGTTGAAGTGCACCTAAGATAAAACACATACATAATTACACACTCAGCTGACTAATAGACAGTACATAAGTAGGGATAATAGTCACTATCACTGCTACCCATTCCCCATCTGTATCTAAACAATTAAACCATTAGAAATACCCACACAAGTGAGAAAAAGCCATTTTGATACAAGCTTGTATGTCAGATATAATCCCTTGAAGCAGAGACTGGTGAATGGCAGATAAGAGAGCATATTTATCAAATTAGCTTCTCCTTATAATGCACATATTTCACACTATGTCAAAACCACTATTCAACTTCTAATTCCTATTCCCTTGCCAGGGAGTACACAAAGACTGATTATTGCATTAATGATAACTATTTCCACTTACTGTCTAACTGTTGACTAATTTGATGATGACAAGTAATAATGTAACAATTAAAGCTAATTTCTGAGGCTAAGTTGCTTAGTATAATATTATTAGGCAAGACTTGCTTGTTGAATAAATAGATGAATGTCTTCAGCTTATCCGGACATAGAAGTCTATAAAGAAAGTTTTCTGCTTTCATGCGAGTGGTATCCAACGCCTGCAAAAGAAGTAGAAATAAATATAACTCATCACATTACAACAGAAAAAACTCTTAAGTGGATAGGCAATTTTGGTGTATAGAATAACACACCTTTATGTTAGCTTCTTTACTCCATAATTAAAGTTGGTTTTCTCAGGCTGTGGGTGCTTCCATAGCAGTGATAAATATATCTGGGGTCTCTGTATGTACCTGAGCTGTTACACTATCAAGTGCAGGGGATGTTATCTCTTCAGTATACACAAGGTACATGTGTTGTGAGGACTGATAACAATGGTTTATCTGTAATCTTATTAGAGTTAATCAGTTTGCTCTGAGCCCAGTTCTTCCATGGGGTGACGTCACTCCCTGCTCTAAGCAGACAACAGAGTTATTATGGTCAGAGATCCAGGTATACATAGAAACCTGTGTGCACTTAAAGCACATAAGATGTCTCTTATCTCATAACTGAAGTAAAACTTATTGACCAATGTATTTAGAAAAAGTCTTCATTTTGTCTCTTCATGTTGAAAGCTAATCTTTGTAGTGAGAAAACCCTTAAAACATAAAAATGATGTTACCATTTAAATCCATCAAGACCACATGCACACAGCAGTTCTATGACAGTGCATTGACAGTGCATGGAGCTTTGAAGCCTTTTTTGCGCTACAGGCTGCATTGATTGCCAAATGTATCCTAAATATTGTCCCCAAGATGCAATGCTTGTTGAGGATAATATATCCATACACATAAAACATACATATTTTTTCATAAGGAATCTAACAGAAAAAAAACTATGTATATAGTTCAGTAGTGGATCCATGTATATCTATGGTAACCCTTTAACAGCTCTATTTTTCATAAACCATTACAAAATTCCCTTGTGTACTATCCAGTATTTCACCTAATGCACAGAGCAGAGGTATGTAGAATCACTATTGCTCTAAAATAAGAAATTGTAAGATTCATATGTGCCACCATATGGTGCCTTTGAATTGTAGAGAGAACAGCTCCATAATATGACATACAAATGGATCACAGTACAATTTCAAACATTATCTGCATGTAGTCGAAAGTACAGTAGGTCCACAACTAGGTTTGTCTATTACGGCTCTATAAAAATTATTGTATTTTATTTCTATGTTTGCCTATATAAGCACATTTGAAAACCATATTCCTAACAGCTTTCAGGTTTTATAGGGGAAAAGAGGCCACTTCTATTTTTCTGACAATGTGATAAATATATAGTCAATTCTTTCTTGTAGTCATAGTGCGACATGTATGATCGGGCTTTCCGCCTGTTTTCAGACATATACTGTGCCCTCACTGTCCGAACTTCCCCTGTCGGAACTCAAATGCGATGTTAGGCGCAAGTTTTGCCACTTTGGAATGCGCCTAACATGAAGGGGCATGCAGTGGCCGCGCTGTGGGCGTTCTGGGGCGGGACACACCAGATTCAAATTCTCCGACACATGTAAGAATGCCGGTCGGCAAAGTGAGGCGCATTACAGCTCCGACAGGCAAAACCTAGTTCAATGTGGTCTACCTGAGTCGGAGGAGGTGCCGGGGAAAGCTAGACCTTTATTGTAATGGGCAAAATTTGCTCTAGGTGTACTGTTACAAGACTACACTAATAAAAAAGAGTTGTATATAAAATGAATTCATTAATAAAGATAAATATCAAAATTGTATAAAAACGAATTCAATGTACTGAAAAAGTTGCTCATTTAAAATTAAAGGAAATATATATAAGATCTCCAAAGAAAGAAATATCAGCTATAAAAGGTCTTAAAAATACGAGAAAATATTAAACAATTTTAATTAAATAAGCCAATGATGTTTGTGGTACTGATTGTTAATTTTGTCCTTTTTTTAATACCAAAAATGTAAGATTGAATTTTTGCTTCTTTCACTTTTTTCTTTTTTAGTATATACAGCAGGGGCCAGCCACAACAGTTCTTGCTGGGACCTGTGGCCCTCCAAGCAGGATTTCTATGTTCCCACAGCTTATTTGGGGTCGTATTTACGGACGTATTTACGTCCGCAAAAAAATCACCAAATCAGCCTTAAATAATGAAAAGTGATCTTAGAATTGATACCAATGGAAAATACAGATGTATTTGTGGACGTTTTTACGGACGTATTTATGTCCGCAAATACAACCGCATTTTCCATTGGAAATCCTGCTTGGAGGATCACAGATCCCAGCACGACCTGTGCTGTGCTGTATATACTAAAAAGAATAAAAGGTGAAAGAAGCGAAAAATACATTTTTTGCTCTTAAACTAACATGATTAATGAATTTTCGCTGATTCCAGCGTTCTCTAAACTTAATACATGTTGTGCGCATCCTTATTGCGCCTAAGTTCCGCAATGCGTCTCACACACAGCCGAGGCGCAGGGAACTTTACTCCGCATTTATGAGCGCACTTCGGGCACAGCCATACATCAGGCGTAGTTTTCACGAAAAAAAAAAACGTGAAAACGGGTGTCTCGACATGCCGATCGCCCATAGTGTTAGTAAGGGAAGGGCAACCAGAACAATAACAGGTACAGGCAGTCCCCGGGTTACATACAGCATAGGGACTGTAGGTTTGTCCTTAAGTTGAATTTGTATGTAAGTCGGAACAGGTATATTTATTACATGTAACTCCAGCACAAAAGGTTTTGTTTTTTTTAGTGTTAGTGCAGGGAAGAGTTTTTACATTTGTTTTGCTGTCTGTGCCCCTGTTAAGAAGATTTCACCTCATTTTCATCTCATGTGCTGCTGTGGCATGCTGGAACTTGTCGTTTCACAGCTACTATCTGCTGTGGAACACAGAACTACAAGTGCCAGCATGCCCCATAAGTCTCCGTTTGTAACTAGGGGACAGATGTAAGTCGGAACAGTGTAAATCGGGGACTGCCTGTAGTTACGTTTTGTTGTTGTTTAAATTAAGTTATTAAAATAATTTTAATATTATCTAATATGTACCTGCTACCTGTTGGCTTATTATAAGGTTACTATTGCAAGCCTGGCTACTTGGAAAACCAAAAAATCCCTAGAACACATCCTATGATTTAAATCTCCAGTTAAGACGTCTTTTAAGACTCATCCCTGACATACTTTGGGATGGCCATTTGCATATTTTCTCCACTTTGAGAAACAGCAAAAAGACAATGGTATAGAGGCATGATCTTGTCTTTTGTATATGCAAGTTACTAGTTCTCACTAGGCTGATAATTTTCCAAAGGCCATTTTTTTCTGGCTTTTTTTGGTGCAAAAAATTACTGTGGCCATATGTTAGCTGTAAGTTCATTAAGACATACAACAAACATTGTTTTTTCCAAATGCAGCATGCTATACATCTGGTATTTTTTCAAGCAGATTGTGTTGTTTTCTTCCCCAAACTTCAATTGTTTATTTCCTGCTTAAAAAACATATGTGTAAATGTGTGTTGCATGTTTTTTGGTGCATTTTATTTTAATTTTTTGTACATTACTTACTATGTGATTTAACGGCGAGCGTTTCAGGTACTTCTTCTGCAGTAATGTCAAAAGACGTTGCTGCAGAAAGCAGGGTTTTGTATCTCCCAGTGCCGCACCAGCGCTAGGAACAGAGCTGTAATTCACAGCTCTGTTCCTAGAGCAGTACATTTAAACACCCGGAAGTGGAGGAAACTTCCGATCCCCAGTGCTTAACACTTGAGCTGACCGTGGCATAACCAAAGGGCATTCGCCTGCTCCATCAGGTGATTGGGACTCCCAGTGACCAGATGGAGCCCAGGGAATGTCTGTACAGTCAGACCTGGGGACCTTGAGTAGCCACTACTGCCTTGAGTAGCCCACTACTGCCTGTGTCATATGACATAGAAGGTAATATATTAGCATACATTAATATGTTAATACATTACTAAGTGTAAAAAAAAGTACAATAGTTATCCATGAAAGAAATATAAGTAGAAAAAATAAATAATAAAAAAAAAAATATTTAATAAGAAAGTAAATGTGCCTACGTTACACAGAAAAAAACCTACTTATATTAGGTATCCACATGACCATAATAACCTGTAGAATCTATCTAACAGGTTATTAAGCATGAAATGTAAATGGTATCAAAAGTACAAAAAATCTGCAGTAATTTATTTGTGTACTTAAACTATGCCACCCAAAATACAACTTCTCCTATATAAAACAAGTCCTCATACAACGGTGTCACTTAAAAGATAAAAAAGTTACAACCGTTAAAATACAAGGAGGAAAAATTACAAAATTTAGCTGCATCATTGAAACAAACATCATTTGTTCTGGGAAAAACATAAAACAGAAAAAGTCACTAAAAACATATATAAAAACATATAGTTCAACTTGTTCAACTCACATAAAAAAACGAGAGATGCAATAAAAAAGGGTTGGATTTATTATGTAAATCTGCTTTTCCTTAATCTTGTCAGCAGCACAATGATGGGGATTTCTCCAACCTGCAGACAGATAGAATAGATGGAAATTTTACATTATGCTATAAATTGGAAACCCTTACATAAATTTTGGTTTATTTGTTCAAGACTAAATAAAAGAAAGCCTTGTTCACTGACAGCACTAAAGGAAAACAGATTTACATACTAAATCTAACAATTCCCTTATTTCCCTGTCAGCAGCACAATGATGGGAATATGGCAAGATGAATCCCCTATGGATACATTTATTAGAAGAAGACCAAAACGCTATATTCCAAATTTGTTTGATGGATGCTGGAGGTCTTGCTGGAGACTGAGAGGTCTATTTTAAGTCCCATGAAGATTGTCTCTCCCTAACAGATATATTTATATATAAAATAAACAATGTGGAAGAAAAATATTGATATTGTGTTTTTCAGACTTCAGGGTCGCCCTTATCAAGGCAATTACTCTTGTTTGAGGGGCAATTGTAGGACTATACAAAGAGACAGCAGAATTATAATTTTTATCAGGCCTCTCACTTATTCAGATATCCCAAGGAACAAATTAACATTGTGATGAAGAATTGAGGTGACATCAGGCTTTAAGTAACTTTGAGACCCTCTCTTTTTTTACTCTGCTTGTATACTTTGTGCATACGAATCTCAGTTGCCTTTCTGGGGACTCACTTTTATCGACTGGAGGATTTTTATATAATACTTAATAAGGGTTATGTTATAGTTATTAGTGTTTCTTTTGCAGTGATATATTGTCATTCTAAATTACAGCACTCATTTTTTTTATATTTTCTGGGCAGTATTTTCAGCCAAAACACCATGAAAAAAGTGCAAGTGAAGGGAACCTAACAGAAGAAGTTTTATGTTGAAAAAGGATAGGAAGGATATATAGATAGATAGATAGATAGATAGATAGATAGATAGATAGATAGATAGATAGATAGTATATATGTTTTTCATGTTGTATGGACTTCAGCAATCATAGCTCTAAGCCAGTAAATGGCAAACATTTGAAAAATACATTGAAAATAGAACTGATTTTAAACTTTTAAGTTGAATATATTGTTAAAACAAAGGTATGTTCTATTTATTTTATAGCTTCTATTCATACAGTCTTTCAACTGTACATTAGGTTTGCAACTGCTTAACATAGCAGAAGATAATTCATCAGCACTTGCCAAGTTATTGCTTTAATTGGGTCAAGTGTGGAAGTGATTTGAGGTGACATTCAGAAGCTCCACAAAATATATTATGTTACTTATTTTAATAGAGACATTTGGCTCACGCTGAAAAACTCTACAAACGTTTCTGAATAAAATACAGAAGAAAAATATTTGAATGTATTTATCTTGACAATAAACTTGCTAGCTATGCTGTTGCACATCAAGATAAATGTCGCAGGAATACTTGCATGGAACTTCCACTTGACACATCTACTAGGGAAAAAACTGAAATATATGTTAATGTAAACGAGAAGAGCAGAACAAGTCAAAGTCAAGGTCAAGTTCTAGATAGTAGAACATCTCTATTCAAAAACACTGAACTTTCTAGGTAAGGAGATTACAACATTAAATCCTTGTTAATAGTATGTGGTTCTGTATGAGCCTTAATACAAATTTAGTTTGCTTTGAATATCATTGTGCAGCAATGATGCAAATGTCAAAAATACTTTATTAACTATGGATTAGTTTAAAGGTTATTGTCTCTATTGCTTCAACAGTTGTCTGTTGTCTGCGATAACATTGCCATGTGTTACACCAATGTTTTTATGCAACATACTGGCATTATCTTAAAAGCCTGGATAAATAATAAGTTGCCATGCCAGCTCAAAAATTCAAAACATAACAAAGGGTCAAGTTCGATAAATATAAATATAAGAAATAATTTCTATGCTTCCTGCTCTTATAGATTAAAAGACCCAGTCCAGTTACACTTTCATATGTATATATAACACAGAAATGCTTGCATAGAGACATTGTATCCGTAGGTTCTGAACGTTCACAAACCAGAGCCGAAAAATGTACTCAAAAAATGAAAATAGATGGGGGGAGGGCACTAGAATCTGGTGTTCCAGTTGGTAGTGTGGTGATGACTGAGACTGAAAGGATGTGCATGGTCTCAGCTCTTGAACAATTTACACATAGTCCTGCACAATCCACAATAAGAAAGGCCCTAATCTACAAAATAAAACTACTGGATAGTCCCCCAGTTTATTTACATTCAGTTTAGTGGTGTGCCAGGCATTTCTGTGGTCCATAACTAATGGACCCTATCTGATCTCAAGAAGGCAGGACCATAAAGGGGATGTATCTCTTCATCAGTTTGGCTGATTTCTTGTAGCTTCATTTTCTAAGTTCCCGAAATCCAGGGGCGTTTCTTCCCCTCCCAGCTGGGTTTTTCTTAACTGAAGAGGGGTGACATCCCCCGCTTCACTGTTCATGCTCGCTCCCGAGTCAGTGTGCTCTCCTCCCCACTCTGTCTGAGTCCACATGTCACTGTGTCGGTCCTCTCCCTATGCAGTCTTATTTTGTAAGAACTGCATTCAGTCTAGACAGTCTTCTATGAACTCAGAGCACTGATCTCTTCTCCTCTCACAAATGGAGGTTTGTTACAGTTGAATCCAGTCTTCTATAAACTCATCCAGAGCAGTACAGATCTGTCTCCCTTGTATGTTTACACGCAGGAACATTAGGCACCGAGGCACAATTCTGCTGTTTTCTGATTGTAGAAGCAGCTGCAGTGTGCTTCTACTGGCTGAAAAGAGTGAAATTGTTGCCAGACCCTTATTCTGAGTGAGAGAGGAAGGAATGCTCGCTCCCGTGAATATGACCAGGGTCCAGACAGAATGTAAATTAGTAGAGCCATCAGCCAATGAAATGAAAGGAGGTGGAATCCAACTGGCACTGGGGAACAGTGTTTACACAAAACGAAGATAAGGGAGTCTGTGAAAACAAGACAGCTTTGCAAATGACATCCAATTGTAAAGTTGCTTGTTTTCACTGTCCCATTATTCTGAAGACCATTTAATGTAATGATACAACCCCTTTAAGTTCCACTCTCAACAGGAAATCACAGTGGCTTTGTGATGACCCAGGGACAACAGCAGGGATACTGGGGGTATTTGTTTTATTTCACAGTGGGCCTTCCACTTCTCTTACCTCCCTGGGACCACACACACAGTAAACTTGATGAGGGGATGCTGCACGTGTGGAGGAGGTGATAGTGATGGTAGTAGTCCTACTAATCACACTGTTGTTCAGATGATATTAACCCTAGCTGTTAATGGAGTCTGAAATGGTTGTTCCAAAACAACAGTTTGTTTTACTTAAAAGGAATCTATCACCATTTTTTTTTTTTTTACTTATTAAATGAAGACCCTGGTCCATATTATTTTCTTCTTATAAGTTTTTATTTTCTGATTGTAGATTTCTCAATTTGGTCATCTATATGTGATAGTGGGGAAAGCTTTCTTGCCTGCACTGCTTTATCGGCAGTCAGAGAGATGCTTTACAGCAGATCATGCACATAGGAGCTGTAAGACCGACTCAGTCCCATTGACTTATATAGGAGAGTTTTCTTGTCATGCTTTGTGACCTGGTAAGAAGTCACTGTACAGGGAGTGGAAGAGGGTGAACTGTGACTATCTCCTATTGTGACTGGTGGATCCTGTGTTATCTATACACATTGGTGTCTCCTTTCAATTTGACCCTGTTTGTGCTGATAATGAGCCAGCTATTGAAATTAGGCTTAGTGGCCAAAGTGAAAACTGCAACTATTAAGAATTATTGAAAGTGATATGGAAAATGTAAAAAAAAATCCTAAATAATGTGTTTAACATAAAAACATGAGTTAAAGAATAAATAATTTTTTGATGACACATTCCCTTTAAAGCAAGATGGTATAGTCCTGGAATAGCCTTCAAGGTACATTTCAGAGTCTCTAAGAGCCTGAAGAAAGCAGGAGCCTGGTATGCAGGGCATCCATGATCTATTGGGCTTACATGCTCACCCACATTGTCCTGCCCCCACTTCACGTACCCCCGGGGTCTATGTGGAGCTCGACAGGCAGCTAAACGCCTTCCTACTTGTCAATAATTACGACCGTGTTTGAAGTCTGTAGTTTTATTAACAGGATGTAGGATTGGGTAAAACTGATGGACAAACAAAATGTACATTAGAATACACATAGGCTGTTTGTAACAAACATAAAAACTGTGTACAAGGTAGAAATACAGTAAACTTTACATGGTGGACAACATGCTTAGGTCAATCTGAATAACAGCACAGTATAATCTGTCATAGCTACATACAACAAGTTCTAAACTGTACTAGCAGTGCTTATGAAGCTAGATATAGCTAGACATTTTCACAACCTAACAGCTTACCAACTATGCTTCAACAAGAGCAGAGATGAGATGGCTGATGTCTTCTCTGTGCAGACATGAGGTGAAAAAGAGTTTCTTCTACCCATAATGCAAAGAACTTCCTCTTGAACAGGAAACTATAAACATTTGTGAAACCTTACAAACAAAGACCACAAGGTGGAACCAAAGGCATTAATTATTTAACTAATGCATGTAAACCATATTGAATTACCATATTGAACTATAAGTACAAACATTAATATATGTCTATGAGCAGCACACACATAGTCCAGAACTTTCTGTGGTAGATGGCATTGAGCTGGGCCCTGTGATACCGGAATTTAACAGACTTTGAAGAGATTTGACTTACTCTTCCTCCTCAGGCACTTCCACCCTAATCCTGAGTTGAAGCTGCAAGCAGATCTTCCCTCTGTAAATTTCAATGCTGACTTTTCTCTACCCCTTAAGCCAAACGCCTGAAAAAGTATTAAAGGGGTTTTGCCATGAAGTAAATTTGACGTGTGAAGCTTGCAAATTAAGTAATAAACATTTTCACCATTCATCATTATTAAAAATTCTGCACTGTTTTTGTTTTAGCTGCTCCTTTAATGGTCCATTATTCAGCTCATCTCCAGAGGATACGAGCTCCTCAGTCCTGGCCAGACATGCTCAGACCTCCCCTCTCCTCTCAGGCAGCTACTGAGTGTTCATCCCCAGGTGCTGTCATTCTACTCCTGTCCTCTGTAATCCTTAGTAATTAGTCAAACAACACAAATGTGCATTGATAAAGAGAAAAAAATCCACAGATTTGGTTCCTACAGGGATTTAATGACCAGCACATTTTTTTAGTTTTTCCTCCATGCATTTCAACAGTCATAACTTTTTTATTTTTTCAATGATGCAGTTTTATGAGGCATTGTTTTATTTGGGACAAGTTGTTCTTTTTGGAGGAATAGTTTAAGTTCACTTACAAATTATTGCAGAATTTTTTCCATTTTTTTTTTTAAATCTAAAATTTTTTATAATTTTTTTTGTTTACACTATTCATATTTCGCACTTAACCTTTCTTGATGGTTGGTCATTATAGTATGGCTCTAAGTTTTTTCCCTCCTCGCCTTCTGAAAGCCATAACTTTATTTATTTTTCTACCTATATAGACATATGGGGGCTTTTATTTTGTGGGACAAGATGTACTTTCTAGTGGTGCTATTCATATTACCATAAAATATACTGGCAAAAAAAATTCTAAGTGGGGCAAAATGTAAAAAAACGTACTTGAGCCATGAGTACATGTTTACGGGTGTTTTGCTTTTATGGTGTTCAATCTTTGATCAAAATGATGTATTATCTGTGTTCTACAGGTTGATACGCGTCCATAAAACACCAAATATGTACGGTTTCTGTTATGTTTTGGTACAGTAAAAATTCCAAACATTTTCTGTTTTTGTAATTTGTCTTGCAGCCCCATTTTGTGTGACCAATAACTTTTTTGTACTAACACCTACGGACTTAAGTGAGGGGGAATTTTTTGTGGGCTGAAGTGTACTTTTTATTGGTACCAATTTGGAATGCATGTGACTTTTCTGATCAATTTTATAAAAATGTATTACAATTTTGGCATTAGGAATTTTATTTCTTCTACGGTATTCAGCGTACGAGATAAATAATGTTATATTTTATCTATATCGGACTTTTTCGGATGTGGTGAGACCAAATATGGGTAACTTTTTAATTATTTTATTTTTTTATTTGTAAAATGCTGAAAGGGGGGTGGTTTGAACTTTTCATACTTTTTAATTTTTTTTACACTTTAAAACCTTTTTTTTTCTTTTCTTTAACTTCGAGTCTTCCTAGCGGGCTTCACCACTAGAGGGCGCAATCGTTTCCACAGCCTAATGCATTGTTTTTTTGTTTTTTTTTTAAACCACAATTTTTATTGAGGAAAACAATGGTAATACAGTCACAACGGTATCATCATTTTCCATACAAGCCATAAACATAATCAATTATCAGTGACAGTAGTTACGGTGAGGAAGCACCTCATTATGGGTCCCAAAGAAAGAAAAGTGTTTTCCTCTATTTTCTTATTTACCTCCTAAAACACACCTTCAGAGATATTCCTCCGGTACTAGAGTAGACTCAGAGAGTCGGATAGTAAGATTCAGGTGTAACCAGAAAGGATCAGTGTGGTTCTTAAACAATGTCAACTTATTTTAACATATTAATACACCAAAAACTGTAAAATAGACTGAAAACTACAAAGTTCCCTCCGCTGGTAATCCAAACCTTTTATAACGTGAATAATCAAGCCAGAAAAGCCAGAAAACCTCCTCATTTACAACTTCTGAATGGCTAAATATCTGTGACAGGGCATCAGGAAATTTAGACATAGGTATCCAGATGTGTGGACCGTGATTTGTTTTCAGCAGTCGTTGCTCTAATCTCCTTCCCCTAAAGGTCAACTAGTATCGCCCAGGATCAGTCTACCTAGTGAACCTCCTAACATCTCCCGGAGATAATAAGAGGTAAGTCTATAGGGGTTCATCAAGGCGATAAGTTCTGCATCCGTGAAAGTTTTGACAATAAAATGTTTCCATTTTTTGAAAAATTTTGTTGAGTTTTTCCTTATTATCCTCCGTCTCTATTTTATCTACCGTTAAAAATCTCTTTAAAATGTCAATAACCTCCTGGAGGCTGGGTATCCTATCTTCTAACCAGTGTTTTAGGATGCATTTTTTTGTTGCAAGTAGAGTAAGATGTACCCCTTTGTTGTTTATGGTGGCCTGTGAGTCGCCATCCTCCCCTACTGGAGGAATATAGTGGAAAATAGCACTGACTGGGATATCTGGTATTCTGACAGCCCAAACTGATTCTATAAAAGCAAATATATCCTCCCGGTATTTTGTCAGTTTTGGGCAATGCCACAACCCATGGAGCAGACCAGCTTTCTCTAGTTTACATTTCGGACATTCTTGTAGATAATGTGATGGAGCGTTCCTATAGGGGATATCAAAGGCGTACGTCGCTTTGTGGGCTAATCTAAACACCATTTCCCTCCAATTCTCATTAGTAATGACATTTCTTATTTTATTGAGCCCTATTTTAATCTGTTGTCTGGTTTCCGGGCCACCCATCTCTGCATCCCATGCTCCAAAACAGCCATCACTCACCGTTACTAATGATCTCTCTCTAAGGAGGTGATATAATGTTGACAACGAAATTGGGTGTAGGTGCCTGTCCACCAGCGTGTCAAAATCTCCCTTGATCTCTGCCAATGGGAGGTTACGTACTTGACTTTTACAGAAACTTATACATTGGAGATATTGAAAGACCTGGGTAGATTTTAAGTTAAATTTCATCCTAAGCTTTTCCCAGCTGAAAAACCTGTGTTCCGAGGTATGAAGTAGGTCGGATACATAAAAGATGCCTCTGTCCCTCCATTCTTGATAAAATTTATTTTCCCTGCCCTGAGGGAAGGTAGGGAGATCCCATAATGGGGCGTACTTCGACAGGTGCATGGGGAGATCATAGATCTTGCGAACTGATTTCCAAACCGCTACTGTGTCCCTCAATGTCACACTGCGCTTCACTATCGCTGGCAATTTGCTATAGGGGGTGTGTAACAGCGCTCGAAGAGAGTAGGGGCCTGCTAGTTGCTGTTCCAACGCTAGATTCGAAAAGTGGTTTGTTTCATGTAGCCAATCCCTGGCATGTCGTACCAAGGAGGCCAGGTTATACAAGCGAATGTCTGGCATCTGCAGTCCTCCCCCCCTTTTTGGAAGCGTTAACTTCTTATAGGCAATTCTTGGTCTCTTTTTACTCCACAGAAAGGCTATGAAGGCCGACTTCAGCTTGTTTATATCTTTATGCCGCAATAGCATGGGGATGTTCTGGAGGGGGTATAGCATCTTGGAAAAGCTCATCATTTTTATTAAATGGGCTCTACCGAACATAGATATGGGCAAGTTCCCCCATTTATCTAATTCTTTCAAAATTTTTTCTATTAGAGGGGTGTAGTTTAACTGATACAGGGAAGAGGTATCTCTACCAATTTTTATACCAAGGTACGTGAGATATGAAGGGGAGATTTCTACCTTTCCTTTGAGAGTCGAGATGTCCGGGTTTTTACCTAGAAATAACAACTGACTTTTGGTTGCGTTGACCTTATAACCCACAAGATTTCCTAGTTCTGTTAGCTCATTTATGATACGTTCCAAGTGTTGTGAGGGTGAGTGGATAAAGAGTAATAAGTCATCCACAAACCCGCACAATTTCACCTCCTCATCTCCCACCATTATGCCTCTGTACAAGTCGGATGATACTAAGTGTGTGATAAGTGGCTCCAATGCTATATTAAAGAGTAGCGGGGACAAAGGGCATCCCTGCCTTGTCCCCTTCTGTAATGTTATGGGTTGTGACAGGAATCCTGGTGTGTTCACCCTAGCCTGAGGATCAAGATATATGGCAGTTATAAAATTCCTGATTTCTCCCACTATATTCATTTTGTCCATGACCGCATTTAACCAGCTCCATTTGACATGGTCCAAAGCCTTTTCTGCGTCTAAGGCAAAAAGGGCCGGAGTGTCCTCTCCAAAATCCTTCCCAGCCAGAGCATCTTGTACTGCCAAAACTGTCCTTATATTAATGACACCTGATCTTCCACGAATAAAACCATTCTGACAAGGGCTTATAAGTTTGGGCAGAAACTGCGCCAATCGATTGGCCATAATTTTGGAAAAAATCTTTGCGTCCTGATTTATCAGGGAGATCGGTCTGTACGAGCTGGGGGAGGTTGGATCTTTACCTTGTTTGTGGAGTACTTTAATATAAGCAGTCGATGCTGATTTCAGCATTGTCTTTGTAGAAATGATGTTCTCAAAGACCCCTCTAAGATCCGTTACTAATTCAGGGGCGAGGATTTTATAAAATTCCGAGCTTAGGCCATCTGGGCCCGGTGCCTTACGGTTGGGTAAAGATTTAATTGTATTTAAGATCTCCTCATCCGTGACCGGGGAGTTCAATAACGCCACCTCCTCTCCTGACATAGATTTCAATGGGATTTTATCCAAAAAGTGAGAGAAGTCTTCCTCGGGGGTGTCGGCTTTATATAACTCGCTGTAAAAATCCCGAAATACATTGTTTATCTCCTTCGGGTCCGTGTGTTTAGCCCC
Organism: Phyllomedusa bahiana; assembly: GCA_025379985.1. Lineage (NCBI taxonomy): Eukaryota > Metazoa > Chordata > Amphibia > Anura > Hylidae > Phyllomedusa > Phyllomedusa bahiana. The sequence continues at coordinate 24,768 of JAODAL010001225.1, read as the reverse complement.
GGACAGGTCCTTCATCTCATGTATAACGTGTAATTTAGTTCTTCCCTTGGCCATATTAGCTAGTAGTCTGCCTGATTTATTTCCATATCTAAAATAATCCACTTGTTGGCGGTCTTGGTGGAATTTCTCTATCTTTTCCTGGCAGGTCTCGTACTCTAACTTTGCCTGTTTCCACATTTTCTTGTCCTCCTCTGAGAGAGAACCTATAAATTTGGTATAGCTGTTCCTTAGTTTAGCCGCCGCGTCCAAGTGATGTTGTCGAGTGCGCTTCTTAAACCCCGCTGTGTAGGCTAAAATTTTCCCCCTTAACACCGCCTTTGCCGCGTCCCAAAATAAAAAAGGGTTGTCCCTGTGATTCCCATGTTCCGTGGCATATTCCAGCCACCAACCTCTAAGTCTGGACTGGAATTCCTCGTTATTGGCCATGAAAGTTGGGAACCTCCAGAAAATATCTGTGCCCATAGGGTATGTGTCCCGTACTGTGATTGTCACTGGGGCATGGTCGGATATTACCATGTCAAGAATCTTGACCTCAGTAACTTTTTTCAATAAGGCATCATTAGGCAATAGACCATGAAGAGTGTGCATTGAAATAGAAGGTAAATTCTCTACCCTCTGGGAATCTAAGTCTCCATGCATCTCTGAGATTAGTAGACTCTGTCAGTTGGGCTAGGAGTGAAGGGCGTTGTGTTGGCTGTCTAGGTAAGTGGCTCCTCCTCCTTCTGTCCTCTCCAGAGTCCATAACACAGTTGAAATCACCCGCTACTAATATTTGGGGTTCCCGATCCTGTAATATGCAGGTTTCCAGGTCTCAAAAAAACTCTTTGTCAGGGTTGTTTGGAGCATATGCATTATATATGCTCAGCCGTCCCGACGGGGTGTCTAATAATACATGTTGGAGCCTGCCATCTCTAATAGATTTGGAAGATATCACTGAACATTGAGCTCTTTTATGGACCAGCAACAGGACTCCTGCTTTGTTGCCTAACGCCGGCAGACCCACTACCTCCCCGACCCACATCTTATTCATTCTCTGGATGTCCTCCGTTTTTAAGTGTGTTTCCTGTAGCATAATAATGTCTCCTTTGAGCTTTCTTAAGTGGCGGAGTACCATCCTCCTCTTATGAGGGGAGTTAAGCCCCTTGATATTCCAAGTAATTATTTTAGTCATTTGGCCAAATTTGCATGCTTATTAAATATAGGAGGTATTCTATCTGAATAATCATCTGGATGTTATCTTCAATCTGTCTTGGCTCCTGGCCCCTACTCTGGGGTCTATCAAACCCACGCCAGCGGAGAGAAAAACAGCAACCCAAAAAACATACAAGATCGTAAACATCAAACCTTGCTAATTCTTTCATCATTAAAAACTGTTTGCGGACTTCACTTTTTTCGTACACGTGTTCCTCCTCTACCATTCCTCTTAGGCACTTCAGGGACCTTAGAGCATTAGTTACCTCCTCTCCCCCGACCCTCCTGTAAGTCCCATCCGGGACCTTGTGTTTGTGAGCCATGCTTTCTCATTCTGTCTTATGTGTCTCAGTACCTTTACAAAGTGTCTTACATATATCAATCATCTCTTTCTACATTGCTAAGCTAATTATTGCTAAATCTCCAACTTTCCTATAAGGGATAAATCAAATTAGACATAAAGAGTCACTCATCGTTTTCTCGCCGAGCGGGGAGGGAGAGCTTGGGTGTCCATCTTCTCCTGTCTCAGTGGCGAGCGTGGTGGTGACGAGTCCTGGAGCGATTCCAGTGCTCTTCGCCTTCTCTGAGGGCTTGATGTTGTTTCTGAGTTCTCTTCTCTCACTTCTTCCCCGTTGCTTTCCATCTCTGATATAAAAGCCTCAGCTGCCTCAGGTGTGGAAAAGGACTCAGTTCTGCCATTAGGTAGAAATATACGCAGTAGCGCTGGAAACTGTAAAGAGAATCGAATCTGTCTCCGTACTAGGTCGCTGCATAGAGGGGAGAAAGCACGTCTCTTTTTCGTCACGTCTGCAGAGTAATCCCCAAACATCAGGATGTTGTGGCCTTTGATCGATATCTTCCCTCTTTTCTTCCTAAATGCCTGCAGAATGAGGGATTTTTCAGCAAAGTCAAGGTAGCGCACGATTACTGGTCTGGGTCTCTCATTCCCTGTCCTGCTAGCATCCCTTGTCGGGCCCAGGCGGTGTGCACGTTCGACTCTGCATGCTGAAGGTAGACCCAGAGCTTTTGGAATGTCTGTTGAGCATATTTTAGATAACTGAGACTGTGAGATAGACTCTGGCAAACCAATGATACGGACGTTATTGCGTCTTGAACGGTTTTCCAAGTCGTCCACCTTGTCTTGCAAGGATTTATTCGCTCTCAGCACTTTCTGGAGGGTGCTTTTCACCCCCAATATGTCATCTTCTACGCTGCTGGTCCTCTGTTCCAAGACATTTATCTGGCCAGTATGAGTACTGATGTCTGCTTGGATTTGTCTCATAGTTTCTGTCACTAGCAGCGTTAGAGATTCGTTAATGTCCGGTGCAATTAGCCTAGCTACCTTTTTTGCTAGAGCCTTGCAATTTACAGCCAGGTCTGATGCCCCTGCCTCCTGAGCGCTGCTATCGCTCTCCCCGGGGATACTGGCGATTGCGCTGACTTGCTGCTCCTCGTTGCGCGGGGTGGATCAGGCGCCATCTTAGATCTGGCCGCAGCTGGTCTCGGCTCTGCTGAATTGTCAGGGAGGCGTCCCCAGCGATGTCCCGGGTATTCGCGGCGTGCCGCTTTGCTTGCAAAGGTGGGTGCTGCTTATCACGGCAGATTGACAGGCTGTAATGCTGGGGAGAGCCCCGTTATTGAGGGTCGGCGCCGGAGCTCCTTCTTCCTGCGGCCTCACATGTACGCGCCGGAACCGGAAGTCCTAATGCATTGTATAAACAATGCATTAGGGTGTACAAAGATGGCGATCGAAAACATGGCAGCGATGGAAGCTTTCACAAAGCTTTCAGTTGCCATGTTCAGGGACACAGCGGGACACAGCGATCTCACCGCTGATGTCCCAATCGCAGTGATTAACGGTGTGCGGTATCATTTCTCATTGATGTAGACGCTGTGGCCATCTTTGTCACGGCGTCTTAGGGGACAAATAGCAGGTGGGGCTGCTGCACCCCTCCCCCCCACACACACACACTGTAACAGCTGGGTTTTAGCTGCAATTAGCCCCGCTGTGTTCCCGCTGAAAAGCCCCTTACCGGCATCAGGGCATACTCATAAGTCCAATGTCGGTAAGGGGTTAATAATTTGTTAGATTAATTCTGCAGGTTATTACGGTCGTGTGGATACCTAATATGTAAAGGTTTTATTTGCGTGTGTAAGGTATGCACAATTATTTTTTTTTTATATATTTTTTTTTCTACACTTTTTTTTTTTTTTTAGCTTCCATGAATGGATAACTGTTTTACTTTTTTTTTTTTACACTTAGTAATGTATTAGCATTTTTATATATGATAATACATTATAATCTATGTCATTATGACACAGGCAACGATCAGGGCAGCACACAGTCTGAACTGATCACTGGCTTCTTACACAGACAGCTCTGGAACTACTCTAGTAGTCACAGCCATTCCCCAGGCTCTGTTGGGTCACTGGGAGTCCAGATCACTCGACAGAAGAGGGAATTCCCTTTGATTATGCTGTGGTCACTGACTGCGGCAATCAAAGGATTAAGCACCAGGGAGCGTAGGTTTCCCCCATTCCCCAGTGCTTGCAGAGGCTGTGAAGTACAGCCCTGTGCGGCGGCCAGGCGGTGCAAACCCTGATGTCTGCAGCGGCATCAAAAGATGTTGCTGCAGATGAACGACCTACACCGCCCACCGTCAAAAGATAGTGGGCGGCTGTTAAGGGGTTAAAGAGTACCTATCACCTCTACACAAAAATTTATAACAATTGAACTTATAAGACTTTTCTCAGATGCATGTCATTAGCAAATTAGAGGATTTCACTCACTATTACAGGGAAATGGGTTTTAGTTTCACTTTCTTAGGCAGAGATCATTAATATCTAGTAAGATTCCTTGTGTGGGAGATACCAACTGTGCAGGGGGAGCTGAGGGCAATACAAATACAGTGCAGCAGGCACAGCAAACTGAGGACATAGCGTGACAGGGTTTACCTGTTGCTTCAGCCTCCTCCTTCATAGAACACAGGCATCTATATTACACTGCTGCTAGTGTAAACATGATGTAGACTTACAGGCTCTCCCTGCACAGTGGACACTTCCAGAAGCAGTTAATTCAACAGAGCTGTCAACATAGTGATCCATAAAGCTGTCATGTGGCGACTTTGGCCGACTTCAGTCCTGTCTTAAAGGGCCAGCGCTTTTTTAAAAAAACTGAATAACAGGTGAAATGCTTTGATTTTTCTAATGAAACATATTTGAGAAAGTGTTTGTATTTTAGTGCCCTGTTACTTCCTGAGGTTTCCCTGGAGGTGATAGGTCCTCTTTAAACAAAGGTTGTTGGACACTGGAATGAGGTCCACGGTAGGACAACTTGAGTTGTTGTTAAACAGTACCAGTGAGAGAGAATCCTCCAAAGAGGGACTTTGGTAGAACACAGGCATTAGCCTGCCAGAAAGGGACATAGAACCCTTACTACAGGGTAATTCACAAACTTGACCTCTCCCTGTGTTATCACAGTTACCCTGCTTGCTTCAGGTTTTACACAGACATTAACCTTTTCATAGCATAATCTGAATTCAACTTGTCATCATGACATTGCATTCTTCAACACACTCTACAGAGCTTTACAGTTTGTGCAGATAATACTGATATTATACATTTAACCCTGTACCGTCTGACACACTCTACACTAGTACACCACAGCTTCTTGGGGTTTCTTTGTCTACATCCTGCCTGAGACTCTGCAGTAGATTAACTAAGCTCCCAAACCCAGCCACCAAAGATGCTGCCCTTGATACTGAATTCATAGTTATTGCACCTGTGAAAAGACAGTGCTGCTGCCCCTTCTCAGGTCTTAGGGTATGTTCACATGGTGTGTTCAGTCTGTGTGTACATACGTTTATAGAGGCGTGTTTGGATCTGTGTTTCAGACCCCTAACAGACCCAAACACGCATCTAACAATGTGCAGTGTGATTTACATTGCTCGAAATGTAAAACATGCATCGGCGTTCAGACGAGTGATTGCCGCTGCATGTTTAATTGCGTCTTTCGGATCCGTTCAAAGAATTGACATGTCAATTCTTGATCCGTTTGACACAGCAAGCACTCTATTTAAAACTATAGAACCTGTGTGTTGGATGCATTTTGGATCTGATTGACAAAGCGTTTTAGGATGCGATTTTCGGATCCAAAATGCGGCATGAACAAACCCTAAGTGTTCTCCCATTGTACGGTACACCTCACCTGCAACTAGAGAAAGACCTACCAGCAAATTTACCTAAGTTGGACTCCTGCTCCTTCCAGACCAATAAACACAGTGCTAGGGAGTCCTAATAATTGGGAGCCTTCGTCAATTAGAGCACCATATGGTACACATGTTGGGAAACACACATTGGCAGGTGAATTAGACTACATTAGGCACTGCATTCTAGTTTCTAAACAAGCATAGCTCCCTAAAAAGAATGTTTTTTTCTTATGTCAACCCTTTTTTGAAGAGGTTGACAGGTTTGGCCCCCTCCGATTTTAAATGGCCTTGAATAGAGCTTATTAAGCCCCATTATCTCTCCAGAGCCTTTGATCTCATATTGCTTTGTTTCATGAACTTCTTAGTCATCATTTACCTCTCTAACCTTCCCCAACACCATATTGATGCAACAATCATGACAAAGGAAATTGCTAATACTATTTCCCTTACTACTTGCTAAATCTCTTGTACTGATGGCTTTCCACCTAAATTCTACAACCTACAGTAAGTGCCTCTCCTGTGTCATTACATAATGACTCCCTATGTCTATAATGGAAGCACTAATTTTTGCCATCTTTAATCAAGGCAAAAAAAAACAAAAAACCTTCTTTGTGTAAGACCTAAAAACCCGCCTCCCTCCCACAAGTCAATGTCAAGAAGCTAGCTAAAATCATGGCCTTGTGAGTGAACATGTTGATTCAAAATACACTACACCCCGAGCAGACTGGTTTTATGCCATGCAAAATCACTGCACATAAACTCTACCATCATTCATCACCATTCAAATCTCACATGATAATAGTGGTTCAAGGATTCTAACGCGATGGACAACTCTTGAGGCCTTTGCATCCCCACTGGAATCACTTTGCTTCGTTTAACTTCCTTACCATTGCCCTACAGCTCGAGTGATATGATTGCCCATCTGTCAAATTCACTCTTGGCAGAGACACAAAGTGGGATTGCCCCATCACCTATATGATATCTGATTGCTTTTGTACCATTAGCAGTTTTACTACGGCATAACTCATCTCTAAGTGGAATTTGTAAATTCTTTACTGAAATAATCAGTCTTTAGCAGACTGCTTTATTTGCCTAATCCTGATGCTTGAAACTTTAATGACTTAAATCCCCCATCCCATATTTAGACATTTTTACTCCTTCTCGCTTTTATTCCCTTAGCTGCTCCCTTTGATGGATTTTGCAAAAAATAAATTCTGCTCCTGGTCCAAAATTATCTTATCTGTCTTGGCTAGAGCCAGTCTAGTAAGAATGATTTTCCCACCAAATATTTACCAAAGTCTTCCATATCCATACATAGGAAAATCTATAGTTTAACTGTCTACATGAACTGAGATGTGCCTGAACTGTCAGCAGAATTATAGAGCCTTCTTCCACCACCTGTGTTCCTGGGTTTCAAGAGCAGGTTGTTAAATTCTTAAATCATAGCAAGGATGTTTCTGTCCCAGAAGACCCTAACATTTGTGTAATATTATTACACCCCAATGACTTCATATTGGGAGCTGACTTTTCATTTGTAATTGAAACATTCTTCTACATCAGTAAGCTGGTTGCTAACTAAAGGTAAGTTGATCAAATAAAAATAGACACCAGGAAAGTAAGTTTTTATGAATGTGGGGTAGAAGGACAAACTCTGGGGCTACCATTATGTTGGTATCTATCTCTTAATCAAGGTCTTAAACTTTTATGGGGGCCTTGAGGTTTATACCTAGATTTGACCTCAAACTGGGTAATCTAACGATCAGCCTCTAATTAGACAATATTTTATCAGTAATTTTTGATGCTGTTTTATACTCTTTACTGTAATAGTATAAGTTCTGAAAGTATTGCATTCAGTTCTGAAACGTTCATGGAGTCCCTGGGTGGAGACAGACATGGTGGATTTGTGCTGGTCTACATTAAATACAGTAATGTGGGCTGCATGTTGCTATTTATGTTAATAAAGTAGAATATTTACTAGCTTTATGAACAGCTATATTCATTTCTTGTAATGCTGAACACAGTGTGCTGTACAGTCTAGTCAGGAAATTCTCATTTTGCAATGAAACTCAATTACTGTTCACAGAGATAAAAAGGCCCTTTTCTCTTCATAAGAGAAGCAAAATAATAGTTACATCTTTTAATGCATACTGAAATAAAAGAAATGATTTTAAACAGATATCTTTCTAGGCTGCTTAGGACTCTTCTTTGGATTTATGTATACAATATCTGTTGCCATCTCTTCTCCACGAAAGGGATGTACACACATCTGGTCATCCACATGAAAAATAAATTGTGATTCATAAGACAATTACTCTACAATAGAGTTCTGATCTTCACACATCCACTCTGTTATGTACCATTTGTTCTGATGTTTTCACATAGGCAGCAATAACTTTTCTAGCAATTTGGACTATAGTAGCTCATCTTTGGGATCGGAGCAGATGGGTTATCTTCCTATGTGCATCAATAAAGCTTGGATGTCCATGACCCTGTTGCCATCTCAATGGCTATCCTTTTTTGCTAGGTTCTAACCACCATACACCGATTTTTTTTTAAAAAAATGCTTTGACCCAGCTACCTAGTTTACACAATTTGGCCTTTGCCAAAATTGCTCATATAATTACCCATTTTTCCTGCATACAATACAGAACTTTAAGAATTGACTGTTCACTTACTGCTTAATATTATCCACCTTTTAGGGTGCTTTCACACAGTGGGTTTTTGGTGAATTTTTTTGCAGAAATACACAGCATTAAACTGACTTTACTGCTGTGCATTTTTGACCCTCAAAACACATTTTTTTATTTTGGGGGTTTTTAGTGTTTTTTGGGGCAGAAAGGCGCAGCAATATATGCAGTTCAATGCTGTGCATTTCTGCAAAAAAAAAAAAGGCACCAAAAATGCACTGTGTGAAAGTATTCTTAGGGTGCTTTCACACAGCGCAGTTTTGGTGCAGTTTGGTGCAAGCTTCTTTCAGTTGTCTAAAGTGTTCAGAAAGGTGTTTCAAATAAGTACTCAATGACTGTGTGTGAAGTCTTATGGATTACAATCACACTAATTCATTACTCATTTTCCAACAGTTAAGATAAGTGAAAGAAGCTTGCTGACAATAAAGGCACATAATTGGAGCGCAGTTAACACTGCACCAAAACTGCGCTATGTGAAAGCACCCTTAGCAGATACCATTATAACAAGACAATCAATGTTATCCACTTCACCTGTTTTTAATTTTGTAGCTGATTGCAGTATGGGAGCAAAGGAACAGATAAACAGTATAAAAAAACCACAAGAAAACAAGCTTGGAGCCTAAATCCTTAATTAGTTCACAGATAAGAAGTGTAAAATGTTATTGTCTCTAAGTTGATGTTAGCTCAAACCACCTCAAGCAGTCAGGAATGCTTGCTGTTTACCATCATTTCTTTTATTTCATTTAGCCATTAAAATATATCAAAGCAGCAGTCTATCATTTTGTTTCTCTTATTCAAAGCAATAAGACAGTTTGTCTTAACAGATGAACAAAGACCACATTTTTTTCTTTTGTTCACACTTATAAATGTCATTTGCAATAATAATATGAAAAATATGTTATAAGGAAGAGCATAAAATAATTTCTGTTCGAAATAATCGTTTTTGTGTTTACCTTCTATTGTATTTTCATGTAGGTTCACCAAAGCTGAACCTACTTTAATTGTGGAAGTGATAAGGGAGCTCAGCCATTAGCAAATCAGAAGTGCAGAACTGCTCGCTCTACTTTCCACAGTAAGATACAGACACTGTTTAGAGACACCTTCATGTGACACTGACCACCATTACAACAGTCCTTGCACTGTGTTGTTGTGGATATTATGTTATACATTAATATAATGACTGAAAATAGAACCAAAGTTTTAACTAATTAGCATTTTTACTTTTTCATTATAACAGCTAAAAAAGAACAATTTACTTAACAGGTACTGTACATGGCACTGAGGTATATATAAACGAGCTGTGCACCGTTCCATACCCTGACACCCCACTCACCCCCACGATGAGATTGGTTACCATGGCAGCTGGAAGTCCAATATAGGCTTCCATAGCCACCATGTAATCACTTCTATTACTTTCAGCCACAGTCAGGAAGTAATAGAACCACCATTTTGGTACACCCTTCTGCATTTTTTATATAATGCAGAAGAGTGTACAAGCGATCAAGCCAACTTGTGGTCAAGTACCCTAGGGGAAATTAAATATAAAAAAATATTAAAAGTTCAAATCACCCCCTTTTTTCCATTTTACAAATAAAAGAATAACAAAAAAAAGTTACACATGGTATTGTTGTATCCGTAAAAGTCCAATCTATAAAAATATAACATCATTTATCCCTCTTGCTGAACATGGTAGAAGAAAAAAAATTCCAAACGCCATTGTGGATTGTGGATTTTTGGTCATTCCACATTTTCTAAAAATTTAAATAAAAAGTGATCAAAAATCTGCATGGATCCCATAATGGAACCAATAAAAACTACACATCAGCTCGCAAAAAATGAGCCCTTATTCAGATCTATCGGCGGAAAAACAAAAAGGATATTGGTTGCAAAAAATGGCACTGAGCGTAAAGTTAAGGGAATGTTTTTCTTTTTTTAAAAAACACTAAAACTTTGCAGAAATTCTACATAATCAGTATAATCAGAATAGCATCGACCTGCAGTATACAGAGAACACATCATTTATACCGAAGAGTAAAAAAATGCACAAATATATCAAGTACATTTTTTTCAGATTTCACCCAACTTAGAATTTTTGTTTCCCAGTACATTGTATGGCACTATTAAACAGTAAGTCTTAGCTCGCAAAAAAAAAAACCCTCATATGGCTTTATAGATGAAAACATGAAAAAGTTATGGCTTTTGGAAGGCGGGAGAAAAAAATAAAGAGCCATATTATTGTGACCACACGACGGGAAGGGGTTAAAATAACTCAAAACTGTGTATTTTTTTGTATTTCTTATGGTGTTTTGCATTTTAAAGGGGTTGTCCCTTTTCACTGTTTTAATATATTATGTGTATAATATGAATCTTACAATTTTCTAATATACATGTATAAAAAAAAAATCAGCTCCTGTACCTCTTTTATACCAGGGCAGTGGACCCTTGTCCAGAAAAACATAGCTCATATTCCTATACATATCACAAGGCATTATGGGATTTTCCCGAAACAGCGTTGTCTGCAGATGAGCGATACTGGCTTGGCTAAAATCCTTTTTGCTTTCTCAAGACTCGGTGGGTCAAAAGCAAATTGAGGATTTGTCACATACAACAGAGGACGCTGTGGGCTTCTCAGCCCCTTTCCCATAATGCCTTGTGATATGCGGATGCTAAGTAGAGGGCGAAAAGGCAAAACAAACTCTACAAGCCGTTCGTTCGGTGCTCTCCTTAAGGAGAGATCTTCCCTTCCTATTCCTATACATAGTAATGAATCAATTCACTCATCCCTATTAATAATCATTACTCCATCATTATTCCCTTTGCTTTGCTTTCCAATAGTCGTTATGTAATCCTGTTATTAACTGAAGGCCAGGACCCATGACTGACACCATGTTTATCCCATACAGTTACTTCATGGGACAGTTATGTCATCTCCACCCTTTTTTTTTTTGTATATAGAGGCCCTTTGTGTTCTTTTCTAGCTAGGGACCTACTGCACCGGTATAAAGGACGTACAGGAGCAGAAAGATGAGATGTGGAGAAGCATGTGTGAGCAGTTTTTTGTGAGACACTGACAGACATGATAAGACGCTGCTGGAGGTGCTAATACTGGAGAAGTTCTGCTCCACAATACACTACTGTTACCTGGATACCAGTAGTCACTTGACCTTTGTGGTGGTCACATGATAAGAGGCTGCTGGAGGTAGTAATACTGGAGAAGTTCTACTCCTCAATAATCTACTGTTACCTGGATACCAGGAGTCACATGGCTGTTAAGTCCATACAGTTACTCCATGTTTGCCATTTCTATGAACAGGAATGTGGGGAATTTTTTTCTAGCTAGGGGCCTACTGCACTGGTATAAAAGAGGTACAGGCATAATACAGGCATATTAGAGAACTGCATGATATTAAAATTAATAAAAAGTAGATAACTCCTCTAATGATTTTTTTTCCAGTGCGTTTTTCCCATAACAAATCATGTCATCCATAGAGCGGGTGATTTTGAACACATGATCTGCAAACTGAAAAAACTCCACAAAAGGGCAGCAAAAAATTGCAACACAGGCATTTTTACATGACTTTTTTTCTGTCTGATTCCCTTCAGCGATCGAGAAGGCGGGGATGGTAATGACCTGTCTTCTCAGTGGAGAGTCAGCTATCGCACAATTAGGGCTAGTTCGCACGGCTTATTGCCGTCGTAATTGCGGGGATGGATTTCGCCCCGCAATTATGCCGGCTGCCGTGCAGTGGGGGCGGGGCGGGGGGTCGGCAGCTCGCCGGCCCCATAGACAGTCATTATTCACGGCGCGTACACGGCGTAAATAATTGACATGTCACTTTCTCCTCGTTCGGTGTATTCACCAAGCGGGGAGAGGAGACGGAATCCATAGTTTTCTATGAGAACTATGGATTACCGTAATGACAGAGACGGATTACAGCCGTACTGCAGCGCAAATACGGCTGAAATCAGTGCCCAAATCAGCCGTGTGAACGAGCCCTTAGTGTCCTTGGTGTTTGCACAGAAATAACAGGCAGGAGACTGCAAACAAAGGAACTTCATCTTTATCAAAATATAAAGAAAAGTCTGTGTTCACCAAAAAGTAGAAGAAGGTGTCAATGGAGGAAACCTGTCAGACACGGGTATATGCAATGTAACAAATCCCAAAAAAGTTGAGACCTCTGGCACCAATAAATGTAAAATAAAAACATATTCTTTAATTCAAAACATGTTAAAAATATCCAAGGTTCTCCATACTTTCTGACGCGTTTCGAGCACTACCCGCTCTTACACTCTTACTCCTCTTTACTCCAGGCTAGGTATTAAACACAAAGCGAAGCATTTCTCAAATGACTTGTCTTGCTTCACATACACAGTCCACAACAGAAGGTAGCATTGTATAACTATAAGTCCCACAATGTTCCAGACTTTATCAACAAGGAGTTTTTTCTTACCCCAGGTATTTGTGTGTTGGGCAAGGCCTGAAGCTTACTAAACACCAACGGCCATGAGGTCTGTCTTTGGACAATGGTTACCTCATGCAATAAATCTGATGCTTCTCTGTCTGGAGGGTCTGTTTCCTTCTCATGAGTTTGTGTGCTGTACTTTCCTCTAGCTTTGAGGTTAGAAGGGAAGAAGGAACTGACCTCTAGGCGGCATAAGGCCAATGCTGTCCCCATTCAGTTGGTAAATCTAGAACAGAACAACAACTATCTCAACTATACCACAATTTTTATAGCTGAAGGTGCCCACCCTTGTTGTCTAGGTAACTACTCTCTGCTTAGGACTGTGCAGCACCTTGAAAGGGATTCACTGTGTATGGTCAAAGGCTAAAAACCTGTCCAGATGATGTCCTGCTCTCACAATTGCACAGCTTGTTAGACTGCATTTACATGTGCATTTACCTTATGGATTAATATGTTGCACGCACATCTTGCAGACTTTGCATTGGATTTCCTGCACATTTCGCTTGTGATTCGGATGTACTAGCACAGTATTACACTTTAATTTAGATTTTGGAATGTTTTTAAATTAAGAATTTACATTTTCAGTTTGGAATTATCACATCTGAAATTCTCCAAAACTATCTTCACCATTCTGGCCCTACAGGAGTGAACTTTGATAATATCACAAGCCAAACACAAGTGGAAATTAGCAGCATAGCATCTGAATAGGTTTCAACCTCCATATAAAAAGTTTAAATTCACTGACAGCAAGCAAAGATTTTAAGCACTGAATCACTAAAGCATCTAAAAACGTGAAACAACTTGGATTTGAGAAAGAGTATTCAACAAAGCAGTTAATTAGTAACATCCTACCAATTAAAGTGTATGTGCACCTTTATCTTTCTCCTGTCATGTCATTTAAATCATTACTGTCTCATTCATTTTAATTCAGCCTAGCTAACAGAAACATCCTACGTCTTGGCTCTATTTTTAAATTTGACTACATTTCCAATACTAATGTTAAAAACTTAAGAGTTTAACAATCAGTATTTTTTCCAGAATTACTCTTTATTCCCAATAAAAGCGGCTAGTCGGTTCATTTTTTTTTTTTTATTTCATTAAGCTATTTGTGAGCAAACAGCTCCAGCTGTCTCAGGTTTGAAGGGTGCCTTCATTTTGGCAAATTCCAGTGTAGTTTTTTCATGGTTTTATTTCAACAGTGGTTTCCCCTTGTTCACCCTCCATTAAGTCCACTTTGGCAAAAACAACAGCAAATGGTGTGGTCTGAGGCCTGGCTCACATGCGTCGAAGGTGCTGCATATTACATTGAGAATGATGGAAAAATAGCACAGCAACCTACGCCATTTTCTTCCATCTAGGCAATAGACATCAAGGCGTAAAATCAGTGGACCCATTGTAATTAATAAGGTTCAGTGGCTGAACCTCCAACACACATTTGAACCAAGCCTAACACTGAAGTGCCTTGACCGTGAAGTTCACCTCTAATCTCATATTGTTCTGAGCTTTTTGGGTACCATTCCTATTATCCATCTCTTCAATTTCTCATTGATTTTCCTCTAATAGTAACGTCCGGTGAGGTTGTCTACAGTTCCATAGATCTTAAACTTGTGAATAAAATGTGCAACTGTAGTAGCAGGAACATCAAGCTGTTTGGAGATGTTCCTATAGTCTTCATCTTTTTTTTTACTTTTTTGTATTATTTTCTTTTTAATCTCCTAAAACAACTCTCACCTTCCCTTTATTTGGTTCATATTCAGTGTGGGACACACCATGATACCAAACAGCACTGTGACTTCCTTTCACCCTCTCAATAGGAAGACTAACTGATTACAAGTTTAAATATGTTAACCAAAAAAAAATACAATGACACAAAAGTCATAGGAAAATATATATTGACAAACTTTATTAATTCAATAATAAATATTAAAAACTAATATGTCACAAATAGTACAAATTTAAGGCTAAAAACAATTAAAAATAATGCCCATATCAAACAAGGCTTTCAAATACACCATTCCTGAATATAGAAAGTCATCTAAGGTTATAACCTATAATATTTAACTTAGTATTGAATGTGTCTTATATTAGAGATCAAGTATTAGAGAAAGCTTGGGCGAACGCACGTCGAGTCTATCCCATTTCCTTGGCAGTGCTTTCTCCTCCATTCCTGAATACACTGGCTAATGTATTGTGTGTGAAAGGTGTCCCATTATTGTACGCCCATTTGATGTGTCTATATACTATTTAATCACTTGATTCTAATATAAGACACTTCAATACTAATTTTAAAAATATTATAGGTTATACACCTTAGATGACTTTCTATATTCGGGAATTGGTGTGTTTTTGTATGACCTTGTTTTGATATGGGCACTTTTTTTAAATTGTTTTTAGCCTTAAATTTGTACTATTTGTAACATATTAGTTTTTAATATTTATTATTGAATTAATAAAGATTGTCAATATAAAATTTTCCCTATTACTTTTTTGTCATTGTATTTTTTTTTTGGTTAACATGTTTATGTGATATAATGACTGTTGACTGAGCATTGGACCTTATTGAATTGGTGATACAAGTTTAAATATACCTGTAATACCAATAGTTTAACATGTACCTGTGGTAAAATTATTTTCTACAGGTACCATCTTTTTTGTCAATGTCAATTTCATTAATTTTCTTATTTGATTTTCGGTTGAATCACAAGTCAAATGTAATGTCTGATTTTCATCAGTTAATTTTCAGTATATTTTTATTAATGATTACTTTTGACATATTACGTCAAGTTCAATGACCATTGAGTTTTTTTTTTTTCTTTAATTGAAGGGTAACAACAATTTTGTCCACGTGTGCATGTACACTTTCATATTGTAGATGCCCACCAACTGTAGTAGGAAGGGATGATGTTTCGGACGTCATCACTTAAAACCCTACGAATAATAGTATCAATAATGTTAAAGCACACAGGCCAACATGTATGAATGGAGCTGCGCCATTTTTTTGGCGTATCTGACGCCAAAAAACTGTAGCCCTGTTTTATAGATGTATAGACAGTTTTATGCCAAAACTTGCGCCAGGCACGGCACTTTGGAATGTGCCAAAGATTTACGAAATAGATATGCTTTGCGCTAAAAATATGCTGTGCTATGCTATGCAAGGCATAACTCACGCCAGATTTATGAACCCACATATGACAGGTTCATACATACTGTCGGATTCTACACTCCTCTATATCGATTTAGAACTGGCATGTCAGCCCTACGTGTCATATATGTCACCCAAAATTTTTTATACATGTAAATTCAGTAAAGTCTATAAAACACTGTTTAGGTCATAATGAGCTTAATGGATTAAAAAGAAAAAGGAAACGGACAACCCCTTTAAGTAATAATGGTATATATAGCAAACAAATAAGGAGGTCAAACATCCAGCTGCCATTATTTAACCCCTTCACGACCTTGGCCGTATCCATACGTCCAGGTGGTTTGGGGGTTCACGCACCTGGACGTATGGATACGCCCTTGGGAAAATCGCGGCCGGAACTCAAAGGGGCAGAGTTCGCCCCCAATGGGCCCCGGGGGGGGTTGTAAAGTTTAAAAATTACAGCTACACCCGCAGCGTGGGCCCCCGGCCCCCGGATCGCCCCGGGGAGGGGGGGCCGGTTTTAACCCCTTTTAATTTATCGCGGGGGGGAAGGGGGGATGGGTCGCAATAATTAAGAGAGACGCTGAGGGGGTTTCACTCCTCCTGCGTCTCTGTCGGGCCGGCCGGCACCCACCCACGGAAATGGGCGATCCGTGCAGCTCCTCCCCTCCTTACAGACCCCACGGAGGGCAGAAAATGCCTTCCAGGGTTGGGTTCGGGTGCCCGTCACGATCCCCGGCCGTCCCCTTGTGGGCCATGGGCCCCGGGAACGTGATGAACAGTTGTAAATAGGAACCAGCCCAAGAAAACAAGCTGTGTACTGATTCCTTTTGAATGAGAGATCTAAAGACCCTTCATTCAAACCCCCTAGGGGGGGAAAAGTAAAAAAAAAAACGTGAAAAATTTAAAAAAAAAAAGAAAAAAAAAAATTTAAAAAAAAACTGTAAAACCCCAAACACAAAAAATTTAAAAAAAAAATACGTACACCCCCCCCCCCCTTACCCCCTTTTAAAAACCCCCAATCCCCCCCAAAAAATGATCAAAAAATTAAATAAAAGAAACCCCATATTTGGTATGGGCCCCGCGTCGAAACCCCCCCGCCCCTCCCCTATAAATCTGTCATTTTAAAATTTAAACCCCGAAATGGGTGAACGCCTTTAAAAAAAAAACCTAAAAAAAAAATAAACAGGAATTAACGGATTATTGATCACCCCCCACAATAAAAGGGAATAAAAATCCTATAAAAAAACTCCTATAAACCCCCAAAGTTGTCCCAAATTAAAACGTCAGTTCTTCCGAAAAAAAAAAGCCCCTAATACAGCCTCTTTTTTAGGGAAAAAAAATAAAAAAATGTATAGCTCTCGGGAAAAATAGGATCCCATTAAAATATTGTTTTTACACCCCAAAAAAACATTTTTCTTTTTTTTTTTAAAGTCCCTTCACCCTTAAAAAAAATTTTTAATTTTGGGTATGCCATAATCGTAGCGACCCAAAAGGAGAAAAGTAATTTTAAAACGGTACTGCAGGGTTTGACCCCTGGTTAAAAATAAAAATTAAAAAACCCCTATTTGGATTGCAGTTTTTTCCCTTTCACCCCTTGGTCTCCAAAAAAATTGGTTTTAAAAAAGCCCGTTTCAAAAAGCCCCTTGTCCCCCCAAAATGATACTAAAAAAAAACGTAAACCCTCTCGAAAAAAAACAAGCCCCCTTACACGCTAAACCCAAAAAAAAAATTTTAAAAAGTTATGGCTCTGGGGGAATTTGGGCCCGATGCAAAAACGTATTTTCCGGGTTTGGAATAAAAGTGTTTTTTTTGTATAAAAAAGCAGAAAAACAAAAAAAAAAATTATAAAAATTTTGGATTTCGGTGAAAATGGGTATTGACCTGGAGTAAAGTACCATGTCATATATACCTTTACAGTTGACCGCTAAAAAAAAATAAAATAAAAAACACTACCAAAACATCTCAAAAAAACCCTTTTAAAAAAAAAGTAAACCCATAGCTTTCCCATATCCCACCCAATAAGGGTCCCAAAAAAAAACTTCAACTCACCCCGCAAAAAAACACCCAAAAACACAGCTTTTACACACAAAATAAAAAAATTTTTATGGCTGGTCAGAATAGGAAACATAAAAACCCCAATTTTTTTTAGACGAAATTTTACTGGGGGTAAAAGTAAAAAAAACCCCAAAAAACCCATAAAAAAAACTATATAAAAATTTTTTTTTTGTAATTGTTCCCCGAACCCCCATAGAAAAAGTCTATCACTTTCTTTTTCACTGGCCGGAAAAAAAAGGGATTTGAAAAAATTTAAAAACTCAAAAAAAAAAAACGGCCCCACTGCGTTTCCCCCCCCCCTTTTTAAATTCCCCAATGCAAAAAAAAAATATGGAACACCTGGGCCTAAAATGCAAAATTTCCCATCCCTAGATGGATCCCTGGGGGGGTTTTTGAACCCTAAAATGGGGCGACTTCTGGAAGGTTTCCCCTGTTTTTGCTATTTGGGGTCTTTTGCAAATGCGACATGGCCCCCCCAAATTTCTGCTTTTTCCAAAAAGCCAAATAGCGCTCCCCCTTTATACCCCCTGCTATGCCCCCCAAACAGAAAAGTTTACCCCCACATGTGGGTTTTGCCGAACTTGGAAAAAATTTTCCTTTTAACCCAAATTTTTAGGGTTCTTTTTTCCAGGATTCCTTTTATGTAAAAACATTTTTAAAAAAGCAAAAAAATTGCAAATTTTTGGGAAAAAAAATGTTTTTTAATTTTCCCCAGCCTTATGCTAAAAAAAAATTTGTAAATTTCACCTGTGGGGTCAAATTATACTCAATGCACCCCGGATATTCATTAAGGGTGTAGTTTTCCCTTTTGCGGTTAATTTAGGGGTGTTTATTAAGTTTTGGGACCCTTTGGGGTTTCCCCCAAAACCCGAAAAGGCGCCCCCAAATAAAAATCGTATTGAAAAAAGAAGGGCCCCAGGTTAGTAGGGGCTCCTCCTATTCTGGGGATTTATGGTTTTAGCCCAAAAAAATGCACTAGGGGCCCACATATGGCATATCCCCTAAAAAAAAGGAGACCCGGGAGGGAATTGAAATTTAAGTTTCATTTACTTTGTACTTTTTACTGATTCCAGTGGGTTTAAAGGAAAAAATATTGAAAATCTGCAAAAAAAAGTGAAATTTTTTAAATTTTTAAACCCCCACCCTTTTCTTTAATTTCTGTTTAAAAAATTTTTAAAGGGTTTTTCAAACCCTTTTTTAAATAGTGTTGTAAATTTCATTAAGGGGGTCTAGTTTCTCAGGGTGGTGTCACTTTTGGGGGGGTATCAACATGGCAGGCCCCTCAAAGCCAGTCGGGAATGGAGTAGTCCCCAAAAAAAAGTTTTATTGCAAAATTTTTTTGGAAAAAGTGAGAAATTACAAATAAATTTCTAAGCCCCCTTTAAAGGGCGTAAAAAAAAAAAAAAAAAACATTTAAAAAATTTATTGGCCAAACTTTAGTGGCATATGGTAAGAAGCTTGTTATAAACCCCATTTTTGGGGAAAAATTATCTGTCTTGAAAGCAGAAATTTTGGACTTTCAAAAATCGCAAAATTTTTTTAAAATTTTTATAAAAATTTTTATTTTTTTTCACAAAACCAAAAAAGGTTTTTATGGATAAAAATTTCCCCTTTCTAACTTTTAAAGCAACAAAAGTGTCCGAGGGAAAAAAAATCTCTGTTTCACAGGGCTAGGTTAAAAAATGTTTAAAAAAATTATTTTTCACATAAAGTGACATATTTCCCGTTTGAAAAAAAAGGGGGGTGGTCAGGAAGGTCAAAAAAAGGCTGGGTCCCTTTAAGGGGTTAAAGTGTGTTTAAATTTTGAAAAAGGGTAACCTATAAATTTAAAAGCAAGATGACACTGAAAATAATTGATTAATTTTGTTTCTCATCACAAATATGCGTTTTTTCATTTAAAAAGATTGTCATTTTTTAACAAAATCAAAGTGACCCCTGGGCTTTCCCCTTTTTTTATTTCCCATGCCTGGAATATATGAAGGGGGCTGGGAAGGCAAAGGGACGTTCAACTGTCATTACTGACATCTACTTCAGCCATCACTCCATCCTTATAATCATCTGACAGTAATAGTTTATATAAAATGAAAGCCTTTACAGCAAGTTAAAATTTGGGAAAATTAGTGTTTAAAAAAAGAACCCGCAAAAATTTTAAAAAGGGTTTTCCGGGCATTTCCAAATTTTTCCCTGGGCAAAAAATTTTAATTTTTTTGATTTCAGTTGATATTGCTCAGTTTGTATTCTGTGTTAACAAACCTTAATGTTTAATTTGAATATGTTAATACTACTAAGGTAGGAGTTTCTAAAATATATAATATATGTACAGATGTAGCAAAAATAAACTTGGTAGATACAACATGATATTGTGGCACAAAAGGTTGTTTCACCATTTTCAATGCTTTTTATTGGTTTTAGTTGTGATCTAAAAAAACAGAAAAACGGGAAACCCATAAAAATTACTGTTTTGTTTAGAAAAAAAAAATTATAATTTTTTAAAGGTTAAAAGGGGGCCTCCAAAAAAGGTTTTTACTCACCTAGCTGTTCTCTGCCACTGTCACAAGGAGAAGCTTGTACTCCATTTATGTAAAAATGGAGTACTCCAATTTGGTCGGGAACAAAAACCCCAAAAAAAGCCCCCCAAAGAGGGGAAACAAAACCCCAAAAGGAAAGTGGGGGGGGGAAAACCTAGGGTTAAATTAGTGTTTTTCTTTATAAGCCACCCTCTCACTATACCCCTCCCCCTCACAAATACCCCCCCTCTCTGCATTTTTAGCCCCCCTCTCATTTTGTCCCCTCTTCTCACTATACCCCCCTTCTCCCCACAATGCCCCCCCCCTCACATGGCTCCCCATTTCTCCCCCTTTTCCAAATAAAAGCACTTGTCCGGGAAAGCCTCTGTGGTGTGCCCCCCCTCTCTTCACTATTGCCCCCCTCCCTCTCATTTATAGCCCCCCTGTTCTCATTTATAGCCCTCCCTTCTCCCCTATAGCCCCCTCTCTCCTATGCCCCCTCCTTTTCACATAGCCCTTTCCTCTCTCTCATATAGCCCCCTCTCTCTCCTATGCCCCCCTCCCCTTCCACTTTTAGCCCCCCTCCTCTTCCTATAGCCCCCTCCTCTCACTATAGCCCTCCTCTCTCTCACTATAACCCCTCCTCTCACTATAGTCCCCCTCCTCTCACTATAGTCCCCCTCCTCTCACTATAACCCCTCTCTCTTCCTCTCTCCCCCTCTCTCCCCTTCTCTCTCTCTCTCACTATAGCCCTTCTCTCTCACTATAGCCCTCCTCTCTCACTATAGCCCTTCTCTCTCACTATAGCCCTCCTCTCTCTCACTATAGCCCCCTCTCTCACTATAGCCCCCTCCTCTCACTATAGCCCCCTCCCTCTCACTATAGCCCTCCTCTCTCACTATAGCCCCCTCCTCTCACTATGGTCCCCCTCCTCTCACTATAACCCCCTCTCTCTTCTCACTATAGCCCTTCTCTCTCTCTCACTATAGCCCCCCCTCTCTCACTATACCCCCTCCTCTTACTATAGCCCCCCTCTCTGTCACTATAGCCCCCCTCTCACTATAGTCCCCCTCTCTCTCACTATACCCCCCCTCTCTCTCACAATGCCCCCCTTACTATGGCCCCCCCATTTCCCCCCCCTTCCAAAAACGCACATGTCCTGGAGACTCGTGTGTGCTGTGAGAGAGCCAAAACTCCGCCCACCCCCTCCCGCATACATGATTCTGACAGCATCCTTGAGGGAAGCTTAAAAAAAGGGAACTTGACATAGAAAAAATAGGAGATGGGAGGGATTTTAAAATTTGCCCCCCCCCAACCCCCACCTCCCCCCCCCCATCCCCCAAGGATGTGCAGGCAAGGTTTAATTTTCAGCCAGCACCCCATGATGGACCCGGCTCAGCCCCTGACGGGCCCTCTATACCGCTTCCCCCCAGTGCGGGAAAGGGGTAGGCGCCCTAATGATTGGCTGCAGTAGTAAGGCGCCCTTCACAACAATAGGAAGTAAACCGCAGACCCGACAGCAGTGTTGGCAATGGAATGGCAGTGCAAGGTGAATACTTATCCTGAAGGTTTTTTTTGACAGCAGTAGTTTGAAATAAAATAAAAAATCAGTTGGACAACCTCTTTAAAAGACATGTCTACCTTTTGTTATTTAAGTCCTCATATGTAACTATGAGCTACATAAAAAGTTAAGTAACTTTGGATATACATTACCTTTTATTTGCTTTGATCCTGACTTACAGCCTGTATTATAGTCCACAGCAAATTCATAATTATGTCATTGGAAACAGCCAGCAAACTTGTCATCAGACAAACCTTTTATAGCTTAGCGAAGTTTATACAATGCAGTGGAAGAGTTAGCTTTAATCAAAATCAACAAGTGCCCACAAAGTAACCTAGGGGCGTGGGCTGTTCCACAGATACAGTGCCAGGTAATAAAAGGAATTTACAAGAAAACTACAGAGAATACTGTATATATACCTTGAACAGATATGAATGTAAAACTTAACCTTTATTATAAATATAAGTAAAATAGGCAGAACTAGACCAAACCACCTAACAAATCCCTACACTTACCCTGCAGGTAAATAAGGGCTACCTTTAACAACAATGCAGGTGAACAGCCCCAATAAGGGCGACCCTGCACAGGAACCTGGGCTCACAATGACCCTGTTAAATCCCTGAGTCATCCATTCACATGATTTACAGAATAATTATACATGCCAGAAAAATGCAGATATATATATGTACTGCAGGCAAATGTAAGTTGTAGTGGGGTTTCTATACAATGTAAATTGTATTAGGGTCTTTGTCGGGGCGGTTAGCCTGCTTTGCTTGGATAGAAAGCCCTTATTTTCCTGCAGGGTGAGTTTATAGATTTGTTAGGTGGTTTGATATAGTTCTGCCTATTTTATTTACTGTATATTAAAGGGCTTGACTCACTACAAAGATTAGCTCTCAACATGAAGGGACCGGTAATTAAAGAGTTTTTCCAAATATATTGTTTTATTGGTTTGGCTTTGTTTAAAGAATTTATCAGCTCTTAGTTCACATAAGTTTCTTTAGTTTACCGAACGGCTCTCTCCTTCTCTCTTTGCTGTGTCTCATCTGATAGCAGGGTGTGACATGACTACAGATCAGACTGGCTTCAGCTTGAGAAAAGTGTGTTCTTACACAAGTAATTAGACTCCTTTGTTTGTTTACTTTGAGCACTGTAGCTCTCTGCACTTATAGATAAGATCTCCTGCTTATTTCAGGCTATTGAAGAATTTAATGCCAGTTGAATCTAATCCTACTATAGCCCCGACAAGGAAGAGATAAGATACATGAATCTGAAGCTGCTTGTGACTCAGTAAAACAACGTGATGAGACAGCGCCTTTAAGTTTTACTTTTGTACCTGTCCAATATATATACATATTTTCTGTATTTTCTCGAAACTTTTCCAAGATTACTGCCTACTGTTTAGTTATATGTCAAAGAACAGACATTGAGTAAGCTCTGAATCCTGCCATACTGTGAATGCGGCTCTGGACTAAAATACATGGTTTAACTTAAGAGCACTGTAAGACAAGCAGGCTTTATTTTCACTGCATTTTTCTGGCAATAAGGGTTATTTAGTGTTTTTGGCCCTTTTAGAAAAAGCAAACATATCAAAAAGTTCCCATTCACTGGACATAGGCCAAAAAGCATAAATTTGAGTTGATAAACCTTACTTTTTTCTATTAAATAGAAAAATGTAGTCAACTCCTACCTATTTGAATTAGCAAAAAAATAAAGTGCATGCTTTAATATACTATTTTTTTTTGTATGCCCCATACAGTGGGTTTTCTTTTGGGGGAAATTTTCCCAACGTGATGTGAGCTCAACATAATGTTTTGCATTTACAAAGTAACTCCTGTTTTTGTGTAGATTCAATCTTTATATAAACTGTAAAATGGTGTTCAGAACGAAGATATCTTGTAATATACTGAATAATAACCTGTTACATGCTATCATGATTCTGTGATTCAGGATGAAGGAATTCAGCATCTCCCCAGCATTTCTCATGAGGGTTAATTTTCACCTATCTTTGCTTTAAGGTTTATGTATGTTTAACGTAAAACAAAGCAATATTGCCAAACTTTAGAATTGTTCCCGCAATTACATACATTAGTGGCCAGAATAGAGGACCTAGTTCAACTGTGCAAAACACAGAAAGCTCATTAACTTCAGTAAGAGATGAAAAAAACCTCACTGATTTTTTTTTTTTTTGAGATAACAATTAGTCATTGAGGGTCTCTGTAACCGAACCCTTTACAATCAGCACACATCACAATCATTTTTTTAACTTCTAAGATAGCGGCTGCTGTAGGAGGTAAGCAAAAAAAAAAACCTGGTCTTAAAAGCTAGAGAATTCGTAAGGGGTTTTCTCACTACCAAGATTAGTTTTAGACAAGTAGGGATCGGTAATTAAAGACTTTTTCCAAATACAGTAGTCTTTTGATTTTACCTTGATCATGAGATAAAGGGTATTTTATCTGCTTGATTTCACAAGGTATCACTATACATTTATCTTCCTTTTCCGATTAATAGATACAGAAGTGAATCACCATGGATGGAGCTTACTCTTAGAGAAGACCAATTATCTCTAACATGATTAGCTTTTGATTACAGTTTTTGCAATTTTTCTTCCCCCCTTGAGTACTTGTAGCAATTTAGTTGCCGAGAAGCTCAATATGCTAATCACTGCTATGGAACCACTAACAAGACAGAGAAAGAAAAGCTGCTTGTGACTCAGTGAAACAGCATCATGAAAATAACCCTTTAAACTGCACAAATTTATCAAGCAGCATGAGCCACTGGGATAAATCTGTGGCATTTTTAGACTCCCTATTTAAGTTTATGCTGTCTGACTCTTATATAGTGATAGTAAATGAGGGAAAATGTTCTGATTGCCTGCAGCCTTTACTAGAGAAAGCATTGATGCATACAGCCTTACTGTTAGGCCCCGTTCCCTTTTTTGGAAGGTTGGG
>JAODAL010001224.1:0-242734 GCA_025379985.1 Phyllomedusa bahiana | reverse complement strand
ATGCCTATAAAATGAGGAGAACTGAAATTTAAAATTTCCCATGACACTACACCAAAACTAGGCGCCTTATACGCTGGGCACGACACATTGAAATGCGCCTAAAAATGATACCTGTGTGCACTTCCATAACACAATGTGCCTATCGAGCTGCATTGCATAAATTAGTAATGATATGTTATGCACCTCCATCACCCAATGCGCCTCGATAGGCGCAGTACATACACTACCAATGATATGCTTTGTGCCACGATTTGTGCAATGCGCCTAAAAAGGCCAACACACCTTTTTAGGTTCAATTCACATTTTTTAGTGCATTATGTTTACTATGCAATGTATACCTGACACCGGCTTTTTGAGATGATTGTACTTTCAGGCGCACTTTACACTGATTTAATGCGCCTTAAAACTCCGCGGCGATGCCAATTTTCGACATAAAAAACTATTAATATAGCGTGTCCAACACGATGTTTGAGCGCAAACATTTACTTGAACGAATATTAAAATTGTTCGGTTTCGGCTTGAGTTCTAAAAAATCGTGAAGTTCGACTTGAACTTATCTTTTCTCAAACAGTTCGATCAACACTACTCAGAACTCCTATAGAAGTGAACAAGGGGGACAGCGCTAGTGCCGCCATCCTTATTCACAAGCAGGCTGGATCACCTGCGAACAGCCAGAAAGAGAATTTCCCCGAAATGGGACTACCCCTTTAAGGCTGTTCTAGGTGTTTTGTTTGACTTTAAAAGGGAAAAAACCAAATGTTTTTAGCCGGTGCCTGAAGCAACATCTTCATTACAAATACTATTTATTTTGTCCCAGAAACAGTAATGTCAGTAATAACGACCACATATTCATAATGAGATTTAGGTTTCATCTGAAGTTCAGCCCATAAACTTTTCATGCATTATTTATTTTTATGCTTTGTATCAGTTTTTTTTTTTCTAGTGGTTTTCAAGGTTATATTCTAACCAACGAGAAACTCCTGCCAGATCAGAGCACAAAATACCATTTTTCATTCTTAGGTTCCTGATTTATACTTTGAGTGAGATACATAATAGCTTGGATACAATCTTGGACACAAAAAGCAAATGTCTGATTGAATCAAAAAGACATTTTTATTTCACAAGACTGCTAGCTGTTTGATTCTAAATGTGTTTTTAGCTATTTGGAAAAGGGCTTGTGGTCACTTCTGGTCTCAGACAAATATTTCTAATGGAAGATATGGAATTTGGAACACAAATGAGAATGAATGATCAAATAAATATAATAGCCCATACTTTCTCCTTGCTGCACTTTCAGTGTCTTAAATGATTTTAATTGAAATCCTGAATAAACTAGGATAACTGGAAAAATATTTGAAAGAGAGTTTTTGTGTAATTGCTTTAATATATACAATTTATTATAATATTTAAATAACACATACATACAAATTACGAGATTGACTTGCATCAGGTTGTCCTTTAAACTCAGTTCCAGTCTTCAAGTATTCCCAAAAAGTCATGTTTTCAAGTTGTCACAAAATTATGATATTTCTTATAATTGTGACAATACCTCATCTGCTGGCAATAATCAGACACATATATGCCATAGCATGTCCTGTGTTGGTTTGTAACTGTAATACTGTCACCATGTGGTTGGATGACCACATGACACACTAAGGCATTTAAATATGTGAGCCAATAGAGTGAGACTTAACACCTATTTTTTTATACTGCAGAGGACACTGTGACCTGCACTCATCAGCTGCGAATTGGGAAAGAACCATGCCTGGCCACTCACCTGTGAATGGAGGTAGGCACCTGGGTTCATCTCTCCATTCCCAATTCATAACATAATTCCAGACTGTGAATTTATATGTGTATCAAGCCTGTACAAAACTGACTGATCTTTGACTTGCCTGACATAATTACTGCTCAAAAAATGAACAAATTCCTTGTATATATAAATTTCAAGTTTCAAGTTCGCTGGTTGTTAAATTGATTTGAATTTTCTGCACCTAAAACGTTTTCTTAACTTTCTTAGACTCCTACACACAGATGTATGACCTATGTGACATATGTGTTCCTAAATAATTATCCAAATTGGCATCTCAGGAGTCTGGGAAGGCTGTGTGACACTTGGTAAAAATCTTACTGGTAGTCGTCCATCTTTAGCTCCTCCAAACTGCATTTTTTTCAGTTGTCTTCCACAAGCACTGATAAAACTCCTTGAGCACTAGTCAAGCAAATAAAAGAACAGATAATAAATGGGAGATCTTTAAAAACATCTTAAGCGCCCACTGTGAGAGGTAAATACCTCATGGAAATAAAATTATTAGAAACAGGAAAATACAATGTGGATCAACAGATATAAAAGAGGCAATAAATAACAAAAATAAAGCATTTCAGCTACTAAAACGGGAGGGAAGTGAAGAGGCACTAAAAAGGTATAAGGAAATAAGTAATGATAAAGACAGCAAAGATGTAGACAGAAAGGCAGATTGCCAAAGAGAGTAAACCTGACCCCAAAATATTTTTAACTATACAAATAGTAGAAAAATTAAAGCTGAAAATGTTGGCCCTTTCAAAAATAGATGAGGAGAAAGCAATCCCATTAAACAATTTTATAGGGATTGCTATAGGCCAGTAATTTTAACCTCTGGTGTACATAAAATGTTTGAAGGTTTTCTAAGAGATGCTATCTTGGAGTATCTCACTGAAAATAAATGTATAACGCTATGGGTTTATGAAGGATCGGTTCTGTCAAAATAATCTCATCAGCTTCAGGGTTTCTTACTGTAAGAGCAGTGAGACTCTGGAACTCCCTGCCAAGGAACTTGTCATGGTGAGTTCAATAACAAAGTTCAAAAAGGGTCTGGGTGCATTTCTAGAGTGTAATAATATATCAAATTCTAGTGAATAGGATTTTGGAGAAGGGTCGTTGATCCAGGGATTTATTCTGATTGCCAGATTAGAGTCCAGAAGGAATTTTTTCCCTAAAATGAGGACAATTGGCTTCTACCTCATAGGGATTTTTGCCTTCCTCTGGATCAACACTATAGCACAATAGGCTGAACTGAATGGACGCCTTTTTTTTCTGCCTTACAAACTTTGTAACTATGTAAATCTATAGCTCCCCATTCAATTTATTTAGGAGGTGTTCTCACAACGGCACTTTTGGCACTTACCACTGAAAAGTGTTGTTTCCTTGTTGAAAATTCCATGCATTCCACTGTGAGGAAATGCCCTGGACCGCCCAAGACAGATTTCTGCAGTGTATACTTTAGTGTTATTGGTGCGTCAAATGCCCCAAAGAATATTAAATCAGCGTTGTCTGAATGACAATGGTGATTTTACATAGGGTATAGTGTTAAACACTTTACAGTCAGTTTGGATGCTGATTCAGGACGTGGAATCCACACTCTGAATCCTTGTCCCAATCTGCCGTGAGAATGCCCCATAAAAATGGCTTTTAGCCTCCGTTCTGCAGTATACGCTAAGGTTACAATTAATGAAGTAGCACAGCAGGCTACAGTACTCCATACAAAAATGTCAAATAAGAAACATGTACTATATGGCATACAATTGTTTAACCTTGCATCTGTTAAATGTATCAGTTGTTACAGGTGTATAATGGATTCATTGGACCACCACAAGCAGAATACCCTATAAATAATAATACCTGGGATAATGTAAACCATAATGAAAATATTGGACAACCCAAAATTCAACAACAACAACCAAAAAGGGGAAGACCAACACAAAAGAATATAGTAAAAAATTGCTTTATTAAACAAAAATATAAAAATGCACTCACAAAAGAAAAAATAACCAAAAAAGCAAAAAAAAACAACTTACAAAAAATACCACACCCAGAAACCAAGAAAAACACAATACTGAAAAAAGAGAGATTCCAATGATGAAAAAAATGAAAAACACTAGAAAATAAACATCCAATGAGGTACAGCACAAATGAAAACAATCAAAAATATATATTGAAAAAAAAATTTACTATATGAGAGATTTTTCATGGGAAGGGGCCCAAAATATGACAGCTAGCCCCCTGGCCCCCCCGCAAGTTTTGGGCCGTCCGGGAGTCCACTGGGAGAAAGGCAGCACCCCGCTCTCCGCTCTGCAGTGATACCTTCACCTGAAAAGCCCCCCCAAAAGGGATTTGGGCCGTACGGGTGAAAAGTTTGGCGACAGTGTTTGGGCCAAACAGTGCCCAGATCGTGAGCGGGACTCAGAATTCAGCAAATATTTTGCCCCCTGGGAGTCGCATACAGCTAAATTCCCCCTGCGGGTCCCCCGACCCATTGCAGCCCCCCAAGGGGCCACAGTGACTCGAGTTTTAACCCCCACAAGTGTTTTTCACAATTTTTTGTGTTTTGATACCCCGATTATATACAGAAATTAAAATTTCCTTTTTAAATAGGTTTTTATAACTACATTTTACCATATGTCCTACTGTGGGTTTGGCATCTTTTTAAAAAATGTCTTTTTTTTTACAACACTGGGGGCCCTTAGAAATTTATTTGCAATTTTTCAAAATTTTTTAAAAAAAATTTTGCAACATATATATTTTTAGGGCCCAGTCCAGTTGGGACAGGGGTTTTAAAGTGGCCGGTATGTTGGAAAACCCCTCAAAAAATGATTTCCATCTAAGAAGCAACCCCCCCTAAATTTTTTAAAACAGTTTTTAGGAATTTTTTTAAACCCTTTTAGAAAATTTCAAAAAAAGCAAAGGGGAGGTGAAGTTAAAAATTTTTCCATTTTTTTTTTTGCAGATTTTCAATTTTTTTTCTTTAAAATCACGGGGAACCCCGGTAAAGGGGCCCTAGGGAAATGAAACCCAAAACATCGTTTCCCCAACCCCAACATTTTGGATATATCTAGAAAATGGGCGAATCGATTCTAACAAAGTGGATTTCGTTTAAAATTTTTCAGGAAAACTTCGGTTCGAAACAAAAATCGAACTTTGGGGGGGGATTCCGTGAACAAGTGTGTTTTTTCCTTTTGGAAAAAAAGGTTTGGGCCACCGGCTTTAAAAGGGGGCAAAGCACTCTGGGGGGAAAGGGAAAGGGAAAAGCCTGCATGACATTGCAGAATAAACCCAATCAGGGGACCGGCGGGATTTGTGCCCTTCACCGGGGCACAAATATAAGCCCGAGCGCGCCGCGGAAAAGCTCACACTCCTCTCACTGTCTGACGGGGAAGGGCTGCTGCGGTGTTTAGCGTTTTCGGGAAAACCCATTTTTCCCAAAAGCGATTTTTTGGGGGGTTCTCAGCTTGTCCCCAGAGACGGGTTCCTGAATTTTTTATTTCTGTTTTTTTGGGGTATTGGATTAAAATCCAGTGTGCGTCCACTGCAGTTTGCATAACTTTCAATATCCAAGGGGGATCAAGGGCCAGTTCCGGGTTGAAATTCTTTTAAAAGAAACAGCTTTTTTTAAACAATAAAAAATACCACTTCTTTTTTGGCTCCCTCAATTCTAGGGGCCCCAAATTTCCCCCCCAGGGGAAAATTTTAACGTTGTTTTGCGGGTGTGCGGGCCAAAAAAAAAACCCGTCCTTTTTCAACGCCAAATATAATATTTTTTTTGGTAGCCAATTTCCCACAAGAAAAATTTAATTACAATTTATCTCTTTTTGTGGGCGTAAAAATACCGCCTTTTTGGAAAACACGCTCCAAAGCCTACTTTTTTTGGTGGTGGCTCAATTCAATTGCGCAATTTACATCCGGGGGAAAATTTTAACGTTTTTTTTTGCTTTTTTGCTAAACAAAAATAAACCGTTTTTTTTCAACCCCCAAAAAATTATATATTTTTTTTTTTGGTATCCTAATTCAAAAAGGAAAAGGGTTAATTACAATTTTATCTCTTGTTTTTTGGGGCCCGTAAAAAATCCACCTTTAAAACCCACCTACAAAGCAAACTAGTTTGGGGTGGCTAAATTTCTATGCGAAATTTTACATCCGGGGGTTTTAATTAAGCGTTTTTGCTTTTTGTGCTGACAAAAATAAACCGTTTTTTTTTCAACCCCCAAATATATATATTTTTTTTGGGAATCCAAATTTCACAAGAAAATTTAATTAAAAATTTTATCCTTTTTTTGTGGCGTAGAAAATACACCATTGAAAAAACGCACAAGCTACTTTTTTGGGTGGGGGCCCAAATTCAAATTCGAAAATTTTACTTTCCAGGGTTTAAATTTAAAACTTTGTTTTGCTGGGCTGACAAAAATAAACCTCTTTTTCAACGCCAAATATATATATTTTTTTTGGTAAAAAATTTCACAAGAAAAGGGTTTAATTAAAAATTTTTAATCTCTTTTTTGTGTGGCGAAAGAAAATAAAACCATTTTTACACGCTACAAAGCAAATTTAAGTTTGTGGTGGCTAAATTCTTTTCGAAATTTACATCCGGGGTTTTAATTAAGCTTTTGTTTTGCGGGTTTGCTGCCCAAAAATAAACCGTTTTTTTTCCAACGCCAAATATAATTTTTTTTTTGGTAGCCTAATTCACACGAAAAGGTTTAATTAAAATTTTTATCTCTTTTTGTGTGGCGTAAAAATACACCATTGTAACACGCTCCCAAAGCTACTAGTTTGGGTTGGCTAAATTTCTTTTTCCCAAATTTACATCCAGGGTTTAAAATTAAAAGCGTTGTTTTGCTCTGGCTGCCCAAAAAAAACCGTTTTTTTTCCAACACCGAAATATTACATTTTTTTTGTACCAAAAATCAAAAGCAAGTTAATTAACCCTTTGTTTGTGCTTTTAACATTTAGTAAAAAACAAAAGTGTTGTAAACGACACATACA
Organism: Phyllomedusa bahiana; assembly: GCA_025379985.1. Taxonomy (NCBI): domain Eukaryota; kingdom Metazoa; phylum Chordata; class Amphibia; order Anura; family Hylidae; genus Phyllomedusa; species Phyllomedusa bahiana. Next base: position 235,938 of record JAODAL010001224.1, on the reverse strand, counting down.
ATAAATTTTTCCGGGCCATTTTGGAGCGAAATTTTAAACCCAAAGGGTTACCCAACTTTTTTACGGGTTCCATTTGGAGTCAAAAACCCGGGTGTAAATTTTATCAATAAAGATGGGCTTAAATCAAACAGTGTCTGTACATTTTAAAAAAACGGGTAATGTCAACAAGGGGGTGGCGGGCTCCTCAACTGCAGGGGCAGTGGAACAAACTTTTCCCCTGAAAACGGGCCCGGGGCCCGCAGCACAGAAAGGGGGAAACCTTCGCAGCGGGGGTCCCTCGGTGAGGCCAAAAACCTCCCCGCTGCATCAAAGGGGCCCCGTGTGTTGTTCAGCCCCCAAAGGGGTTCTTGTTTTGGTTTGACAAAGGGTCTTCCTTTTCCCTCCCAGAAGACACTGACAACCCCACGAAGGGGTGGGGGGGGAAACCTCAGAAAACAACATTTTAGTTTGGAAAGGCCCCGGGGAGCGGGTCAGCGGCCCTCCCCTTTGTCCTCACCCCGGCCTCTGCCCCCCCCCTTTTCCCTCTGGCCGGGGATCTACTATTTTGGTCGGGCTCAGCCCCACTATATAGCGAGGATGAACAATTTGAGGGGGGGCAGCCCACACCACTTGGCAGCGAAGAAAGGGGGGCCAAATCCCCAGCTTCTTGCAGTAGGGGGCAAATAAGATGGGGAAGGGGCCCATGGGAGGTAAAGTGGGGGAAAGGTCACCCCTCGGCTTACCAAGAACCGGTGATGAGGACGTAGTGACGGGTGAAAACACAAATAGATGATGATGTAGCCGACCCCAAATTGGGAGCCGGGGGAACAAAGGGTTCATCAACGTCAGGGGAAGAGGGCGTCCGCTTTTCGCTTAGGGGAGCCCGGGGCCCGCCCGCAAGTGGGTTTTTTGGGGCCGTAGTCCCCAGGGGAACAGCAGGGGGTGGGTCGGGAGCCCAAAACGGCCACGGTAGAAAAACCCGCTTCAAAGGGCCAAGACAGTAGCGGCACAGGGGGCCCGCGGGGGCAACGGGCAGTATCAATAGTGCGGAGCGTTGGCGGGAAAAACCCGCTACCCCGGCGGTGTGGCAGTTCTTTTCTAAGAAAACACCGGGGAAACCGAATATGGGGTATAAATTTGAATCCTTGGGGGGCAGAAAATGAAGCGGGCCAGGGGCTAACGTTTTGGGCCCAAAGGGGCCCGCTCAACCCATGCACCCGGCACCATCCGGTGGGGCCCCGGGGGGAAACGGGGGTTTAGGGTGTGGTGGGGCCATCCTGCCCTGCACAGCAGCAGCGGGGCCCTGGCACGCAAGCCATTTCAGCCAAATCAAAAGGGCCCCCCAAACCCCTTTCAGAAGGCAGCTGTTCCTTTACATCCTCTCCCGGTCCAGATCTCCCCCCCTCCTACCCATTTGGGGCCAGCATTTGTTAAGAGGCGATTGCAAAAGAGACAACAGAAGCGTCCAAAACCCTCCTAAGGGGCACAGCTGACCGTGCTGCCCGCCAAGTTGTTGGGAAATGCAGGCCCCTCCCTTTCCCAAAAGGGTGACTCTGCACCCTTCAGAAAACTAATGGCTTTTCCGACCCAGATTTGGGGAGTTCCAAGCCTAATTTTTTTTTTTCAAAAAAGCATACCAGCACTTCTAAATATGTAAACAAAAGTGGGGGCAGTCCTTGAGCTTTCGGTTTTTTTTCCAAGGTACACGGGAGCGCGGGACGTCTGGGGCTTTAAATACGTTCAGGGGCCCGTTTCTTTTCCTTTTAAACGGCCCAACTGGGGGAATTCTTTCCCGCCCACAAAACCAACAACTTTGGGCAAAAACGCCGCTTTTTCCTCCCAAAAGTTGTCAAAATCTGCCCTCGCCAATGTTTCCCCCTTTCCCCATTCCCCCCACCACCCCCCCACCATCTCAGCCCCCACAATTTCTGCTCCAAAACATAACCCCATTGTAGGGCAAAAGCGGTGTCACGCAGTTCTTACACCTACTTTCCTCGGCGAAAAGAAGGGCACACAGGGGGGGGAACCCGCTCCCGTCCCTGCGCAAAAAAATCAAAGTGTGGCTTTCTCCGCGCCAACGCAAAACGGGAAACCCTGGGGGACGGACAATTGGGGAGAACAAAGGTGTCCGCGCGAAACCCAGGAGGGGGGGTCCATGCGCCCGCATGGCGCCCCTTTCAATCTGGGGTTTTAAAAGGGTTTCCCAAGCTTTCCCCCCCGATCTTCAAAACATTTTTGAAAATTGGCCCGGAAAAAATGAGCAATTGCACTTAAACCCCTTTTCAGGAAAAAGCCAAAAACACCCTCCTCAGTTGGGAGGGGGCAAACGGACCCCCCCCAACACCTCTGATATGCATGTTTCCCCCCGCTGGGGAAATTCCCCGCCTGGGGGGACATGTTGGAAACCCACTGTAAAGAACAGAGAAAGGCCATTTAACGATTTTTTTATGAACCAGGCAACAGAAGTAATCCCCTTTAACTTTCATGTCACCATGGCAGCTCCCTGCGTGACACCTGCCGTTTGGGGGGGGGCCAATTTGAAGGGGGCCCCTTATTTGTCAGGGCGCCAGGAAAAACGGGGTAATTTAAAATCATTCCACTGCTTTAAAGGGCCTGGAACCCGGGTGTGAAAAAAACCCTTTTGGGGAGGGACTGGAAAATGGGCACACAAAACTCGGGGCCCCAAGGGTCCGGTGGGGACGAAAATTAGGGGGGAGAGGAGGAGGGCATTGGGGCAGAAGCATTGTCTGGTGAAAAAAGTGGAATTTTTTACCCAGGTGAAAAAGAAAGGAAGCAGGACCCGCTGGGGGAGGGGATGGGGATTGGGGAAGACGAGGCAGATGCTTCCCCCAAGGGACCGGGCAATACAGTGGAAATTTGGGGGCAGGGGGGCCCCGGGGTCACTTGTGCAGGGGTGTCCCCCCCACCCTGCTTATTTGCCTGGGTATGACAGGGCCCAATAGCAACATCCCCCAAGGGTGAAATTCTGGGTCTCCAACCCTTTTGGACCCTTTGCTACCCGGTCCAAAAAGGGGGCCTTTTTTCCCCGGGTTTTTAGAGGGAAAAAACAAACTCCCAAATACTATAGGGAAATCCCCGTAATTTAGTTGGGGCCGCCTTGGGGGGCCCCCTTGCGGCATCGTCCCTCCCACATTTGGGCTGACCGGGGGTTCCTCCCTCAAAATCACCACTGCCGCGGGTGCAGGGGAAGGTGGGGGGGGAGGACATTTCCACTCCATCAGCAGTAACCTAAGTCTGGAGTCCAAAAATAGCAAACTTCCCCTTTACCCCCCTGTGAGGAGGGGAATCACCAGCAGGGAGCAGGACATGGACATTCCCTGAAACCCAAAAGTTTGTTGGCCCCACTTGACAAGCCCCCCTTGGGCCCCCCCATTTTTAAAAGATCCCTGACTACTGGGGAGCCAAACTGGATGTGGGCCCCAACTTTCCGGTTTTTCAGTGGGGAAGCTGTCCTGCCCCCCAAAATATTTTGGGAAACAAGCGGGTGTTCCTGCGGGGGGGGGCCCTCGTTACCCCCAAAGGGGAACCCCTTGTCCACCGGAAATGTTGAAACACCCGACCTTTGCAAGATAAACAGGCTGGGTCGGCCGGGGTTTTTCCCCAAAAACCAAACCTTAGGGGTCAGTCGGGTTCAAAATACCTGCCTCACCACAATTTTTATCCCCCACCCGCCTGATGCCACACATCTGCTGATATTTCTTTCCCTCTGCCTACCAAACCGTCTTTAAACCCGGGGCTGGGATTTGCCACCCCCCTCAACCCTCTGTCATTGTTTCCCCTCTTTTTTGCTTAGCTGCTCGCTGTTGCTGTTGCCCTGACATCCCACACTGTGGGCCCTTGGTTGGGCCCCCCTGCGGCCTGGAAATGTTTTTTTCCACCCCCCAAATGTCATTGTGGCCCCCTCTCTGACCTCATTCGTTTTCTCCCGTCCCTCCCTCCCACTTTTTCCCTTTTGCCAAATGCCTGACCTCATGCGCCCGCCGCCGGACCTTCCCCCTCTCAACATTGTGCCGCTCTGGGCCCTAATACAATTTTGCCAACCCGCAGAATGTCATTGTGCCCTCTCTGACCCCCATGTTTTCTGCTGTGACTCCCCGTCGTGGGCCCCCCACACGGGGTCATTTGCCCCTGCTAACCCCCTTGGGTTTCTGCCGGGTTGGGTGCCGTGCCCTCCCAACACTGTGGCCCCAAATCCTGTTTTTTTTCCCCCCCTCCAAATTTTTCATGTGGGCCCCTTTTCTTACCTATGCTGCATGTGGCTGCTGGCCCTGCCCTTTCCCCACTGTTCATTGTGCCACGTCTGACCCCTTTTCTGCTGCTGTTTCTCCCCGCCGTGCCCTCCACACTGTGTCATTGTTTCCCAAATCTTTGGGCCCACCCTTTTTTCCAGCTTTCCCAAAATTTGGGCATTGTGCCCCTGCCCGAACCCCCATCGCTGCCACCGGAAACCCCCACACCCGTTTCAATTTGGGGGGGCTCTTGCGGCCTTTGGGACTGTTTTGCCACTTCCCAAAAGTCCCTTTTTTGCCACTGTCTGGGCCCAAAGGCCCGCTGTGGGTGCCGCCGTTTACCTCCACACCTGTCACTAATGTTCCACCCCGGCTTCTTTTTGTTTTTCCAGCTTTTTGGCTGCCATGGGCTTTATCAGGCCTTAACCCTTCCCCTTTCAGTTTTTTTTGGGCATTTTTGCCCCCATAAGTGCCCAGGGGGATTTTTTTAGTGAAACGATTTTAAAAGCGGGGGGGGAACCCTGTTTCGTGTCATACTAAAAACCCCAACAATTTTTAAAAGGGAAACCAAAACCAAGCTCCCTCTGCAAAATTTAAACAGGCACAACGTTCTACAGCACCCTGCAGGCTCTGGGGAGCCTGGAAATTTCTTTTTTTTAACAGTGATTTTGTGCCGAAAATAATTTGGACCCCAAAACGAATTTGACTGAAAATTCGGACAAATGACCGAACCGAATTTTTTTTAAAATTCGCCCCTCCCCTAGAAAATCCCAAAATGTGGGCCCCATGTTTTTCTATTTGGTTCAAAACACAAGAAATTTAGAAAAACGGGGAAACACCTACTGGACTCTGTGGGCCATTTTTATTTTCATTCTCTTTTGGTTTCCATTTCCCGGTTTTCGGTCCCTTGGGTGCTAAAAAATTAATAAACACCCCTAAAAAATACTGTAAGGGTGTAAAACCCGATGTTTTTGGGGCAATTTTCAAGGGAGGGGGTGTTAATTGGGTTTTTTAAATGCAGGTTTTTGGGGGTGCCATGTCACATTTGCAAAAACTCCTTTAAAAAACCCCCAAAACAGTTTGAAAACCCTTCCCGAAGTTTCCCCAAATTTGAATTCAACACCCTTTTAAAGAATCTCATCTAGGGATTGTGCATTTTGGCACAAAAAGGGGTTCCATAGCTTTTTTATCCCTCTGGGCCCAAGAAAATGGGGGGCAAAAAATTCAGCTTTTGCCCTTGTTTTTTTTGGGTTCAATTTTTTAGGGGTTTTAAACCGGGGCATGTAAATAACAGGATAATTTTGCCAATTACAATGATTTTAAGGCCCCTTTACCCCCCTCTTTTGGCCCTTAAACTGTGGGGATCCGCAACTGGAGCTCATGTTGTCCCATTTTTTGCCAACGTGCGGGATCCAAAATTTGGTATTTCAGGACCTACAGGGTTCGTCCATTTTTGCAGGAATCAAAATTTCCCCGCCAGGGGTGTATCAGTACGTCCCCAAAGTTGGGGAAAAAATGATAGGTTCCCAAGGGTTTTTTTCATGTGTTATATTTTACATTTTTGGGGGGGAGTAGCCTAACCCTTTAAATTTCAAAAGATGGGCTTTTCTATAATTTTTTCAAAATCGGGAAAAGGGAAAGTAACAGGGGGGTCAATTGGGCCCGTAAAAGGAACATTTCTTTCCCGTTTTCCATCCAGCATTCAACAAAAAAATTTAATAAATCTTTTAGAACAAAATTTCAACATCATAAAAAATCTTTTCCCCAAAAGGGTACCCAAAGGTCATAATCTGTCTAAAAAAAGGGGAACCCCCAAAAAAAAAAAAATTGGGAAATAATTTTTGGTGCTCTACTGACCTAAATGTACCCGTTGGGTTATTTGAGTTGTTGTACGAGAGTCTCTGTTGAAATTCAAAAATGTTTCCTTTTTATTCTCTTAGTACTGTTTTTTAAGACTGTTAAAATCCCTCTTGTAGACAGTGAGAATGTGAAGTTAAGCAAATTAAACCCACATTTTAAATAGTAAAAAAGGCGCTAAATTACCTATTATGTGTAAGGATAAATGTAAGAAAGTACAAGTGATTTTACAGGAATAAATGAATTAAAACATTTCAAACAGATCACATAACAGTTAACTATAGAACAATACAAATATAGCTGTCATAATAGAAATTAATAGAGTTTCTCTTTCATTGACAAACAGTGACTCCAGTTCAGTAGGATATGGGAAAAGAAAGCTTATGTAGGCTGGAACTACATAAGGGAGTCAAATGCCGTTATGGAGCCCTCTAAGACAATGTTAGCTAGTTACTATAAACAGAATACACTGTATACTCTATGGTCTAATGGATTATCCATAGAAGTTCATTACTATAAACAGATTAGGTGCTATTACTGGTAGTGAAAGAGGCACATGCATAAAATGCAATAGATAATGGAGATGTTGAGTACATTGCTAACAATGAATCTCGCTTCATTAGAGACAATAAAAAGAGCACATCGGCAATTAGTAATTCACACATGCATGTGTCGTACATTGAATCCATAAGGTTGGATACAGTTATGTTAACAAATCAGTAGTACATGAAGGTCAAATACGATCAATGTAAGAGTCCACAAGTGGGTATATACTTTGGTCCCTCAACATACTATGTGGCCAACCTCACCTGGTGCCCAAAAGAGACGTTTATTCTAAAACATGTAACGAGCAGTAAAGGACATGTAGCACCACACTGTACTGTAGAGAGAAGCTACTAGGCCACCAGCTAGTGCGTACACTGCACTAATACATATGTTTCCCAAGTAAAATGTACTTGGTTGGATTTTCCAGTCAATCACATGTGCTGCAGATCGACAGTGTCTAGGACACTGTGTGGTTAGTGTGGTTTCAGAATAAAATGTCCTATGAATGACCCTTTTATGTTGAAAATTTTGTATCCTGAGGCCATTGAAGCTTATGGAAACACGATATAAAAAATAAAAAATAATAATAAATTCAGTAATAGTGTAATACCACATATTGGAAAAGAGGGTTGAACATACAGTATACTTGGAGAGCAAAATATATTTTTTAAATAATTGTATTGAATAAAAAGTTGCTGGTAGAGTGAAAATATTCAGGTATCTACACAATGGGGGAAATGTATGAACCTGGCGTCACCTCGACAGTTCTACCTCTGTTTTTAATAGTGTACAATTCGACAGTATGCATGATAGTGTCTCACAGCACTTCATTAATGTGTCCCATTCCATGCCAAAAGTTGTCTCAGCCATGACACTTTGAAACTGCTATGGATTTGTATGACAGCTTTGCGCCAAACTTTGGCACATTTTTGGTGCATTGTACAACTCTGGCACAACACAAACCTGTATTTTTTGTACATTCAAAAGTGTAGTGTCTGGCACAGATTGCACCAAGTTTTGGAGTAAGATGGTTAATACATCTATAGAACAGGGCTACAACAGTTTGGTTCCAAGCACGGCAAAAAAATGGTGCAGCCCCATTGTACATGTCATTCAATATGTTTAAAAAATGAAATATGTACATTAAAGTAGTTGCATGGGTACTGTACAATAATAGTATCCACTAGTTCAGCTCACAGATTTAAAAAATTTGCTCGGTACAAATGGAGTTATAGTGAGTAGCTCCTAGATCCGAAACATTTCCCATTTACATAAGGATTCACTGTAGTTTTTGATTGTTTTTGATATTTGTTCAATAATCATCAATGAGAAAGCAGAGAAGTAGAATGTAAGGATGCTGCATGTTGTGGTATACTAAGTGAGACAATGTAAACTTAGACAATCTAAAAATGCGGCAGACTTATTACGGTGGCTCATGCTGTAGAACTGTTTCCAGCCGCTTGTCAACTTTAATGGTCCGGAGAGAGGCTGTCTATCCCTGCACTAACGTTCTGGAACATCAGTGCAGAGCCCACAGCACAGTGCACACTTGACTTTTGGATATGTGATGAAACTTCAATCCTCCTACTACAACCCAAAACTCCCAAACTAAACCTGAAAAATGCACAAAACATGTTTTTCTCTGGTTTAAAAATGGCCACAGCTTTATTAAAACCACAAAAGTACAACAATACCAGAATGAGTCAGGTGAAGTGGTAGACCTTGTGTGGTTTTCCATTTCCCCTGAGACACACCTGGCGGGACAGCACAAAAGGGTTGCACGCCTTTCCTTCCATTCAGAAAAGGGAGACACTTGAGGGGCACAAATTACCCTACTAAGAATCCTCACACCTGCTTAACCACCGTACCATCATGCCATACTTAAATTGCCACCCCCACACTCACCCAATGAGTTTACAATTTTTATTAGTTAATATTTCCACATAATTTGGCCTGCAACTTCCATTTGACTCCAAAACCACAACAAAAAGTTTGAGAATTAGTTTTGACTTTAAAATCGACAAATTTTAAATCAGCAGGTTTTTTATGTTGACGAATTTTTCCGATCAGCGATAATTCAGGTAAAAATTAAACACAACGGGAAGGGTTTTTTTTAAAAGGGAAGTGTATATTGTGCACCCAACTCATATTGAACCTGCATTGAAATGGTTTTTTTTTTTACCAGTTTTTGGCCCATTTTTTTGGGAAATAGTACCTATTTTTTGGCAGCCCAGTTTGTTCAAAGCCCCCACCGTGTACTTACAAAGGAACAGAACTTTTCCTACCACGCGGTTTTTGTAAAGGGTCAAAAACCACCTTTTTTTAAATCCACAGTTTTTAAATAGTTTTTTTTTTTTTACTTTTGTCAGCCCCGTTTGTTCAAAGGCCCCCTTTTGTACTTACAAAAGGATACAGAACTTTTCTATCACTGCAGGTGTATGTCATATGTCAAAAAACCACCTTTTATTACCGTACACTTTTTAAGTATTTTTTTTTTTCATTTTGGGGCAGCCTTTTTTTGTTAAAAGACCCACTTGTACTTAAAAAGGGATACAGAACTTTTCAAACACTCGGGGTAGTCATAGGTGCAAAAACCATCTTTTTTTATCCTAAAACATTTAAGTAGGTTTTTTTTTTCATTTTTCACCCCAGTTTTGTTCAAAGACCCACCTTGACGACAATAGGATACAGAACTTTTTCTAGTCACGCAAGTGTATGTCATAGGTGCAAAAAACCCCTTTTTATTATCCGTACACGTTTTTTAGTTTTTTTTTTTTTTTTTCATTTTTATGCAGCCCATTTTGTTCAAAACCCATTTTGGCTTTCAATAGGAACAAAAAATTTCTATCACTGCAGGTGTATGTCATAGGTGCAAAAACCCACCAGAAAATACAGTTTTGTTCAAAGCCCACCCGTACTTACAAAGGATACAAACTTTTCGGGCACGCAGGTGTATGTCATAGGGTGAAAAAACCACCTTTTATATCCGACACGTTTTTAAGTTTTTTTTTTTTATTTTTTGTGCACCCGTTTTTTTCAAAACCCCCCTTTGTACTTAAAAAAGGGATAAAAACTTTTTTATCACTGCAGGGTTTTCATAGGGCAAAAACCCCCTTTTATTATCTTACACGATTTAAAATGGTTTTTTTTTTCACTTTTGCAGCCAAGTTTTGTTAAAAAACCCCCCTTTGTCTTACAATAGAACAAAACTTTTCTAGTCACTGCGGGTGTAGCAAGGTGAAAAAAACCCACTTTTTATTACCGCCCAAAAATTTAAAAAGTTTTTTTTTTTTTCACTTTTTGTGCAGCCCTTTTTTTGTTAAAAAGCCCCACCTTGGACTTTAATGGGATCAGAACTTTTCTAGTCACTGCAGGGTATGTCTGGGGGAAAAAACCACCTTTTATTATCCGAACACAATTTAAGTGGGTTTTTTTTCATTTTGGGCAGTCCGTTTGTTCAAAGACCCACCCTTCTTACAATAGATCATAACTTTTCAGTCACTGCGGGTTATGTCATAGTCAAAAAACCCCCTTTAAATTTATCTGTACACGATTTAAAACTATTTTTTTTCATTTCTGGCACCCTTTTTTGTTCAAAGACCCACTTGTACTTCAATAGGATACAAAACTTTTCTATCCTGCAGGTTGTCATAGGTAAAAACCCACCTTTTATTACCCGTACACGATTTAAGTGGGTTTTTTTTCACTTTGTGCAGCCCAGTTTTTTTTCAAAACCCACCCTGTACTTACAATAGGATATAGAACTTTTCTAGTCACTGCAGGTGTATGTCATAAGTGAAAAAAACCACTTTTTATTATCTGTCCCAAGTTTTTAAGTAGTTTTTTTTTCACTTTTTCAACCCAGTTTTGTTCAAAACCCCCTTGTACTTTCAATAGGATACAAACTTTTCTAGTCACTGGGTGTATGTCATAGGTGCAAAAAACCCCCTTTTTTTTACCCTACAGATTAATATTTTTTTTTTCCTTTTTTTGTGCAGCCCATTTTTGTTCAAATACCACCTTTTTTACAATAGGATACAGAATTTTTCTAGTCACTGCAAGTATAGTCATGGGTGCAAAAACCACCTTTTTACCCGTACACATTTAAGTATTTTTTTTTTCACTTTTGTGCACCTAGTTTTGTTAAAGACCCACCTTGTACCACAATGGGATCAAACTTTTCTAGCACTGCGGGATATGTCATGGGGCAAAACCCACCTTTTATTAATCCGTACACGATTTTAATTAGGTGTTTTTCACTTTGGCGCATGCCATTTTTGTTCAAAGACCCATCTTGTACTTATATTAGGATTAGAGATGGGCGAATTTCTCAAAAATTCGATTCGGGACTACGCCGAATTTTCCAACAAAATTCATTTAGGTCCAAATTAATTCGGGATGAATCATGTTAAAAAATAGCATTTTAAGCTGCACGACGCAGGGTGCGTAGAACGGGCCATCTTAAATATCAAAGGGGGATTGGTTTTGGTCTTCTACAAAGTTTGTGTTTTATTTTGACATAACTTGACTGGCACGCTTTTAGAATCGCTTCACTTTTAAAAATTTTCCCGGGGGATTAAGAGGGGAAAACTGACCAAAAAAACCAAGCCGGAAAAGGGAGCCATAAAGTCATGGCACGAAACGGAAAAAAAAAAACTGAGAGCCAGGGGGCAAAATCAGTGCAGAGTGTGGAGTACAGGGGGGCCACAGACATAGGCAGAGATGGCCAATGACATTCTGAGGTGTCAAAAACTGGAGTAGGCCACAGAGTGGCCAATACACAGTGTGGAGGGGCACGGCAACAGCAGCAAAGGCAGACATGGGACAATGACATTCTGGAATGGCAAAAAATGGGGTAGCCACAAGGGCACAATAAACAGTGTGGGGGGGCACGTCAGCACAGCATAGGTCAGACAGTGGCACAATGACATTCTGGGGGGCAAAAAAAAGGTAGGCCCAGAGTGGCACAATGCCCCGTGGGAGGTCACGGCAACAGCATGAGGGGAGACAGGGCACAATGACATTCTGGAGGTGGCAAAAACAGAGTAGGCCAAGAGTGGGACAATGAACCACATTGGATTTCACTGTCAGCAGCCACAGCAGCAGCATGAGGCAGACAGAGGCAACAAAGACACACATTGTGTAGGTCACGGCAAGAAGCCACAGCAAGCAGCAATGAGGTCAGACAGTGGCACTATGACCATTCTGGAGGTGGCGCAAAAACAGGATAGTCCCGACGAGAGTAGACACATATCACAGTTGTTTAGGTCACGGCAGCAGCCACACAGCAGCAGTCATGAGAGTCAGACAGGTGGCACAATGACACAGTATGGAGGTCACGCAAGCAGCCACAGCATCAGCATGAGGTCAGTACAGTGGCACAATGACATTTCAGGAGGTTGGCAAAAACAGTAGTAATGCCACAGAGGTGGGACACATGACACAGTTGTGGAGTCGACGGCCGCAGCCACAGCAGCAGCATGAGGTCATAGCTGTGGCACAAAGAACACATTGTGTACTGTCACAGCAGCAGCCACATCAGCGCGATGAGTCAGACAGTGGCCACCATGACATTCTGCGTTGGCAAAAACAGGAGTAGGCCACAGAGTGGACAATGAAACAGTGTGTAGGTCCTCGGCAGCATCCAACAGCAGCAGCATGATGGTCAGACCAGTGGCACCAATGACACATGTGTGGAGGTGAACGGCAGCAGCCACAGCAGCAGCATGAGGCTCAGACCAGTGGCACAATGACATTCTAAGAGTGGCAATAACAGGATAGGCCACAGTAGTGGGACAATGACACAGTTTGGAGTCTTTCACACGGCAGCACCACAGCAGCAGCATGAGGTCACAGGCATTGGCACAATGACATTCTGGAGGGCAAAAACAGGAGATGAAGTGGAGGGGATGGGGAGAAAAGGGAAAGGAAAGTGTGGGGGTGGGGGATCGAATTAGAATACACAGACAGGGGTAGAAAGAGAGGGGAGGGAGGAAGTAGGTCCACAGAGAGGGACAATGAACACAGTGTGGAGGTCACGGCAGTCAGTGCCACAGACAGCATGAGGTCAGACAGTGCACAATGACAGAGTGTGGAGGTGGGTGGCAATACCAGTCGCCTAGGTAAAGATGGTTGGAGAGGCAGATGGAGAAACTGTCCAGCCAGATGTGTGGCATCAGGCGGGTGGCGTCATCAGAAATATTGGACTGAGGCAGGTAGTTTGAAACCCAGACTCATTTCTCCACAGTTTGGAGTGGCGTCATGGCTGATGTAGTTGACGCCTAAGGGCAGAGTGTTTGTGGAAATCCTGGCCGATTCCACGCCTGATTTCATGCTATGACAAAGGTCAGTCGTACCACATTTCCCGTGGACAAGCGGTTCCTCATGGGGTAACGATGCCACCGCCGCACTGAACACCCGCTCTGATGCCACACTACTTGCCGGTGCAGGACAGCTTCTCCACTGCAGAACTCCGGCAAAGTTGCAGCCACATATCCAGTTTGCTGCCCAGTAGTCCGTGCGGATCTTCTAACTGGGTGGCAGAGTGCTGTCCCACAGTAGGCCACCACCTGTTGTTTCAGGGACAGGCTCCAGAGGTCCAGTCTGCAGCTGCTGCTGGCGACTACCCTCTCTCACTAGGCCGGGTGAAGGAATCTGCTCATCAGTGACTCCAACCTTAGGTTATGCTGCATGGAGCTGGTACTAGCTCATATACAACAGACACCCCCCCACCTTACACCCCCAGCAGCCGCGCAGTAGTACGTGAGGCGCTGAGGAACCCCCCGGTCAACCTGTCGAGGAGGTGACGATGCCGCACATAGGCACGGCCAACTTGATTACGGAGATTCCCTATAGTAATTAGTTTGTCCTCCCTCTCAATAGCTGGGAAAAAGGCTCCCCCAATTTGGACCGGTAGCGAGGGTCCAATAGGGTGATATCCAGAAGTCATCCCCTGCTGGATGCTGACTTTCAGCTGTCCACTTAGCCAGGCAAATAAGCATGCTGCGGGCCACTACACAAGTGACTTACGAGGGGCTTTCTGCCTCCAATTCCACTGTATACTATCACGGTGCTGGGGGGCATCTGCTCGTCTTCCTCATCTCCATCCACCTACCTCCAGCTGCTCCTGCTCCTCCTCTCTTGTCACCTGGTAGAAAATCCATTCATTTCCACCAGACAAAGGCTTCTGCTCCAATGTTTTTCCCCTCCTCCTCCTGTCTCCTTTCAGTCCCCACCGTACCTCAATTGAGCCAACTAATGTAGGTCGCCACGTCTCCATCCCCTGCCCAGGACAATTTTACAGCATCTGTTACAGGACAGGAAGCAGTGGAAGACGTATTCATCCCGTAGTCCATGGCCGACTGGACAAATAACGTCGTCTTCTCGAAGATGGCCTCCAAACGGCAGGTGTCACCCATGAGCTGCCACTGACTGACATCAAAGTTACACAGGGGAGTGATTCCTGTCTGCCTGGATTTCAATCAAAAAATCATTTAATGGCCTTTCTCTTTTCATACAGTTCGGTCCAACATGTGCAGGCTGGAATTCCAATCGGGTGGAAACATCCGTCATATCAGAGTGTGTGGGGAAGGCCGTTCTGCTTTGCAACTCAAGGAGGGTGTTTCTGGCTTTGTACTAAGATAAAGTGCATGCACAGTTATCCTGTCCATTTTTCAGAATGTTCTGATATCTGTGGAAGACTTCAGGAACCTTTTCACAACCAATTGAACAACGTGCGCCATCATAGCGCATGAGACCTCCCTCCTCGGTGATGCGGACACCAATGTTCCTCTCATTGTCCATCACCAATGTTTTCGATTTGCAGTGGCGCGGAGAAAGCTTACACATCGATATCTTGCTGCTTGACGCGGGAGCCAGTTCCTCTCCTGTGTGACTCGTTCGCCGAAGCAAGCCAGGTGTAGATCAGCGTGACAACTGCTGTGCCCTACACATGTGGTATGATGGATCAGTACTTGTGGATGGCTGGAATGGGGTGGTGGTGGAGAGGAGGAGGCGGACATTGGCGTCAGATCAGCAGTATTGACATCGTTGAGATAAGCGCATCTCCTGTCCAAGTTGTTGTTGTCTCTGAGCCCGGAAGCACTTCACCCCTGGGCCGTAAAGGACATGTACTGGCCATGACCGTAGTTACAGCTCAGACGTCCGCGCTGCCGTGCACCTTGGAACAAACCGATAAGCTTAAGGACTGGCCCACCTCTGTTCTATCATAGTTTATGAAGTGCTGGTACTAGCCTTTTAGGAAAATAAATTACGGCTTGGAACCTCCGATCACGGCTCGCCACAGAGCCATTAGTTCTCTAATGGTGTGCAGAGCTCCACCATTGGAAAGGGAGGGACGCAGTACCAACAACTTGGACAGGAGCACGGTTCAGCTGCTGCACCTTAGGATGGTTGGACCGCATACTTTGTCTCTTTGCAATCCCTCGCTGAAACGACCTGCTGGCTCCATGAGTAGCGAGGAGGTCAGGATCATCAGGGACCGGGAAGATGAATAGTCAAAGAGAAACAGCTCCCTTCTGCAGAGGTGTGGAGCCTTGACTGGCAGCAATGGCATGCGTGCCACTGGGCCTCTCGCTCGCTGCGTTGCTGCGGCGGCAAGGATGGACCACCACATCTGAGCCCATCGATTCTCCTAGGCCACCGGATGGTGACGCTGCATTTTGTTGTACAGCAGGGCCGTGGTGCCAACGTTTTGCTCCCTGGCCACGCTTCACTTTCTGCCTTACAGATTCTACCTATTCCCATATTCGTCTCCTCCGGTGTCTAGCAAGAAACTGCCACACCGCTGATATCGGAATTTACCGCCAACGCTACTGCACTGAGGACACTGCCACCGCTGCCTCGCTGAGCCCCTGTGCCTCTACTTTCTTGGACCCACTGCGAAGCGGGTTTTTTACCCCGTGGCCGCTTGGCTCCCTAACCTCACACTGCTGCCCCCCTAATCCTGCTGACTCACAGCCACATGACCCACTTTATGCTGGCTGCGCCCGCTGCCAGAACTCGCAAGCGACGCCCTCATTCTCCTGACGATGATGAAGCCCTTGCCTCACCCGGCACCCAATTGTGTCGGCTACAGCATCATCTATTTGTGTTCATTGTCCACTGAGCTGTCCTCACCCACGGTCTGGTATGCAGAGGCTGCACCCCTTCACAACATGACCGCCCCATACCACCCCTCAGACATCTATAACTTTGCCGGCCTACTGCAAGAGACAGGGGGATATTGGCCCCTTTCTCACCGCCAAGTAGCTGCTGACTGCCCTCCTCAAATTGCTTCATCCTCGCTATATAGTGGCGCTGAGCCCCAGACCACATAGTAATCTTTGGCTGAGGAACCGATGGGACAGAGGCGGGTTGAGGACAGGTGAGGGGCCTCTGACCCGCTCCCGGGCCCATGCCAACTAAGGGTTTGCGTCTGACGTTCCCACCGACTCTTGGCTGTGGGGTTGTCAGATTCATCCTGGGGATAAGTGTAGAACCTAGTCAACCAAATCAAGAACCATTGGGTTGCTAGTCAGTAACACGGCCGCCTAGATACAGCGGCAAGTTGTGGCCTCAACGCGTAGTCACCCATGCTGCGACGTCCCCTTACTGTTGCTGCGACCTGCTCCAAGAATGTTTTAGTGGCCTCTGCCCACTCACAGGTGAAGGAGCCATCCAACCTCTCTGTAGACATACTGTTTTGTTCTAAAATGTTAACAGACACTGGTTTGATGAAGATATCTGTATATGATAAATCACACCCTGTATTCTGACGCCAAATGAACCCACTAAGAAGCTTGGGTAACCCTTGGAATATAAAATTGCGTCCACAAATAGACAGGAAAAAGTTGCACTTTATGGTGCCGTTAAAAACTCTGTGTATTTTACGAATATAAAAGATAACAACAGGCTTAATTAACCTTCGATATGAATAATGCTACAGAATTTCTCTGTGCGGTGAAAAACAAAGTTTCTTCTTTTTACTGAGTAAAACTGCAGAACAACGCTTAATTAACCCCTGGATGGTAAATTGCGCAAAAGGGAATTGAGCAGCCACAAAACTATACTTTTGTATCGTGTTACAATTGCGATGTTTTCTCGCCACACAACAAGAGATAAAAATGTAATTAAACCATCGCTTGTGAATTCGCTCACAGGAAAAATGTAAGATATTGGCGTTGAAAATGGACGGTTTTCTTGTGTCACACACCAGCAAAACAACGCTTAATTAACCCCTGATGTAAATTGTGCAAAAGAAAATTGAGCAACCACAAACTAGTAGCTTTGGTAGCGTGTTACAATTGCGTGTTTTCTACGCCACACAACCAAGATAAAATTGTAATTAACCTTCGCTTGTGAATTATGCACGGGAAAAATGTTTATTTTGGCTTTGAAAACGACGGTTTCCGGGGGCAAAACCCCACAAAACTGTTTAAATTTTACCCCTGGATGAAAAATTGGGAAAAAATTTTTAGAAACCACAAACTAGTATGTTACGTGTTACAATTGCGTGTTTTCTACGCACACAACAAGAGATAAAATTGTAATTCCTTCGCTTGTAAATTTGCTACAGGAAAAATGTATTATTTTTTGGCGTTGAAAATGACGGTTTCGGGGGTCAGCACACCAGAAAAAACAACGCTTAATTCCCCCGGGATGTAAATTGCCAAAGAATTGAGCACCCAAAAAAGGAAGGGTATTTTTTTGTAAAAACGCTGTTTCTTTAAATAATACAACAGGAACGGCTTAGATCCCACTTGGATATTAATGTATATGCAGCTCAGTGGCACACCACGGGATTTCAGACCCAAAACCCCCAAAAAAATCAAAATAAAACATTAAGGCCTCTTTTACAGGCTTATTTTGCCGGATTTGGCCTATTCATGAAACAGGGACTCCGCCCCCCTTCCCGCTCGGAAAACCCGCCGCGGGGGAAAAGTGACTTTCACTTTATTTACGGCACTACGCGCCGTAAACAATGCATTTTCGGGGGGCCGGGGGAGCGCCGCCCCCGCCGCCCCCCGGGCCCCCCCTCCCGCCCCTTATTCCCCCAGTTTTGTGAGCGCCAAATCCGTCGGGAAAAACTGTGTAAAAACAGGGCCAAAGAACTCCTGAGACAAGCTAAGACCCCCACAAAAATCGCTGTAAAAAAATCAGTTTTTCAGTGAGAGCAAACAACGCCGGGCAGCACCTTCCCTGCGTATAGTGAGAGGATGGAGCCCCCGGCGTCGCCCCACTTAATAGTGCGGTGATTCCAGAATCCCGCCGGTCTCTGATGTTTCATCTCTGCACAGTCAGCAGCATCCCTTTTTCCCCAGATGCTTTGCCCCATGTGCCCAGTGCCGCAGCCATTTTATCAATCAAAACCCTTTCGTTCACCCGAATACCCCAAACTTCACTTCGTTCAGAACCGAAATTTTCCGAAATTTGAAACGAATTCCATTCGTTAAATCGATTCGCCCATCTCTAACCCTAAAAGAAGGTTAAATACAATTTTTCTTTGTTCTTACCAAAATACACCATTTTTAACACGCTAAAAAGCGGATTTTTTGGCAGCATATTTATTTTGCACAATTACATCCGAGTTAATTAAGCGTTGTTCGCTGTTGTGGCACTAAAAAAACGTTTTTTTTTCACCCCAAAAAAAAAATTTTTGCCTGTACAAATTCATAACCGAATTTAATTAAAATTTTTCTTTGTGCGTACCATAAAATACATGCCATTTTAAAACCGCTACAAAGCGGTAATTTTTGGTTGCCATTTCTTTTGCGCAATTTAGATCCAGGGGTTAAATTAAGGTTTTTTCGCTGTTGTGGTCACTAAAAGAAACGTTTTTTTCACCGCCAAAGAAGACATTTTGCCTGAAACATAATCATATCCAAAGGGTTAATTAAGCCTGTTTGTGTTTTTATACAAAAAATAACAGTGTTTTTAAAGGGCCAAGTAAATTTTTCCGGCCTTTTGGGACCCAAATTTTTTAACCCAAAGGGTTTTACCAAAGCTTTTTTACTGGGACATTGGAGTAAAATACAGGTGTTATTTATCATATACAATATCTTCATCAAACATGCTGTACTTTAGAACAAACAGTATGTCAGACAGAGATTGGCAGGCTTTCACCTGCGAGGGCAGGGCAAAAACACCCTTTGGAGCGGGCCCAGGTCCACACAGAAAGGGGGAAATTTTCCAGAAAGGTCCTGGGGGGGCCACAACTGCCGGGGTTTAAACTAGCGGCCGGGTTGTTGTTCAGAAACCCCAATGGGTTCTTGGGTTTGGGTTGACTAGGTCTCCCTTTCCCCCCAATTACATCTGACAACCCAGAAAAGAGTCGGGGGGATCGTCGACACAACCCTTAGTTGGGGCAGGGCCCCGGGAGGGGGTCGGGGGTCCTCACCTGTCCTCAACCCCCAGGTCCCACCCGGGTTCCCCAGCCAAGATCTACATGTGGGCTGGCTCAGCACCACAACAGTGGGAGAACAATTTGAGGGGGGGCAGTCACACTACTTGGCACGAAAAAAAAGGGGCCCAAATATCCCCTGCTTCTTGCAGTTTGATGTGAAGGGGCATGGGAGTTTTTTTGGGCGGCGGTAACCTCCATCCAAAGCCTTGAGGAGGACAGCATGACAATCAAACACTCAAAAAGTATAAACATGGGGGGTTTTAAATCCTTTTTTCGCTTTACACCAGTATTTCAAAATCAGAAATTTGGAACTTGAATGAAGGGAGACCATAACTCGGGAATTGTTTTGGTGCTTATTGCATTCTTCCCCGGGTTGCTGAATTCAGAACAAAATGGAATGGGCCCGAAAACAAAAAAAGACAGCTGAAAACTGGCTTTGTATGAAAAAGGGGGGGTCCCCCCTGTTAAAGTGGGAAAAAGGGAGGTCTCCCCTGTTAAAGGGGATAAAAGGGGAGGTCCTTCCCCCGTTAAAGGTGAAAAAGGGGGGGTCCTCCCCTGTTTTGGTGGAAAAAGGGGAGGGCCCCCCCCTGTTAAAAAGGGGGAAAAAGGGGAGGTCCCCCCCCTGTTTAAAAATGGAAAAAAGGGAGGCCCTCCCCTGTAAAAGGGGGGAAAAAAAAGGGGGGCCTCCCCTTTTTCCTGTTCCAAATTTCCCCCGTTAATATTTTATTCCTGTTGATCAATTTTCCCCCTGTTTTATCAGTTCCTTCGCCCCTGTACCCGACCTTTCTGCTTGCTACCTGACCTCGAATCTCCGCCCCCCTGCCCTGACCTGTTGGACTGACCTTTTACTACGATTTTTTCTTACGATTCGGTACCCCTCGCTGCGCCTCGGGTGCCACCGAAAACTAGTCGCCCAGATAGCGACCTGGTAGACTCCCGCCGCAAAAGTCCATCCTGCCTTGCGGCAGGCTCGGTGAAAACCGGACCTCTTAGACCCCCTCCCTGGGCGTGGCCGATACCCACCGCTTGCGGTGGTCCAGAGAAGCCCTACTCCGTGTCGTTACAATGGCTGAGTGAATGCCAAGTTTCCCGGCCATTCTTTGAATGGGGCAGAGTCCACCGCTTGAAAGGGAGGGACTGCATAAAACCCCCAAATTGGACAGGAGCAACGGCAGCTTCCCGCCTTAGGGTGGCTAAGCTCCCGTCCCTTGGGAAAACGTCTCGGTGAACGACTGCTGGGACCATGAGGCCAGGAGCAGGGTATCTGGACCGGTAGATGAGTAAAAACAGGGTTTTTTTTTTTCCCAAACTGGGGGAAGCCATGACTGCCCGAAATGGGAGACGTCCCCGGGGCTACGCGTTGGGGACAGGGGGACCAACCACATCTGAAACACGTAGGTGACACTGCATGATGTTGATGCGGGCCGTGGTACTAACGTTAGGTCCCTGGTCCCCGCTTTACTCAAACCCACAGATTCTACATATAGTTATGTTCAACCCTCCTCTGTTGTGTCGTCAAAAACTGGCACACAGACGAGTGGGGTCATTTTAACCAAACCAAAGCGCTGCACTGACTGACTGTTACCGCCGCGACCCCGGGAGGACCCCTGTGCCCTACTTTCTGGGCCCTTTGTAAGTGGGTGGTCTAAATCGGGCCGTTTGCCCCCAAACCTCGCACTGCTGGCCACCCTGCTGACTCCCGGCCACACTAACCGATTTAAACGGCTGCGCCACTGGCCTGACACGCAAGCTGTTTCTCTCTCTCCCTATATAATGATGAACCCTTGTACACCTGTTGGTCTGGGTCAGCTCATAGCATCACATCGCTTTCAAAACCACCAGTATGCTGATAAACCACCCCAACTTTACATGTCCGGCCCAACATTAACTCTCTACTGTCCAAACCCAGATGTCTGTTGTCCAAAGCCTCATTCTTCTCCTCCCGTCTCCTAAAACTTAATGTAGAGAAACGAATGCTTCCAGGGCCGGGGACAATGGGTAGTCGAGGGTAGGCGACCGCGAGAGGGGCCACTTCATTTCCCCGGGAGAAAAGGGGGCACAAGGAGGCACGGAGTGGGCTGAATGTTCCGTTGGGGGGCACTTATGCCTTGTTTAACTAAGGCCCCCAGAATAACTTGTCCCACCCCGCCTGCTTCTCCCGTCTCCCATGTGCGATCGGCTACATCGATTAGTGTTTGCCTGTCACCGCCATCTTCCTCAACGTGTCGCTGTACAAATCCTGACCGCTCGCAACATAACCCCCCTGTTACGGTCTGGAGGTGGATCCAATGGACCACCGCAGGCGATGTCGTAAGCCCACACCAGGGAGTGGAGTCTAAGTGGGACCCGGTTTTCACCAGAGCCCGCCGCAAAGCGGGATGGTCTTGCTGCGGCGGTGTCCACCAGGTCACTACCACTGGGGGGGGCTTGCCTGCCCGTGGGGGCCAGGGGTACAAGGTGCAGGAACGGCAAAGGGAGGCTCGTGGTTTGTGGACAGGCAGGAGGTCAGGACAGGCGGCTGGTAAGTAGACGGTAGACAAGCAGGAGGTCGGGGCAGGCGGCAAGGTTCGTAGACGGTAAAGGTAAGCAAGGAGTCGGTACACGGGAAGGCAAGACAGGAACGCTCTGGAACACTTTCACCATGGAATATACACCAAGGATCCGGCAAGGGCCGGCAGGAAGAGGCCGGACTTAAATAGGAGCAGTGCCCGCCAATAAACAATTCCTGGTGCACTGCCCCTTTAAGTCTCAGAGAGCCGGGCCGGACGCGCGCTAGGGGCGGAGCTACACGCCGGGAGCTGAGAGCCGACAGAGCAGGAGCGTGGCTGGGTAAGTGGACGCCGGCAGGGGCTGCGGCATGGGCGGACCCGAACCCGATGCGGGAGGGCTCCGCTGGAGCGGGGGCACGGACGCGCCTGCGGCCCGGGACAGTGGTCGCAGGGGCGTCCGTTACACCCCCATTGCAACTCTCCTCATCACTATTTGCCCGCTTCTGCAAGAAGCAGCGGATGTCTTCCCCACCTCTTTGCTGCCCACTGTCCTCAAGTAGTTGGTCCTCACTGTATAGTGGTGCAGAGGCCACAGCACATAGTAGTTCTCTGGCTGTGGGAAGCGAACAGGACAGAGGTGGGTTGAGGACAGGTGAGAGCCCCTTACCTGCTCCCGGGCCATGCCAACAAGGGGTTGTGTGTGACAAACCCACCGACTCTTGGCTGGGGTTGTCAGATGTCATCTGGGAAAAAGTGTATTCCCTAGTGTGTGGTCAACACAGGGCCGGTAGATGACACCAGATGCGGTGGCCTCGCAGGGGGACTCCTGCTGTGACATCCCCTTACTGTGCTGCATCTGTGGGCCCCGGTAACCTACTACTGTGTTCTTTGACGCTATGGTAGGATCGTAGTCCTCAGCTTGTTTTATTCCAGCTTTCGCTGGCATGACTTTATCAGGCAACATTCCCGCTTAAGTTTTTTGGTCAGTTTTGCCCTCTTAAGTGCCCAGGGAATTCTATAGTGAAGTGATTCTAAGAGCGGCGGCAGTCATCTGCGTGTCATACTAAAACACAACATTGTATGAAGACCAAACCAAGCTCCCTCTGCATATTTAAGCATGGCACAACGTTCTACAGAACCTTGCAGGCTCTTTGCAGCCTGGAAAAAAGCTGTTTTTTAACGCGATTCGTCCTGAAGTAATTCGGACCAAAACAAATTTTGTCAGGAAATTCGGCGAAGTCACCGAATCGAATTTTTGAGATCTTCGCCCATCTCTAGTCATATGCAGCCCACAATACCATTTTATGCAGTCCCAACCATCAAATAAGTAGTAACAGTGCACTGTGTGACACTCTCTGGGACCTCCATATATTGTCAAAAAAGAAACATCTCCTTAACTCTGTGTGGAAGCCCAGAAAGGAGTAGATGAATTGGGGAAGTAGCCATGCATGAGTGCATTTATTTCCATAGTACATATTTTACGAAAAAAGTAAACACTCTGCTTTAGCTTCTCACATAGCTATGGAGAGGGTGCCATATGTGCATGGTCTCTGGTTTTGGGAAGGCTCTTGAATAGTGTTGATTGAACTGTTCTAGAAAAGTTAAGTTGTAGTAAAACTTTTTAGAACTCAAACCAAACCGAACATTTTACTGTTCGTTCAAGTAAAGTTTTAGTTTGACACGCCATTTTCAGTTTCATTTTCAGCAGCTTTCTGCACTTTTGGCGGCCATTCAGTCACCTTTCTGCACTTCTGGCGGCCATCCAATCAGAGCAGAGCACAGAGAAGTGTCAAAAACATCATCTCTGAGGTGTACGGCTCTCATTGGCTGCTAAAATCACATAACCATGTTATATATCGTACACTGTATTGTCTTGTGAATGCCATTTTCAGCTCCCTCTCTGTACTGTACAGACTGCTCTTAGATAACATTTTCCTCTTCATAGACATCAATAGTTAGGGAGTTTAGTTTTGCTGGCTGCATCCTTCCCACACCCAGAAGCTGTTATTTGGTGACATTTTCAGGCTCACATAATGCCTAACTCTCATATACATGGATATATATTATACAGAGTGCTTGGATTTGCTAAATCATACTCAGTGAACAAAAGTTCAGTTTTTGCGAGTTCAGTAATTGTATAACACACTGTCTCCAAATCTCCTATGTGTCAGAGGAGCTTTTGGGCCCCATCAGGATGCAGGGCCCCATAGCAAATGCTATTGCTGCACTTCCTGTAGCTACGCCCCTGCTTGCAAGCTGTCCTCATCTTTTTAGTTAGCTATTGAAAGGAATGAAGTATTTTAGGCTCTCAATTTTTTTCTGTCACTCTTAGAGTCAAATTTTCTTCACTAAGTTGTTCCAGATATCCAGTTTACTGTTATGGATGGTAATTACAGCTTCTCCTCACCTGTATAGGTATAAAAATTAACCTGAACATCTTCTCCCATTGACTTTAATGGGGTTTAAGTTTGAGTTCTAGTTAAAAAAAAAACTCGAATCGAACATAGTAAAGTTCGAGGTTCCAATCGAACTAGAACTTTTTACTGCTAGCTCATCTCTACTCTTGAATGGTGAAATTAGGCTATGTCATGTGACTGCTGCAGTCAGTCAGCCAGTCAGAGGTTGCAGCAGTGACATTCTTGACTGGAGCCAGAAGACCAATGGAGATGAATAGAAGGCGCATCAATGAAGTAAACATGAGTTCAGATGTGAGCATTTTGTTTTTTTACTTCCAGCATTTGCACCATACTGCGTGTAGAGATGGGCGAATTGATTCTAACGAAGTGGACTTCGTTTAGAATTTCAGGAAAACTTCGGTTCTGAACGAAGTCGAATTTGGGGTACTTCGCGGGAACGAAGCGTGCATTTGATTGATAAAATGGCTGCAAGCACATGGCGTTACATGGGGCAACGAACTCTGGGAGGAAGAAGGGCATAGCCTGCATGACATGTGCAGAGATGAAGCCAATCAGAGACCGGCAGGATTCTGTGACGTCACCGCACTATTTAAGTCCGGGCGCGACACTGGGATCTCATATCGCTCTCACTGTACTGAGTAGGGAAGGTGCTGCCGCGGCTGCTTATGATAGCTGATACTAAAGAACTCATTTTTATACAGCGATTTTTGGGGGGGTGTCACAGCTTGTCTCAGAGACTGCTTCTCTTACGTTCTAATTCTGATTTTGTGGGGTATTGGAACTGAAGTCCAGTGTGCGTCTAATGCAGCTGCATATAAATTTTAATGCTATCTGCTCACAGCACATACATTGAATATCCAAGGATTATCTAAGCCTGTTCCTGTTGTATTCATTTAAAGAAACAGCGTTTTTACAATCCAAATACCACTTATTTATTGGTTGCTCATTTCTTTTGCGCAATTTATATCTAGGGTTTAATTAAGCGTTCTTCTGCTGTTGTATTCACTAAAAGAAACTTTCTTATTCACCGCCAAAAAAGACATTTTGCCTGTAGCATAATTCACAACCAAATGTTAATTACAAGTTTTTCTGTTGTTGTGTACCGTAAAATACACGCCATTTTAACACGCTACAAAGCTGGTAATTTTTGGTTGCTCATTTTTTTTGCACAATTTAGATCCAGGGGTTAATTAAGCATTGTTCTGCTGTTGTGGTCACTAAAAGAAACGTTCTTTTTCACCGCCAAAAAAGACATTTTGCCTGTAGCATAATTCACAACCAAAGGTTAATTACAAGTTTTTCTGTTGTTCTTTACCGTAAAATACACGCCATTTTAACATGCTACAAAGCTGGTAATTTTTGGTTGCTCATTTTTTTTGCACAATTTACATCCAGGGGTTAATTAAGCATTGTTCTGCTGTTGTGGTCACTAAAAGAAACGTTCTTTTTCACCGCCAAAAAAGACATTTTGCCTGTAGCATAATTCACAACCAAAGGTTAATTACAAGTTTTTCTGTTGTTCTTTACCGTAAAATACACGCCATTTTAACATGCTACAAAGCTGGTAATTTTTAGTTGCTCATTTTTTTTGCACAATTTAGATCCAGGGGTTAATTAAGCGTTGTTCTGCTGTTGTGGTCACTAAAAGAAACATTCTTTTTCACCGCCAAAAAAGCAAAATTTTGCTGTAGCATAATTCACAACCGAAGGTTAATTACAAGTCTGTTTTCTTTCCCTTTAAAATACACGCCATTTTAACATGCTACAAAGCTGGTAATTTTTGGTTGTCATTTCTTTGGGGCAATTTTTACATCCGGGGGTTTAATTTAAAACGGTTGTTCTGCTTTGTGGTACTAAAAAAAACGTTTTTTTTCACCCCCAAAAGAAAAAATTTGCTTTAGCATAATTCATAACGAAGTTAATTAAGCCTGTTTGTGCTTTTATATTCAGTTAAAATACACAGTGTTTTTAAACAGCACATACAAGTCAATTTTTCCTGGCCATTTGTGGAGCGCAATTTATATCCAAGGGTAATCCAAGATTGTTAATGGGTTCATTTGGAGACAATTCAGGGTGTGTATTTAATCATATTACAGATAATCTTCATCAAACAGTGTCTGTCATTTTAGGAACAAATACGAGTATGTCGACACAGAGAGGTGGCAGGACTCTTCACCCTGCGAGTGGCAGTGGCACACAAACATTGCCCTGGAGCAGCCATGGTCGCCCGCCACACGCAATCAGGGAAGTCGCAGCAGGGTCACTCAGGTTGAAGGCCACAACTGCCGCTTGTATCTAGCGGTGGGGGGACCGTGTGTTGTTCAGCAACCAATGGTTCTTGATTGGTTGACGAGGGTCATCCCACTTACTCCCAGATGACATCTGACAACCCCAGCCAAGAGTCGTGGGAACGGATAGACACAACCTTAGTTGGCATGGCCAGGGAGCGGTCAGCGGCCCTCACCTTTCCTCAACCCACTACGGTCCCATCCGGTTCCCTCAGCCAGAGATCTACTATGTGGTCTGGGCTCAGCGCTAGTCCCCGGAGTCGATTGCTAAGGTCTTAACAATCGACTTGAGGCCTTAACAACAGGCTTAACAAAACGAGGTGTCCGCGGAGTAGATGCTAACTCTTATCAACTGACATTGAGGATGAGGCCTTACAAACGCTTTAACTGACTGTTAGCGACTTCACACGCAGTAAATTATGTGCTCCCC
Organism: Phyllomedusa bahiana; assembly: GCA_025379985.1. NCBI lineage: Eukaryota > Metazoa > Chordata > Amphibia > Anura > Hylidae > Phyllomedusa > Phyllomedusa bahiana. The sequence continues at coordinate 209,279 of JAODAL010001224.1, read as the reverse complement.
CAGAGAAGGTTAAAAGGGGTCACCCAGTAAGTTATACGTCCTCTAGTAGGAGGCTTATACTACTATTATATACTCCCAGTAGGTAGTGTGTATATATATGTCCCCAGCAGGTATATAAGGCAGGTTATGGATCCCCAGTAGGTATATAGGCAGGTTTAGGTCCCCCAGCAAGTAATATAGCAGGGTTAGCGTTGCCCCAGCAGGATATAGCCAGGATTTGGTCCCCCTGCACGGTATATGCATGTTTTAGGTCCCCAGCGCGTACTATAGCCAGTTTCAGGTCTCCCAGCAGGTATATAGGCAGGTTTTAGGTCCCCAGCATGGTATATAGGCAGAGTTTAGGTCTCACAAGCATGGTAATATAGCACACGGTTTAGGTCCCCCAGCAGGTATATAGGCAGGTTTAGGCGTCCCCAGGCAGGTATATAGACAGGTTATAGGTCCCCCAGCAGGTATATAGGCAGGTTTAGGTCCCCAGCAGTATATAGGCAGGTTTAGGTTCCCCCAGCAAGTATATAGGCTAGGTTTTAGGTCCCCCAGCAGGTTATACTAGGCAGGTTTAGGTCCCCCAGCAGGTATATAGGCAGGTTTAGGTCCCCCAGCAGGTATATAGGCAGGTTTAGGTCCCCCAAGCAGGTATATAGATAGTTATAGGCCCCATCCCCACAGCAGGTATATAGATAGTTATAGCCTCACAGCACATATGTGAGGTAGATTATTGCTCCTTCCAACTGCACGTATATAAGTAGATAATAGCCCCTACCTGCACATAATAACAATAGAATATAGCCCCCTTTCCTGCACATATAACAATAGATACAGCCCCCCCTCCGTGCACATATAACAATAGATAAAGCCCCCCTCCATGCACATAAACATAGATAACAGTCCCTCCCTGCACAATAACATAGATAAAGGCCCCCCTCCCTGCACATATAAACAACTAGTTAAAACAGCCCCTCCATGACGTATAACAAAATTTAAGATAACAGCCCCCCCTCCCTTGCACCATATAACAAATAGATAACAGCCCCCTCCCTGCACCTATAACAATTGATAACAGCCCCCCTCCCTGCACATATAAACAGTAGATTAAATAGGACCCCCAGCATGAATAGCGCTATTAAAAGTTTACCTGACAGCACTTACTCCTGCACCTCGCTCCCCGCCGCTGTCGCTGGCGCTGGTCGGTGCTCCCGGTCTTTTCTTCTGCGGCGTGACGTTCACCAGGCCGCGCTGCGGGGCAGCGTTGATGACGCACACGCCGCCTGGGCTGTGCCACATCTGTGCGGCCACAGATTACTCCGCGGAGCTCTCTGCTCCGCTGAAGCATCTAACTGTATGTGCGTACGGCGGGACGCACATACAGTTAGTCCCAGCCACGCTGTCGTCGCCAAGGTCCTAAGGCCGCTAAGCCGATAGCTTAGCGACTGGTGGGTAGCGGCTTAGGACCCTAAACGATCGGCCGTCGGCGGTCAGTTATAGCGGCCCGGCGACGGGGACTACTCAGCGGCCACAATACTGGTGAGGTTAAACCAATTGAGGAGGGCCAGTCAGCGCTACCTTGGCAGCGAAACGAAAATGGGCCAATAGCAATATCCCCTGTTTCTTACAGTATTGATATGGAGAGTGGCATGGGAAGTTTTTTGGGCGAGCGGTAAAGCCTCTGCATACCAAGACCGTTGAGGAGGACAGAGAAAGTGACAATCAAACACTCATTGAAGTATAAACATGGTGGTTGGAACTCCATTTCGCATTACACAGTTTGATTCAAATGCAGCGTATGGAACTTGAACTGAAGGAGACCATAACTACAGGAATTGTTTTAGGAGCTTATTTTGCATTCCTGTGCCATTGTTGTGGAATTCAGAACAAAAATGGAATGGGACAGAAAAATCAAAAAAAATGACAGCTGCAAAACTGGCTTTGTATGAAAAAGGGGAGGCCCTTCTGTAATGGTGGAAAAAAGGGGAGCCCTCCCCTGTTAAAGGTGGAAAAGGGAGGCCCTCTCCTGTTAAAGGTGGAAAAAGGGGAGGCCTGCTCCTGTTAAAGGTGGAAAAAGGGGAGACCCTCCCCTGTTACCTGTTCATCAATTCCACCCTGTTCAATAATTTCCCCCTGTTAATATATTTATTCCTGTTCATCAATTTTCACCTGTTCAATAATTTCACCTGTTAATATTTTTATTTCTGTTCATCAATTTCCCCCCTGTTCAATAATTTCACCCCCTGTTAATATAATTTATCTTCCCTGTTTCATCAAGTTTCCCCCTGTTCATAAATTTCCCCTTTTAAGATATATTATTCCTGTTCATCATTACCCCCCTGTTCATCGGTTCCTGTCTGTTCCTGTGTTGTACCTGACCTTCTGCTACGTTACCTGACCTCGAATCTACGCTGCCTACCCTGACTTGTTGGCCTGACTTTGACTACGAAGTTTCGTTCTTACGATTTCAGTACCTCGCTATACCTTGCTGCCCACCGCAAGGCAAGTCCCATCAGGTGGTAGCGACTGGTTGACTCCGCCGCGCAAGTCCATCAGCTTTGCGCGGGCTTTGGTGTATAACCGGGACCTATTTAGATTCCAGCTCACGGACGTTGGGCTATTGGCATCGCTTGCGGAGGTTCAGTGGATCCACTACCGCATGTCCGTGACAACATGAGAGCAGTGGAATGACGTTATTCATCCCATGTCATGGCGACTGCCAAATAACGCATGTCCGCATGAAAGGGGCTCTGAGCAAACGGCAGTTTGTCACGATGATGTACCATGATCTGCAATTAAAATTACCACAGGGGTGTAATTCTGTTACGCTTGGATCATCAATAACACACACATTAATAGCCTTTCTCTGTTCATAGAGTCTTCCAACATATGGAGGCTGGAATTCCACCGTTTGGAAATGTCACATATCAGCTATGTTGGGAGGCCGGGTGCCGCTGCCAGTTTAAGGAGGGTTGTGATTGGTGGTTGTAAGACGACTGAAAGTGCATGCAAAGTTTCCAGGCCCTTTTAGAAGGTCTTGCAGATGGGTGTAAGACTTTGAAAACCTGATTGAGCATTCCTCCCGTGTGTGAATTAGTTCGCCAGGGGATCATTCCTATCCACTTGGATCAGTCAAAAATCATTATGGAATTTCTCTGTTCAATAATTTTCCCCTGTTAATTATTTAGTCTTGTTCATCAATTTCCCCTGTTATATATTTATTCCTGTTCATCAAATTTCACCATGTTAATTATTTATTCTGTTGTTCAATTTCCCCTGTTAATATATTTATTCCTTGTTCATCAATTTTCCCCCTGTTCATCAGTTCTGTCTGCCTTTGTACCCCCGACCTTTCTGCTATGTTACTTGAATCTCCGCCGCCTGTCCTGACCTGTTGGTCTGACCATTGACTACGAGTTTAGTCTTACGATTCAGTACCTCGCTGCGCCTCGGTTGCACCCTCATGCAAGTCGCGCCAGGGGTAGCGAGCTGGTTGGACTCCCGCCGCAGAAAGTCCATCCTGCCTTGCGGCGGGCTCTAAGTGAAAAGGGAACTACTTAGACCCGCTCCCTGGCCGTGGCCGCTACACCGCTTGCGGTGGTCCAGAGAACACAACCCGTGTCGTTACATGCTTGAAGTGAATGCCAAGTTTCACTGGCCACGTTCTTTGAATGGTGCAGGAGTCCCACCAATGAAAAAGGGAGGGACTGCGAGTATACCAACTTGCAAGTTCTGACACTCCCTGAGAAGTTGTCAGTTGAACGGACTCCTAGTGATGGTAAACATGTTAGTGGTTAGGACTCACCTGTTCTGGGTATCCCCTTGATGCTATTGGAAAGGTGAGGATTATACAATCTTTGATCAAAAACTGTTAAAATAAGAGTCCCAGGTTTTTGCATATTTTCCTTAGCGTAATGCATTTCCAATATTCCTAAATACCTTGATGTTTCACATGAGTTTTTCGTGTGCACTGATTTTTGTATTAGCAAAAAACTGGCACAACGCCCGAGTAGGTGATTTTACCACAAGCGCTTGCTACTGACTGACTTGTTACCGCCACTTACCCGGTGATTCCTGTGCCGCTACTTTCTGGGACCTGCAAAGTGGGTTGTTCATTACGACTTACGGGCCCTGACTCCACTGCCTGACATGCAAGTGCTGCTCTCTTCTCTCATGATAATGCATGAACCCGTGTACACTGTTGGTCTTTGGGTCAGCTGTTAGCACCGACATGGCTTTCATACACCCAGTATGCTGATGACACCCAACTTTACATCTACGGCCCAGACATTAACTCTTACTTTTCCAAGATCCAGATTGTTCTGTTGTCAAAGCGCCTACTTCTTCTCCTCTCCGCCTCCTAAAACTTAAATGTAGAGATAACGGAATGCTACAGGGCGTAGGACGCAATGGGTAGTCGAGGGTTAGGGCGCCACTTATGTCCCTGGAGAGAAAAGGGGGCACAAGGAGGCATGAAAGTGGACTGAATTTTCCGTTTGGGGCATTTTATGCCTTGTTTAAACTGGGCACCAGACATTAACTTGTCCCAGCCTCGGCACTGCTTATCCCGGCATCCAATGTGCGATCGGCTAATCGATTATGTTTGTCTGGTCACCGGCCGTCCTCCTCAAACGGTTTGTGCGCTGTACAAAGCCTAGATCGGCTCGCAACATACCCCCCATTGGTTGCAACTCTCCCTCCTCATATTTGCCCATTTCTGCAAGAAGCAGCGGATGTCTTCCCACACTCTTTGCTGCCACACTGTCCTCAAATAGTTGGTTCACTCACGTATAGTGGACGAGCGACAAGCACATAGTTAGTTTTTCTGGCTGTGGGAAAGCGAACGCCCCAACCCGGACAGAGTGGGTTGAGGAGGTGAGGCCCCTCAGCCTGCTCCGGGCCTTCAAACTAGGGGTTGTGTGTGACAAACCCACCGACTCTGGCTGGGGTTATCAGATGTCATCTGGGAGAAAGTGTTATGACTAGTGTGTGTGGTCAAACATGGCCGGTAGAGATGACACCGGATGCTGTGGGAATCACACCATAGGGTGACTCCTGCTGTGGACGTCCCCTTACTGGTACTGCGCGTATCGTGGGTGGCTCCGGTAACCTACTACTGTGTTCTTGACGCTTAATGGTAGGATCCGTAGCCCTTCAGCTTTGTTTTTTTCCAGCGGTCGCTTAGCCATTGACTTTATCAGGCTTACATTCCCGCTTGAGTTTTTTATTGGTCAGTTTTGCCTCTATAAGTGCCCAGGGAATTTTATAGTGAAGCGATCTAAGAGCGGCAGCACATAATGTGCGTGTCATACTAAAACACAACCCCAAACCACATCAATTGTTATGAAGACCAACCAAGCTCCCTCTGCATATTTAAGGCACAACGTTCTACAGGCACCATGCAGGCTATGTGCAGCCTGGAAATAGCTGTTTTTCAACGTGATTGTCCCGAAGCAATCCGGACCGAAACAAATATTGACGGAAAATTCGGCGAAGTCGGCGAATCGAATTTTTTAGAAATTCGCCCATCTGTAATAGTAACCATGTGGATATATTTGTACAGTTCATATTTTTGGGTAATTTAGAAGCATGCAACATTTTTGAATAAATATTCTTTAGTTTATGGAACAAAAATTGTGCTTACATGGAATTGTGGACTAGAAGGTGTGTCTATTGTCTGTACAACTACTTGACGGTCTAACATCAAGTTCTCACTACATAACATAAGATTCCACATAAAATTGTGTGGATAATAAATGATGATCAGGAGTAGAAAAAGTTTTGTTGGAGGTGTTGTGCTGTCTGATAGTATTAACTCCTTTATTAGCTATCTTAGACATTACCCTCAGAGACTTTCCGACAGATTCTCACACTATTCTGTACCATGTATTGGTAGCAGCCAGGCTGGTGATCGCGCATAACTGGAAATTACCTACACCTTTGGCAATTAAAGAGGTCATTCAGCGTACTAATTTGCAGTTTGCAGCGGGGACGTGTTTAGTGATACTACCTCATGCAATACATAGGATTCGTGATAGATAGTTTTTGTGGACTGTCTCTAGATTTGATAAAAAACCACTTTCCTTGTGAATACGTGCCCTTTTCCTGCCTATTTTGACATTTTAAGCTCGCTTTGTTATCTTTGTAGACATAATTTTTATTAAAACATATAATAACTGTTCATTAGATGAGCTACTACTCGACACACAAAGAAATAATATAAGGCATCATTACTACAGATAAGAAAAGTACTAAGCAATGGAAGTACAAAATAGCACTACTGACATACTTTGGTATCATAATAATAAGAAAGAAGCAAAAGAAGTCTCCATCTGCACTAAAGAAGAAACCAAAGAATAATAAAAAGATAACACCCCCAAAAAAACAAAAACCAAAACAACACAGAACAGTGGTTATACCCAATACGCAGTTATGGATAAGTGACATAATAACATATAACCTATGTAATCAAGTAAGGTCTGGGATAAAAAGTGAAACAAATCCTGTGCTGATACAATGCTGCGAGATCAACACCACGGCCCTTGTCCCCTAAAGCCAAGGGAAGAGAAATAGATAGAGGGGACAACATTTCACCCCCAACTCTGACACACAGTCACCAACGGGAGTATCCAGGGCCATGGTTGTCAGTGATATGGCTTGAGGTAAAAGCTTCCCAGGTTATGGGATGTTACCGACATCCAAAAGCCCCCAGAGTGCCCGCTAGGTGAGAGGAGAGATTCCAGGTGGTGATAGAACAATAAGGCTGCATGATTCTCCTTGATCTCCTGGGGGATATTAAAGTTACCTATGAACTCCTGCCATTCTGAAAAATTTTAAGAGCTTGAGTTTCCTTAGTCCTGATAATGTTGATTCTGTCCATTTTCGAGATGTATGTTTTACCACCTGGGATCACTTCCTGCCATGTAGGGCAGTTGGTTCCAACATTTGGCAGGAGGGCTTCTTTTAGCCGCTATAAAAATATGTGCAGAATTGGGTGGTTCCTAAAATGTTGTGGTAAATTATGGAACAGGAGCTGTGTTGGTTCTAAAGTTAATGACACCGTAAAAAAAAACTTAAGATTCAGAGTTTGTATGACTGTCTCCAGATTTCATGGTTTCCACACAGGTCCATATACTATGGTCAAAATACCGTGCGGGAGGTTGCCACACTAGGACAGGATGTCAAACGGTCTGGACAAGCTGGAGTGGGGGGGATATTTAAGCTGTAAATTGTCGGAATGGGCAATTCTAAAAGAATGTGTCCTCACTTCCATTAATATATATTTATGGCATCTTCAGCCATCCCTGGAGAATTGTAGAAGAGATCTCCTGGGTAGGGTAGACCTTCTCCACTTAGCAAAATTCCTGCAAGGCCCCTCGTCTCTTAACCCCTATGAGAAGCAGAATATGCGCTGATAGAGAGTGGTCTGTTGAAGAGTAGGGCCAATGACATTATCAAAAGCATTCAACTGTAAAATGAGATGGCCTCATGTACTTACTTCCATATAAAAAACTCACTATTTGGGTAGGCCAAAAATGTGATGGTGGCAAGGAATATTTTTGAGCTAATTCTTGGAGAGTGAGTTAAAATCTGTGGTGGAAGGGTGAATAAGCTGGGAAATAGTTATGAAACCCTGTTACTCCTCCAGCTTTAAATTGGGGGTTATAAGGGCGGGTTTGAATTCTGTGTGCCCATAGATAAGAAGGTATCTACTGGTCTGGTAGGGCAGAGAGAAACCTGGGTTCTACAGCCTTCCAGATCGATCGTTGTCCCTCACAATGAGGCTATGTTTCGCCACCTTAGGAAGAGCAGAAAAATTTGGTATGAAGAGGCCTGGAAGTGTCACATGGGGTGAAACTATGTGCCGCCTCTGTGAGGATTAGAATATTGGAAGACTGTTTAACCCAATCGATCCGTGACACAGGAGGCTGGCTGATTATACAACCTCAGATCCGGCAAATCAGCCCCCCCCTATCCTTGGGAGGATCGTTTAGCAAGGGCTATCCGGGGGGTTTTTATTCCATAGGACAAGAAGTGAAAGCGGTATAAATGTTGGCGGGACATCGTTATGTTCTAAGCAATAAGGGGGATTGTTTGTAACAAATTTAGTTAATTTTGGGAACGTCTAATCTTGAGAAGATGAGCCTAGAAAGTAAGGGAGTGGAAGATGCATCCATTATTCTAGTTTCCTTACTAATTGTGAGAACAGAGCGGGGTATTTGATGGTGATAAATGGACTCAGGGGTCTTACAGATATTTATTCCAGATACTTGATGAGGCACCACCGGGATATAGGTAAATTGCAAAGCAGATGTGAGGGGGTGAATGAGCAGGGGAGAAGATTCCAACAATTTCTGACCTTAGAAGAACATTAACCTTGAAGCCTGAGAAAACGGCCAAACTTATGTAACAGATTAAAGCTATCGGACACCTCCACCAGTGGGTCGATAGGATAATCAGATGATCATCAGCAAATAAGGAGACCTTAATATTGGATGAACCAAATTAATGCCCAGGAGAATCTGGAAGAGCGGCTCTATGGCCAAATTAAACGTAGTGGGGATAATGGGCATCCCCTGGCGAGTGCTCTCCCCAATGAAATGGCCCTAGAGAAAAGAGATACCCGGGTATAGATCTGGCACGCGGGGATTGGTATATAGGAAAGAGATATAAGAACGGAAAGGCTTCCCTGGAATCCAAATCCGTCCATCACTGCCCCAACGCCATTCTACAGCTGAACCCTGTCGAACGCTTTTTCTGAATCAATCGGACTGGACATCTTGAGATGATGAAGCCAGCCGGATTACATTTGATCTCATCCAGGGACAGTAATGATTTTTACGAATATTAGAGGGACGCTGCTCTGCCCTTAACGAATCCCGTCTTGTTGAGGGCTAATGAGACAGGAAAAGAAGAGTGGTCAGCCTGTCCGCCAAACACCTTAGAAATAATTTTTAAGTCAAACATTTTATTAATGAAATTGGGCTCGGTACAGAGGAGGGGACAGACATGTCTTTCCCTGGCTCGGTAAGAACTTTTATAAACGCGGAGGTGACGTGTTTCATATGTTGCAGGATGGGAGTGTTAGTCAGAAATAGATTAGATACGGTGGTGAGAATGGTGGATATGAGTGACTCAGGATAAAGAATATGTTGTAGAATTCTCCTGAGAACGCCATCGGGGCCGAGGGAGTTTATTATTTACCCAAGATCTTATTAAACTCCTAGAGATTTCTTCATTTTGGACTGGGTTGGTTAAGGTAAATCCTATTGCCTCAGAGAGGGGTCCCTGTCATCGGAGGTTTCTGGTGGCATTTAAATGGTCATAGAACTCACGTAGGACATTATTATAGCAGTAGCAGATATTGAATTTCCCGACATGAGTCCTTTAATGCTAGATATTGAAACTAGAGTTAATCCCCTTAGCAAAAATTGGCTAAAACTGCCCGCTTTGTTCTCAAAACCTGAAAAATTTAGCAGGACATCCGGGATCGCCGGGAACATCTCTATACTCCAGCCAGCGCTCATACTCTTTTTTAATGGTAGACCATTGGAGTTTGGCTGCAGGAGTTGGGTTGGAGAGAAAATCTGTGTAAGATTGCCATGCTTCTCACTACAACATCTAATTTGTATCCGCAACCACCTTCCGAGGGTGTTAGTGTAAGCAATCAAGTGGCCTTAATGACCGCTTTAGCTGTCTCCAAAGTAAGATTGGCTCCGTCCTATCCTCGGGTTGTCTTGTACAAATTGCAGCCACCACCCTCGGAGGATATTTAGCAAAGTCCTCGTCCCCAAATAGTAAGACGGGAATCTCCAGAGGTAATTCTTTACCTTGGGAGCAGCGTCTGACAGTTTGAGGGACAAGAGGTGCATGGATCTGAAATAACTAAATCCTTATATTCACAAGATCCACCCTTTGCATGGCTTTGGGCGACAGTAGGAACTAATCATCTTACGGGACCCATGAATTGTGAGGATGCGGGAATAAAGAATTAAGTCCCTTTCATCAGGATGAAGAGACTTCCACGTATCAAACCAAATGAGAGTCTGAGATAAAATTAGCAAATGTGGGGGGTTCATGGGATTAGCGGAATACAGGGAGAGCCTATCGTGGACCATTTTCCTATCTTCATGGAATTAAGCACCAGGTTTAAAATCCCCTCGAGAATCTGTAAAAAAAAAAAAAAAAAAAAAAAAAAGGGCGGTTAAGGGTCAATAGTAACTGGTCTGTCAGGGTTTTGATAGAAAAGACCTTGTGTTGGCATGAGGACCGTAGAATATTATAGATGGAAATAACTTCCCCTGAGACTTTCAAGGAGACATTGAATACAGCAGGCTCACTATCATGGGTGGAGCTAACAAGAGATAAGAGATTTTTATGGATGAGGATAATTACACCATTTTTCTATTAATGGATGGAGAGCCTAGAAACTAGCCCACCAAAGCGCTTAACAGCCTGCTGGAAATCTCCTGGTGAAGGGGATGTTCTGTTTTTAATATTTTGACAGGTCGAAAAGAATCATAATTCTCTTAGAAGGAGGACGCAGGTCTCCCTTAACAGACTTCCACGATGGGTACTTGCCATAATGATATGTGACAAAGATTATAGCCACAGCAAGTGAAAGAAGGAAATGGGCTACCACCCCCCGGGAAGAGAGAAAGACCGTTGAACATCCCACGCATTGACATTCCATCGTACTAATAAACCACAGTACCAGATCCAAAAGAAACAAGAAGGGTACACCATAAAACAGAACAGAAAAAAAACAAGCACATTGGGCGGAAAACCAAAAAACCTAAACATACCGCCAATGCCAATGTGCTATTGACTTCCTTACTTCCTCAACATTGTTTGTAGAGAGAAGTACAAGTAAGGCAAATAATAATAATAATAATAATAATAATAATAATAATAATAATAATAATAATAATAATCTTTATTTCTATAGCGCTAACATATCCGCTGCACTATTACAAATTCAAGGGTAACATTACAGTCATTACACATTAAAAGTACTTACAAATGAGACACAAGGTGGTGCGGGGCCCTCGCTCTGAGAGTACCAATCTATTAGTGTGTAGATGGGTGATGAAATACATCGCGTAAGATAGTGCCAAGTTTACAATGGTCCGGCCGATATGTTTCATAAATAGGGGTGGTGGATTTACTTGAACAAATATGGAATGAACCTGCCACCCAGACTGTACATCTATATTTCAGATAAGTGCCTGTGGACGTGCCCAAGTGCAGGGAGTGACAGATGTGTCGTGATAGCAGTTAGGGATCTTGGTGGGCCAGACGAGAAGATGTATTTTCTGGGCCCTTTTAAAAACTAGTCGAGGGTTGTGATTGTGCCTGATCGCTGACCGCGGGGTCAGCATATTCCAGAGAATTGTTGCGACACGTGTGAATCTTGTAGGCGGGATGGGAGGTTTCGGATGATTGGAATGTAGTCTGATATCATCAGCAGAGCTGAGAGCACGGGTTTAGGGCGCAACGGTAGACAGAGACTAGGGAGAGATGTAGGGAGGGAGCAGCGCTGTGGAGAGAGCTTTAGGTGTGAGAGGTAGTTGCTGAGTTTATTACTGTATCCTGTACGTGGATGGCGCACCTAGTGCAAAGTGGACTGATTACAGGGTAGAGGCATCAAGTATAGCAGCTGGAGAGAAAGGACAAACTGGCTGCTGTCATTCTGGACAGATTGGAGAGGGGAGAGTTTGCAGAGGAGGGAGATCACGATAAGCAATGGGAGTTGACAGTAGTCAGACGAGAGAAAAGAACTGAAGAGCAGTCAATGAGAGTTTTGAAAAAGTCGTTTCAACAGTGAGAAATGGACGGATTGGGGGGATTTGGAGATATTCTTGAGGCGCAGGTGACAGGAGCAGGCAAGGGATTGGATATATGGGAGAAGATCAGATCAGAATCCAATATAAAACCCCTAGTCAGCGGCCTGCTGCCATAGGAGATATGGGCCTAATGTGACTATTAGCACTGGTACACAATACGGCAGAAATGAAACAGAAATAGCAGGGTGGGTTCTGTGGTTATTAGAAGGTGGAAAGACCAGAAGTTCAGTCATAGTGAGGTTTAGTTTCAGATGGAGACCGAGGGACAGGATGTCAGAGACAGCGGACAGACAGTCACTGCGTGTTTTGTAGAAAACCAAGGCTGGAGTTGATGTCACGGGGGAGGATGTGCTATAATTGGGTGTTCATCCGCATGAGATGGTACTGGAACCAAATTACTGATGGTTTGTCATGTGGGCTGTGTACAATGAAAAGCCAAGAGGAGAGAACCTAGAACTGATCCTGAGGAACCCCAACACGCAAGTGGAAAGAGGAGAGAGGAGGGGTCGAACCAGAAAAACGAGAACTGAAGGAGCGTTCAGAGAGGTAGGACAAGCACAAGCGGAGGACTGTGTCTGGAGGCCAATGGTGCTGAGAAATGCTGAGGAGAAGTTGGGATCACAGTGTCAAATGCGCTGCAGAGAGATCCAAGAGATAGCAACAATGAGTACGTTACCTGAGGATTTTGCTGTTTAGGAGGTCATTTGAGACTTTAACTACGGCATAAACTATTATATAATTGATCTTAATCATATTTCAGTGTACAAGTAAGAGAGTTATCATAAGAGATATCTGAAACTGCTATATTATACCAAATCGTTCCTCCTTATATTAGTAAGCAGGTCATATTAGCGACTGGTCGAGACGTTATCAGCCATTACTTTTCCTATATTGCATATTATTAAAGTTTTAATAATTCTATAATAATGGCATGATTGTACATATCCAGATTATAATATATAGTACAACATAAATCCCATATAATTATATAGATGACATCATTCGTCACATATCAGTATTTATGTCGAGGGCATATTTATGATGTTTTCATGTCAATTTTTCATTTATATCTAGTATTTTGGACTATTGAGCCTCTAACAGATAATAAAATTCTTACTCTAATTCCCCACCTCACAACATTCTTATCCGTTATCTGTTCTTCTATACTACCCCAACCTCTTCCCCCTACTCTTGTATTCTCCCCCCGGCCCAGTTCTAATACCTATTGCCGCGGCCCTCCAAAGAGTAGTGGGATAGATGTGAGTGATATTTTCCATTTTGTCTTTGAAGTCAGAGGCCAGGTCTTCAGCACAAGAGGTCAGTGACCGGAGCAGCGCTTGACTTCCCCCCCCCTTACTCGCCCCCCCCCCCCTGGAGTTGCCCCACCACCTTATTCAAAGCGCGCCGGGCTACATTGCCCCCCCGCTTCTATGTGTAGTGAGGAGAATGGCGACCCCCCGCCGTCGCAAACCATATTTGATCCCCACCCGTATGCGTGTGGAATCTATAGCGGCCCCCCCCCCCTGGTGTGTGATAAGTCTGAGCATGAATTTGTTAGTGGAGAAAGGTCTGCAGGTAGCTTTGACTTTCTCCACAGCCGTCAGCACCCTGGAACATCGCTGGAGAAAACGTGTCTGAGGTGGTGCCAAGGCTGCGGGCGTCTGACTCTGGTGGTGCGGTGTGTGAGTGGTGCATCCCTCCTGCCTCTGCGCTTCGGTGTTCATTGAGGAGTTTCATTGTAACGTTAGACGCTGTGGTACTGGACAGGAGCGAGCTGGTCGATTGGGCGGTGAGTGACTGTATGGTGTCTGTGAGTTCCTGCAGTATTAATGGATCCCGCGCGCTCACTCTCTCTCTCGCGCTCGCTCTCGCGCTCTGATGGGCAGGTTTGTCAGAGAAGGCTGAGAATTGTGATAATGAATGGAGATAAAGATTGTGGTCAGAGAGAGCATAAGGAGATTAGTGAAGTTAGAAAATTGAGGAAAGATGACGAAGACCAGATCCAGAGATTACATCCTTGTGGGTTGGGAGGCAGTAAACTGCACCCCCCCCCCCCCCCCCCCCGCAAGTCCACCATCCCCCCCCCGAGAGCCCGACCCCGCCGTCTACTTGAAAGGAACACTGCCTCGAGCGGCCCAGCAGGACGTGACCCCTCCGGGCCCGTCATTCAATCGGCCGGCATGCACTGCAACCACCCACCCCAGTCTGCCCGAACCCCCCACCCCCCCCCCCCCCCCCCGCCTGCCGGCCCACTCCCGAAAGAGAGGAGGTGCGTCGCGCGCGCGGCGGGCGCGCGCGCGGCGCGCGGGGGGGCCGCCCGAGGCGGGCCTAAAATGATCCAGAACTGGCGGGAAGAGGACGCGGGGGTCATGTAGACCACTGCGACTCTGACGGAAAATGGGCTGAAAGAGTACTGAGGGTGTGGCTCAAGGAGGGGAAAGTGAGGAGCGGGTGCAGGAGGAAGGACCTGGTAAGTGCAAATGGGTTTGGTTTTTGGAGAGAGAAGTATGCCAATCCTCCACCCGGCTGCTGGTTCTCAGGTCTGGGGGTGTGGTGAAGTGTAGCCCAAACATAGGTGAGAGCAGAACGGGAAGCGGTGGTCAGATTGCTGGAGCCAGTTTCTGTGGAGGGCCGTGCAGATTTGAGGGCAGTTGGGAGAGAAAAAGTCATGAAACAGCAGTGAGTTTGTTGAAGCAGACGGATCGGGCGTTCCACAAGAGCACACTTTAAAAGGGCAGGAAAAAAAGGCGTACAGCGGAATGGCAAGCAGTTTAGCAGGGTTTCTTATGGGCGCTGAGGAGGAGGTGGGATGAGCAGTAAAGGAAGGTGGCCCGGGGTTGAGAGAGATGTCACTGCAGCGTGAAGCAGGAGAATGAAAAGAGACAAGCAGATGGGTCAGTGATGAATATGAGCGGGTTTGTGCAGTAATATGTGAGCTGGAGGTTTGGGGAGTGGTTGAAGAGGGAAAATAGAGCTGTGGGATGAGACATAAGGTGAGGGAAGGAGTCGAGAGCTCGCTTATGTGGATAAAATCTGTCTGGAGGCATGATAGGGTGGTAAGATAGGAGGCAGATGGCTGCAACGGTTCAGATAGTAATAGCAAGCATGCCAAAACGTAAATTAGGAGATGCAAGAAGTGTAGCACTTACAAACAAGGCGAGAGTCCCTTTCTCCTTCTGCTCACTTCCGGCTCAATTCAGGGTTAATTCTGAGGATTGCATTCTAAATTGCAACTTAGGAAATTTGGCACGTGAAATTTGGCCCCCAGACCTCGGTCCACAGACCACAGCTCTGCAACTTATACTCAACTAAGGCAAATAGTGCAAATGCCCCCCACCGGGACCCATAATGCGTAAGGCATTTCGTGTGGGATGGGCTATATCATTATCAAATGTCATCATTAAACTGAACAATATATAACAGTTTAGACCAGTATAACAAGTTCAGCCAGTGAGTTGAACTTGAGTGGCAAAAGGACAAGTTAAAAAAAGGGGGAGCTGCCCAATGAATAGGATACAGGTTGCAGAGAATGTTCAGGTTCCTGAGGGTTCCGCACGCCAAAGCAGAACGGAGCATTGATTCCTTAGGTGAAACATCTCCAGAGGAGGTAATTTATGCGGTGAAGCTCTGGTCCAGTATCTGGAGCTTGCTTGTCTTTTAGGCGTAGAATCCCGGGGAAGAGCCTCCACTATCTCGGCTGTAGATTTAAGAAGATGTCTCAGAGTCCTTGAGTTCTTCTGGGGATGTGAAGGCTGACAGGGATCCCATTCTGGGCGATACGATTCGCACGAGTAGACGGATAGGTGAGGGCGGAACTTTAATGTGTTGGCGGTTAGAGGGCGAGCACAGTGATGAGGTAAGCTCTGACGATCGCTTTGGCCACCTCCACAGAGAAATCTCCAAATATAAGAATTTATGTCCTTTATTTTTGAAGTGGATGCTTGAGATTTTTAAAGGCTCGGAAGATACTGATTTTGTCATTAAAAGTCCAAGTATTTTGACACTCACTGACTTGGGGCTCTCTCAGAGATGGTGCAGTTGTGGGTCCTTGCATGTTGTGGAGTCAGGGGATCGCAGGTCTTGGGGCCGATTGTATGGGCTCTCTCACTCTGCATGGTTTGGGCAGCCCTAAGAGTTCCTGGCAGTAGGCATCTCACCACAAGGAATGTAGATCTCTTGCTGCCACCAACTCTGGGATCCCGATCAGTCGCAGGTTTTTGCAGCGAGACCGGGTCTCCATGTCGTCCACTTTATCTGAGAGCCGCTGGTTGTCAGAGTGCAGTTGGGCCAGGGCGCGGTTGGTGGAGTCCAGCTTGTTCTCCAGCTCTTGGAGGCGCTGTTCGTGGTCATCGGTGCGCTGAGCCTGCTTGTTGATATCGTTCTGGATTTTGACAAACATGGCCGTGACTGTAGCGGAGATCGTCGCTGCCAATGTCTCCTGGATATCTGGAGCCATCTTCTGGGCCACCACAATGGCCAATTTTTTATAGTCCACCATGGAGTCATCAATCGCGCCCTCATCGTAGCCATCAGTGTTATCAGAGGCAGGTTGCAGTAGTGGCGGAGGGTTGGAAGGAGAGAGTGGCGGTGGGCTCAGCGATTTATGTACAGTCTCAACATTACTTGTCTTGCTGTTACTGGCAGTGTCGGTGATAATGAGCTCAGATTTAGCGCCCTTTTGCGTCTTATTCGCCTTGCTTTTGCCCATTGTTTGGACGAAGCGGTCCATCCGAGGAATGGAGAATAGAAGAGAGATTCAGAGCTATGAAACTGCAGTTGTGGTAAGTGCACTTTGCTCGGCCACCACTAGATGTCGCCACAGCTTAAACAGATGGATCTGAGCTGTGTTATGTGAGAGATGAAGACATGAACAGTCAGTGGAGTCAGCCCCCGCGGGCAGAGGGGGAGAATCAGGAGTTGGTGGGAGTTCTGCAGAGCCCAGCAGGTGTGAGCCCAGGTGAGGCAGCAGTCCAGTTAGGGATAGATATGTATATAAAGAGCCTCCTCTCCTTATATAGCTCACTTTGTTATCTTAAGTAGATCTGTTAATGCTATGTCTATATCATGCTCCTTGTGGTTTATATATGAACCTACATATGATGGCTTTGTTAGATACGTTACCATGTTGGGTTGTTGGGTAAAGTGTTCATCTTCTGTTTTATGGTTCTGGTTTTTTTTTTACTTTTCAAAAATTTATAAAAATCTTATGTTTTAAAATAAATGATGCAAGCAGCAGTGTTTATGTTGTATATCAATGAGGCACTAAGGGCCACAGGTATGAACCTGATGAAGTCTAACACTCACATTGTTTCCCATTAGTTACTATGGGCAAAAGAGTGAGTTTTATACCTAAACTGTTTCATACATGTAGCCAAATGTAAAGTTCAAGGATCTACCAGAGCACTAAACAAAGGGAGACATGACTTTTGGAGATGTGGGGACATAGAGCTACTGTATAGCCCTTTAGCTACTGTCTATACAGATTTAAAAAAAGGTGATTCTGCTGTAAGACAAAGTAGTATTTCTATGCATTGTATTATACTGTGAGGAGCACTAAGCAAAAAGGGATATGTCTTTGGGATGAACACCCATAGAATATTCATAGTCCTGTAGCTCCTGTCTCTATAGTTGTATATACATATGTATCAGAGTACAGCTTTTTGTGTTATCTGCTCTGATCTGTAAACAAAGGCCATTCAAAGCATTGAAAAAGTTGAAATAACATTCTGTGCTGTGATATCATGGTGCAATATCTGTTCTGTTTAGTTCTGCTACATCTGTATAAGCAAAGGTGGTTCTGCTTTAAGAGGAAGGAGTATGTGAAACCATAGTGTTTTAAGTTAACGAGAGTGGGGTCTAGTAATAGATGTATCTTATTTGCCCTTTCTCTCTCTCTCCTTTTCTCTACCAGAAGAATTGGAGAAATATGATAGAAGATTAAGTGTGTTCTAAGTTTTTTGAAAAAAAAAAGAGGTTTTTAAATCAAACATCACAAAATCAGAGTCGTGTGGAACACAAAAGGTATTTTTACTTGAGGTTTATAGGGAGGGTTAACAGCTGTTTTTTGAAACTTTTTAAAATCCATATCTGCATGGATTTCCGACTGAAAATGCTTGTCGTGTGAATGGACCCTAAAGCTTGTATTTAGCTATCACCTGTGTACCGATACCTAACGGTGTTTTTTTCCTCTCTTAAGTGGTATAGGTTAAAACTTGAGTCCAGGATTTAGTGTGTTTGGCCTTTCTTTCATAGGTTTTTGTCTTGACATCTAGTTTTCTAAGTTATACAGTATGTTTATGACATTGAAAAAAAGGAGAAAGAAAAGAAAATGTAATAAAAAAAATAATGTATTAATGCAAGTCTATTTATACAAGAAAATGTTTCATGGCATATTTTATAAAGTGCCACAGCTTTAATGTTGTGGTTGAAGAGTCAAGTGGAAGTTGCAGGCCAAGTTATGGTGGGCTAATTTTGACTTAGGAAATGTTCACAAGGCTTATTTTGGGGAACATTTTTCCACGTATTTCGCAGCGTTCTGAGCTTAATACACATGGAAATGCACCCCATAATTACGCCTCATCCCCCCGAGCATACAATACGATCATATTGTACGTGCGGGGAGTTAAGTGACATGTCTATGGGGCCGCATGTTGCCGACCCCCCTCCCCGCGCTGCTGGAGTACACGCTGGTTAACGCGAGCTCCAGAAACACACGATGTATCATGGCACGTACAGTACGCGCCACAATGCATCATATGAACATACTCTAATAGTGGATGATAAACCTCATGGTGGTAAAGAGGCTGAGTTTTGGAAGTGGCCAGCCTTGAGGATGGTGTAATGGTCATCCTGAGGCAGTCACAGTAGTTAAACACAGAAGTTAGGATCTTCAGAAGGGTCATTGGTGACCCTAGAGTGTACTTACTCTACTTTGCTGTCTGTCCAGGTGCTGTATGTCAGATATCTGGGGATTTCATATAACCTGACCCCTTTGTACTCTTTAGGTTTTCATAAAGCGGTGGTCATTTTGACACAAAAATAATGTGTTTTTGCACATTTATGCCAGAGTTTATGTTTACAGTAGTTTTGATTGTATTTGGTGAAGTGAAGGTTCATCCCATATCCAAAAGAGATGTGACTTACACTTGTTATAAAAGTGAAATCTTTTTTTGTAAACAGCCAATCTAAATTAAGGAGAGGCTGACCGTAGGCATGTGGGATTACTCACATGTTGTCATGATTGCTTTCTAGCATATCTTTAGTTTTATAGACTGTAAACTGAAAAAGGGTTCTCCACTTTTACATTCCCCACTTGTTAGAAGCGTTCTAGTACAGCTAATCAAAAAGAAGCCTCCTCCTGTGGCCCTCAGTGATTACCTGTAATCTGTGGGAAATTTTTTCAGTAGGTTTTCAATATTTCTGAAGCACCATCGCAGGGGAAATTAAGCATTACACAGTATCCATTCAATTCAGTTTGTGGTCTGGGTAATGCAGGAAAGTAATGGTCATCCAGGGCAAAAGATGCTCTTTGCAGGAGCTTTCCACTCTTTTAAAGTGAATGTTCATCAAAAAATGACTTATTATTTAACCCCTTACCACCACAGTCAGTTTTGGTCTTCATACAGCGCCCCATTTTTTTAAATCTGACATGTGTCGCTTTATGTGAGAATAACTTTTTGACACTTTTACCTTTCCATGTGATTCAAAGAATGTTTTCTCATGGTACATTGTGCTTTAAGTTAGTAAGAAATTTTGGTCCAAAAAGTCCTTTTTTTTAAATATCAAAGTATCGTGAAAAATGTGAAAAATTTACCATTTCTTCAAAACTTCAAATATTTCTGCGTATAAGACAGAAAGTTATTCCACTCAAAATAGTTTAGACCTAGCACCTGCCATATGTCTACTGTAGGTTGCCCTCATTAAACTGTTTTTTTATGATATTAGGTGGCTTAGAGATTTAGTAGCAATTTTCACATTTTCAAGAAATATGCAATATTTATTTTTTAGGGACCGGTCCAGTTCTGACATGGCTTTGATTGGCCTGTATGTTAGATACCACCCATAAATGACTTGATCTAAGAAACAACACCCCTTAAAGTATTAAAAACAGCATTTAGGAAGTTTATTAACCCTTTAGGTGTTTCACAGGAATTAAAGCAAAGAATTTAAATTTTTATCCATTTTTCACAAGAACACGGCAGATGTGACCCGGGAAATTAAACTTCCTATGGATTCCCCAGATTCTGAAGTTTTCAGAGATATGACATATGTCGCCCTAGTGCGCTATTTGGCTCAACCACAAGCCTCAGAGTAGGAGGAGCACCGACCGGACTCAGAAGTCTCATTTTCATTATGATTTTATTTAGGCGCCATTACAGGTTTGCGGACACCCTAAGGTGCTAAAACTTAATAAACACCCCTAAAAGACCCCATATTGGAAACTACACCCTTGAAGGAATATATCCAGGGGTGTAGTGATTATATTGACTACACTGGTGTTTCACAAATTCTTTTAGCATTAGGCTGTGAAAATGAAGATTTTTTTTTCCAACAATCTACAATTTTAGCTGAAAATGTTTAATTTTTACTGACTATTGAAGAGGGCGAATAATGGTAACCCACAAAATACCGATACCAACAAATAGTTAATATATCTATAATTACATCACTGGACAAGACTATAAAACATAACTTTTAATATACACCCAAATACACCCAAAATAGCAGGTATATACGTACAAAACTATCTAACACCAAAAGGGTAAAGACTATCCCTATATTGCCCTATCTTCTAGGCTGCCTGACACAAACAATGTGGAAAAAATCGTCCTGAAAAGGACGGCTCCACCTGGAACCTAAGCTAATACAGCCCTCGTGCACCCTGTATACTAGGAAATGCACAAAAATAAGTATGGTCCCCGAGTGACCAAACTACTTCAGATATATCATATTATAAGGTATAAATCCAAAGATTTTTAAAAGATTTAATAACCCAAATTTATAGAACCCAACGCGTTTCCTTCCTTATAATACATAGGAATTCATCAGGGGTAAGATGTTATACTATATTTAATATATACACCAGATCTAAATATCAAAAAAACTATTCTATAAACTTCTCAAAATACTAAAGCCAGACACAGTTAAAGGTAATGATAGGTACTTTATCCCAAATACAATTAGAACATAGGTAGAGATGGGCGAATCAATTCTTTCGAAGTGGAATTTGTTTAGAATTTCAGGAAAACTTCGGTTCTGCACAAAGCCAAAGTTTATGGTGATTAGCGGGAACGAAGTGTCTTTTTTTTTTGTAAAATGGCCGCGAGCACATGGTGTTACATGGGGCAGAGAACTCTGGGAGGAAGAAAGGAACACCCTCAATGACATGTGCAGACATGAAGCCAATCAGCAGCCAACGGGCTTCTGTGACGTCACAGCCCTATAAATACGGATGCCATCTTATATTCTCACACTTCTCACTGTGACTCCTGTCATAAGCATCTATCTGCTGTTGCTGCTGCACTATATTGAACTTATTGTAAAACAAAATCGTTTTATCAGCGACCATCACAAGTGTGTGTCATTTGTACAATTGTTACTGAATCAGCGTTATTATTTTGTTTTAGTTTGTGGAGTATTCTCCCTTAAGTCCAGGGTGTGTGTACTTCTGTCCCATATATGCCTCAATTACATCTATGAGTATTTAATACCCAAGGCTTAATTTAACTCCTTGATTGTGGGTTAATTTGCACTAAAATAAAGGCTTTCTTTTTTATTTTGACCCATATACGCCTAAATTACATGTAATTTTTCTGTAGGGTATTTCATACCAAAGGCTTATTTAACTTCTTGATTGGGAGCTAATTATGAATAAAATACTCCGTGTCTCTATTTGTTTGCACTATATACCCCTAAATTGACTCTGGTTTTTCTGCACATTATTTCAACAACAAGGCTTAACTTAACTTCTTGATTGTGGGGTAATTTGGACCAAAATACAGGTGTGTGTATGTTTACCCCATATACACCTGAATTTCATCTCATTCATTCTGTAGGTTATTTTATACCAAGGGTTTAATTTGTTTTGTGTGGGAATTTGAGTAAAATACAGGGTGTGTGTATTTCTGCCACATACACACCTGAAACCCATCAACTTCAGACCGGTGGAGGTTTTTTAATCTGTGGCCAAGAGTTAATGTATTCACTTTTTGTGGAGAATTCTGTGTCAACTCCAGTGTTTGTGTATTTCAGCCCTACATACATCTCAAATCCAGCCACTCCAGTCTCTTGGGATACTGCTATCTGTGGCAAACAGTTAATTTTTTCAATTATTGTGGTGATTCTGTTAAATGCTGATACATGTAGAGCCACCCCAAAAGAGTGGAGAGGGTGTCATCAGTAATTTTGCATTGATGTCACTAATCATTTTGCTTCAGTGTTCTCTTTCAGTTGGCCAATAATCCATCATTGCTAAAGCCAAAAAGAAACAGGAGTTGATCCCAAAAATAAGTAAATGGAATATATGCATGTGTTCTGTGTTTTGTATCCACTCCTGCTTTTGGCTGCCTACTCATCTGACAATCTTGATACAAACAAAGGACCTTGTCATACTAGCCTTACGGCTTCTCCAAAAACACAATCGGTTGTGTTTGTCTTTTCATTCGTTGTGACAGATTAAAAGAAGGGGAAAACATAGTGGCCACGTCATAGAGTGGTGGAGGGTGGAAAAAGCATTAGAAAACCACAGGGTGGTGGACTGAGAGAGTGGTCAGTTGGCAGAAGCATGATTAGGCCACAGACGTGCACAATTACACAGTGTGGAGGTGGCGGCAGTAACAGCAGCAGCATCAGGCAGGAGAGTGGCACAATGTCATACTTTTCAGGTGGCAGCAGCTAGGTAAAATAATGAGGATGTGGCGGTAACAGCAACATCAAGCCAGAGAGTGACATGGTGACATAGCCTGGGTATGACAGCAACAGCATAAGGAGACCTGAGTGGTGAGGTGGCAGCAGCATCAGAAGGCTACATAATAGCCTAGTGAAGAATGGGGAGTGGGTGTCAATACCAGTCCCTGGTAAAGATGTGGGTGGTTGAAGGAGCAGCTGGCAGCACATGTGGGGCAACAGGTTGGGGGCAGCATCAGAACAGTAGCTGAGGCAGGTAGCCAAAAGAATCCAGGGTTCAGGGTCTGCTCCAGGTGCTGCTGCTAGTGGGTACTTAAATCACTAGGGAGTGAAGAAACGCTGCCTCATCACAACTAAGAGATCAGGTTGCTGTTGATGGAGCTGGTACTGCTCCTAAACCCCCCATCTTAGCTCACAAGAAGAGTGTGGAGTTGTATTTGAGTGATGGGAAATCCTCCAGTCAGACATGCCAGAGGATGGACGATGGCGCACATAGGGAGTGGCCAACTGACTACATAGGATTTCTCTATAGTACGCAAGTTTCTCCTCCCTCTCAGCAGGTGGAAAAAAGGCACCCAATTTGGACCAGTAGTGAGGGTGCAAGAGGGTGGAGAGCCAGAATTCATCCCTCTGTCGGATGGTGACTATTCTGCTGTCACTACCTAGGCAAATCAACATGCAGCTGGCCATCTGCACAAGTGACTCTGAGGGACTCCCTGCCTCCATCTCCACTGTATACTGCCATTGTGTGTCTGGGTCATCTTCCTCATCTTCCTAATCCTCCGGATGCTTCTGCATTTCACCAGACACGGCGAGGGCGCCAGTGTCGTCCTCCTCCTCCAGTTCCGCCCCTACTGGACTCCTGTGGCTGTGACATGTAGTCGCCACGTCTCCAGTCCCCTGACCAGACAGATTTTGCAGCATCTGTTCCAAGACATGAAGCAGTGGAATGACGTTATTCATCCCGAAGCCCTGGCGACTGACAAATAACGTGGCCTCCTCAAAATTTGTGCAAATGGCAGTTGTCCTGCATGAGCTGCCACTGGCTGACATAAAAATTACACAGTGGATCCCTGCCCCTTGAATCATCAAGAAATCATTATTGGCATTTCTCTGTTCATAGATTTCTCCCTGTTTTGCACTGTTCATCGGTTTCTCCCTGTTTTGCCCTGTTCATCGATTTCTCCCTGTTCTGCCTTGTTCATCGATTTCTCCCTGTTCTGCCTTGTTCATCGATTTCTCCCTGTTTTGACCTGCTCATCGATTTCTCCCTGTTTTGCCCTGTTCATCGATTTCTCTCTGTTTTTCTCTGTTCATCACTTTCACTGTTCTGTTTAGCTCAAGGAGGGTGTGCTTGGCGGTGTAGAAATGGCTAAAGTACAGGCAAAGTTTCCTGTCAAGTTCTCTGAAGGGTGCATAGTCCACCACTTGAAAAGGGAGGAACAGCAATACCACCACTTTGGACAGGAGCACGGTCAGCTTCTGCACTTAGGGATGGCTACAAGCATACAGCTGTCTCTTGGCAATAGTCTCGAAGAACGACTGCTGGCACCATGAGTGTCGAGGAGCAGGAGCATTTGGACCGGTAGATGATGTGAAAGACAGGCAATTGTCTTCAGCAGAGGTGGTGGAGTCTTGACTGCCTGAAATGGGAGGCATGCCACTGGGTGCTGCTGCTGTCGCTGCAACAGGATGGACCACCACATCTGAGACACGTTTCTCCCAGGCCACTATATGGTGACGCTGCATGTGGATGCAGGGCTGTGATGCCAACGTTAGGTCCCTGGTCACATTTTACTTTTTGCCCACAGATTCTACTAAAAGTCATGTTCGCTTTCTTTTGCGTCTTGTCAAAAAACTGCTATACCACTGAGTAGGTGATTTTACCACCAATGCTCAACACTGACTGTTACCGCTGCTGCCTTGGTGAGCTCCTGCACCGCTACTTTTTGTAACCTACAAAGTGGGTGGTCAAAATCATGGCTGTTTGGCTCCCGACCTCGCACTGCTGCTACCCTGCTGACTGCCAGCCACACTACCGAAAAGCCGCTACGCCACTGCCTGACGGGCAAGCTACCACTCTCTTCTCCTGATGATGATGATGAAGCTCCTTGTTTCCCGGGCGGATGATATTCAGGTAGGGACTCGCCTAGGGCGGCCATTCATAACAGGCAGAAAAGGGGGCACAATGAGGCAAGGAGTGGGCTGAATTTTGAATTTGGGGGGGCACTTTATGCCTTGCTTAACTGGGGCACCAGAATACCTTGTCCCAGCCTTGCTTGCTTCACCCGACTCCCATGTGCGATCGGCTACATAGATTAGTGTTTGCCTACACCTCTTCAATAGTGTCGCTGTACAGAGCCTGACCGCTCACAACATAACCCCCCATGCCACTCTCCTCATCACTACCTGCCCGCTTCTGCAAGAAGCAGAGGATGTCTTCCCCACCTCTTTGCTGCCCACTGTCCTCACATAATTCGGCCTTACTGTATAGTGGCGCAGACGCCACAGCACATAGTAGTTCTCTGGCTGTGGGAAGCAAATGGGACAGAGGTGGGTTGAGGGCAGCTGAGGGCCACTGACCTGCTCCCGGGCAATGAACACTAAAGGTTGTGTCTTAAGGATGCAACGACTCTTTGCCGAGGTTATCAGGTGTCATCTGGGAGAAAGTGGATGACCTAATGTGTGGTCAACACACGGCCGCTACATGACACCAGAAGCTGCGGCCTCGCGGGGTAACCCCTGCTGTGATGTCCCCTTACTGTGCTGCGACCTGTGCCTGCTTCAAGAACCTACTATTGCGATGTTTGTTACCCCATGTGATTAGGCACACTCACAACCCTCACCGTTTTAAGGTCGCTCTAAAAATTCATCTTAGACAAGCCTACCAAGATCCCTAATTGTTAACCCCCTAAATTCTGCCACACATTCATCACTTCCTGCACTTTGCCACCCGCAGGCACTTATCTGTATATAGATATATGGTTGGGATGGCAGGTTCATCCACTTTTTCATGTATACTATCCTATATACTACCCATGTAACATGGTTGGACCATTGTAAACCAAGCACAACTCACCCTTTGTTTCACCCATACCCCCCTTAATAGATTGTTAAGCTCTTGTGAGCAGGACCCTCACAAACCCCGTGCTGATTTGTTACGTAGCTTTTTTCTAATATAATGACTGGTTTGTCTGTGCTTATACCCACTATATTGTAAAGTGCTGCAAAATATGTTGCCGCTATATATAAAGATTATTATTATAGTAGGATATTAGCCCTCAGCTTTCCAGCTGGCGCTGACATTACCTTGTCAGGCTGCTTTCCCACTTCAGTTATTTGGTTAGTTTTTGCCCGGGTAAACTGCCCAGAGAAGTGAGTATGAAGCATTTTATTAGTACCGGCCCCCTGTCATTCTGCATGTCATATTTAAAAAACAAACATTTGTATGAAGACAAAAACCAAGCTCCCTTTTTGATTATTTGAGCATGTCACAATGTTCTACAACACCCTACAGGCTCTCTTCAGCCAGGAAATAGCTGTTTTTTAACGTGATTCACCTCAAATAAATTCGAAAAGAATTTTGCTGAAAAATTTGTGGGCATGGTGACGTCACCAAATTTGTATTGTGGGCATGGTGACATCACCAGACAACCCGGATGCTTTCATTAAGCATCCCGGCTGTCGAGTAAGGGGACCAGGGAGCGGCATGTCCGCCACTCGCTACGCCAATTTCAGGCAGGAGGGGCTCATTCCTCCTGCCTGCAGCTTCGATGTCACGACCATGATAGGTTGCGATGTCGAAGGGTTAATCTCACCAACCCGGAGGCCTCACTTCGGCCTTTGGGGGATGCGACATGAAGCCAGCGGTAATATACCGCTGGTCCCATGTCGCAATCTATCGAGCTTCGCTTGTGAGCTCGCAAGATCGCCTTGACGTACCCATGCGTCAATTTGCGAGAACCCCATTTCCCAACCTTAAACGTGTATGGGTAACTTTAAAAAAGTCGGGAAAAGGGGGTTAAAACCCTTCCCCCCAGAGCCAGGTTTTTTGGCCTCTCAGACAGAGCCCTTATTTTTTTATTAAATCTGGGCATGTGTTCACTTTATGTGAGAATAATTGACACTTTAACCTATTCATGTGATTCAGGGGATTGTTTTTCTCATGACACATTGTGCTTTAAGATAGTAAGAAAAATTTGGTCCAAAAAATGCTTTTTTTATTTGTGAAAAATATTCAAAGTATTGTGAAAAAATTTTAAAAAAAATATTTTCAAACTTCAAAAAAAATTTTCCCGCGTGTAAAGCAGATTAGTTATTCCACCCAAAATAGTTTATAACTAGCATCTACCGTTTTTGTGTACTGTAGGTGGGCATAATTTTTTTTAATGTCTTTTCTTTACGAAATTTTGTGGCTTAGAATTTAGTAGTAATTTTTTAAAAATTTTTAAAGAAAATTTGCAAAAATTACATTTTTTAGGGACCAGTCAAGTTCCAATGTGACTTTGATTGACCTGTATTTTTAGGTAACCCCATAAAGGACTCATTTAAGAACTACCCCCCCTTAAAGTATTCAAAAACAGCATTAGGAAGTTTTATTAACCATTAGGTGCTTCACAGAATTAAAGAAAGGGGGGGTTGAAATTTCAAAAATTTCACTTTTTTTTGCAGATTTTAAAATTTTTTTTATCCATTTTTCAAAAGGGGAAAATAAGTTAATTTGTGATCAGGGAATGCAAACTTAATATTGATCCCCAAGATTTGCTGTGTTCAGAGTTCCCATATGTGGCCTAGTGTGCTATTTGGCTCAACTTCAAACTCAGAATTGAGGGGGCCCCCAAATGGGATTGGGGTTTATTTTTCCCTTCCCCAATTTTATTTAGGCCCCATTTTCAGGTTTGCGGACCCCTAAGGGGTTTAAAATTTAAAAAACCCCTAAAAAGACCCCATTTTGGGAAAACAAAAACCTTTCTTAAGGAATACAAAATCGGGTTTTTTTAGTGAGTATTCGCCTAAAGGGTTTTCACAATTTTTTTTTGCATTAGGTTTGAAAATAAAAGAAATTATTTTTTTTTCCAAAAAACAATCTGCAATTTTTTAGCTAAAAATTTTTTTAAAATTTTTTTCAAGGAATCCTGTTAAAAAAGCACCGAAATTTTTTGTTATTGCAATTTCTTCCCAAGTTTGGCTACCCTACAAAGTGGTTTTTTAAACTCCTTTTTTGGGGCGCATGTAAATACAAAAAGGGAGGGAGTGTTAAAATTTTGGCCTTTTGGGGAATGAGATTTTGGTGGGGTTATGTTGCATTTGAAAAACCCCCCCAAAGTATGAACAAGTGAAACCTTCAGAAGCCCCCAATTTTGGATTCAACCCCCCTTTCGGGGATTCATCTAGGGTTTTCGGGGGCTTTTTTTGGGTCCCCCAAAAAAGGTGTTCCTAGTTTTTTTTTAGCTTTGGGGCCCCTGAAAAAATGGGGAAGGGGAAAAGTAGTTCTGTATTTTTTTTTTGGGCTTTCATTTTACATTTCGACGTGCAGTTTTAAATAATTTTGTTAACTTTATTTTAGGGGGGGTCGGAAACAATTAAAAATGTTAAAAAATTTGTAAGGGGTGATTGTTTTTGGCGGCAAGAAATTTTAATTTTACAATTAGGCAGAATGATAAAAATGAAAAGGTTTATTACATAAAAGATAAATAAAAATGATACTTAGCTGGAGATGTTACAATGTTCCCAATGCTTTTAGTTCTCAAAACACAGTGAAAGGGGGGGCCCCGGTTTTCTTAATGTACCCCGATTCACCCGTTTGACAAAAAAGGGGGGTTGTGGGGCTGGCCCCACCCCGAAGTTTCAAAACTTCCGGTACCTCCTGATTTTTTATACTAGTAAAAGCAGTCTCCATAATGCGCAAAATGCCCATACATGGATCTCTTATTTTAGTTGTCTAGTCGCTTTACCACAGAGATTTCAAAATTATCGGCCCTCATATCTGGTGTGGTTAAAAATTATTGAGCTTTGTATAGTGTCGCTTTGATATTACGTGGGGGGAGAAAGTATTGATCATCAGTGGTGTAATATTTCAGCTTTAAATACTGAACAGTAGGGGGGGTCCCCGGGGTAAAAACACTGTAAAGCAAAAAATAGACCTTCTGTGGGGGAAAGCAGGACAGCTGCAGCAAATAAAAGGGGTTTATATCTTATTTTCTGATATAGATTGTTCCGCATATGTCTGATATAGTTGGTAAAATGTTTTTTAAATGAGACTAAGTTAAATTATTTCTAATCACATTTTATAAGATCCCCACTGTATCCCGTAATTTTTCACCCTATTAAAAAATTTTTTTATAGTTTTTTTATGTTTTATTACTTTTACACAATAAAAATTTTAGGTCTCTAAAAAGATTGCTTTTTATGTTGCCCCCATTCTGATAGTCAAAACCCTTTTTTCACTTTTCGTATTGGAGATTAATTGGTTGTTTATTGGGGGGGAGAGTTGACGTTTCTTTACTACCTTTTGGGGGGGTTTTTTGAGCTTTTAATCACTTTTTATTTTTGGTTTTTGAGAGGCATTTTGAACAAAAAAAACCCCCTTTTTCCTGGTTTTGTTTTTTTTATTTTTTTAGTTTTTTCCAGGGGGGCACCTTGCGGTATAAATGAAAAAGATAGTTTCTCGCGGTGACGTTTTAAGCGTTACCAAAATTTGTTATTTTAGTGTTTTACTGTTTTTACCCCATTAAAAACACTTTTATTAAAAAAAGGAAAACATTTTTTTTCATCGCCTAATCTGAGACCCAAAAATTTTTTTTTTTTCGTGAACGAGCTTTGAAAAAGGGGTTGTTTTTTGGGAATGAGTTATGTTTTTTTTGGGTTTTATCCTTTTTGCGGGGACAAGACTTTTTTTAGTTTTAAATCCTTTTTTTTTGGAAGGCAGGGGAAAAAAAATATTTGCAATCCTAGTGTGTTTTTTTTTTTTTTTTTTAACAGGGGTTTTTCACAGTGCAGTATCCATGACCGTTGGCTTTACTCTTGGTCGATATGTTTATGGCGATAACCAATTTATTTTTTTTTTTTTTTTTTTGAAGCACTGAAAAAAAAAAGTTTTTTTTATTGTGAAAACAATATTTATGTATCGCTATCTTCTAAAAGCCATAACTTCTTTTGAAAAGTATTTTTTTTGTGGGATGAAGACGTTTTAATTGGGGCCCCATTTTAGTTTTTTTGAGTTTTTGATCGCTTTTTATGCCATTTTATGTGCTGTGGGATGAACAAAAATCACAATTCTCTGACAGGTTGTTTTTTTTTTTTCTACAACGTTCACCGTAATTAATGTGACAGACTTATAGAGTGGGTCGTTACACGCGCAGTGATACCAAATATGAGTACTTTATTTATTTTTGATCTTTTTTGGGCAATTGGCGTCTTGAAAGAGAAAAAGGGTGGTGTACGTGATTTTTTTTCTTGTTTTTTGTGTTTTACTTTTTTTTTTTTTTTTTACGTTTTCACATTTTTTCACTTTTCCCTATTGGGGATTTGTAACATCAATCATCAGATTGCTGTTACAATAGTAGACCAGCACATAGCATTGCTACCAATCACCATGCCCACATGCAATGGTGACATCACCAGACTCCTCGGATGCTTTCACAAAGCCGCCTGGGAGTCAAGAAAGAAGATCAGTAGCTGCGCAGAGCGCTATTACTGTGCCGATCGTGGGCAGGAGGAGCTCACTCCTGCTGCCTGCAGCTTCATTATCGCGACCCTGACAGCGTTACGACAGCGTAATAAAGCGTTAATCACCCGTGACCGGAGCTCACTCCGGCCCCGGTGATGTGGCATGAGGCCATCAGTAATTTACCGGTGGTCCCATGTCACGATCATGCGCGGCTCGTCTGTAAGCCCGCACGAACGCCAGGACCTATGCATATGTCCATTTGCGGGAACACACTTCCCGCTAGGATGTATGCATACGTCCAATGTCGGGAAGGGGTTAAAGTAGTGCAGGAATGAATGCTGTCCCTACTATCATATATAGATGACCAAATTGAGAAATCTGCAAACAGAAAATAAAAACGGTTAAGAAAAAAAGAGTATGTATCAGAATCTTGTTTTAATAAGTAAAGAAAAAAAATTGGCAACAGATTCCCTTTAAATAGAAGTAGGCAAGGGTATCTTCTCTATATCTGTACAATGAACACTTAAACTGTTCTTCACTGGTGGGTCATAAGTTACTCAGTTCATCCTTTCTTTATAGCGCAATTGATTTGATACCCAATAAAAAGTTCAAAATAAAGACTTTTACATCCTCGGTAAAAACTGCACTGGACTGATTGCTATTTGCCATCTCTATATCTTGGTTTCATAACATTGTTTCTGAAACTGAGATTTATTTTAGTGATATTTATAATTAAAAGAAGTTCTAATTTCTTCTGCAGTCTAATGATAATCAACCTCTAACATAACACACACAAACGTATATAGCAACAATGTCCATTTTCCATTTTACCTCCTAGTAATTTATCTCTCTAATGCTTTGTAAAATATGCAGCAATCAATGCTTCTAGTAACCGTTGGGTGACAACCTTGGTATACCTGTCAACAGAAGTAGAACTGTGATGTGAACATACTATAAAAAGGTTTTGTGGGTGCAAGTTTTGTTATTGTGCATTAATTGTTATGACAGTTTAAATGACAGAACAGGTTGGGGTTTAAAAAGTCCCTCAATTTTGGATTCAATTAGCACTCCTATTAAAGAGGTTTGTCCCACATAGACATTCCATGCCTCATTTGTCCTGCTTCAGCTGTCAGTGTGTTCAGAAGGGGACATGTATGATTTCTTTTTAACTGCATATCATGTGAGATTACAATGCCTTTCCCCACAGTGTACTCACTCTGGTCAAACAAAGGTCTCTTTATGTAAAGAGCTATGAATAGCTACAATGTAGCTGATTGGTTAGCACTTCTGCCTCTCAGCATAGGTGTTCTAGATTCAAATCCCTGCAGGAACCAAATGTGGATTTTTTTCTCAATGCACATGCCTGATTGAGGTTTTTCATTTTATTTACTTGCAATGTTTCACTACTTACTACAGAGGACATGAGTAGAATGACAGCACCTGGGGTTGAACACTAGCTAAGCAGTAAATGTGAGTGGTTACTAAGCAGGGAAGAGACTGACAGTAGCTGCCTGAGACGAGAGGTGATATCTGAGCATGTTCGGCAAAGACTTGTCACTGGTAGTATCCTCTAGAGATGAGCTGTACACTACGGAACACTAAGGTAGCAGCTAAAACAAAAATGGTACAGAATTTTTAATCATGATTAATAGTGATTTTTTTTATTTAATTTGCAAGCTTCCCACATGAATTTTGCTTTGTGGTAAACCCTTTCAACTGCTGGGTGGCAGCTTTGCAATACTTGCTAACAGTCCCAATCATGAAAGCACTGTCCAGTGAACATACTAAAAAATGTTTTTGTATGTTGAATGTTTGCTATTGTGCATTAGTTAAAGGGTTTAAGTGCTGTTTTTGAGGGGATAACAGGGTGGGGCTTTAAATGTTCCATGGTTTAGGATTTAAATCATAATAACTTCTCATTGACGAGATCCAGTGCTGCTACTTGAGTGCTCCACATACTTGCTGGCAGACAACTTCATGAAAGAAAAGTAAAGACATATTAATTTGAACCGTGTGCTCACAAAGATGAATACATTTAGAATTTTTCATTTTTCAGAAAATTTGCAGCTTTTTAAAGTAGCAGCAAATTTATTGAGATTTTAGCTGCTATCCACATGCTGCAGAAAAATCCATGTGAAAGTTGAGCTGTGGTATTTGTTTTCAATCCAATCTGGAGCATGTCCATTTACTCTGTGAATACACTGCAAACTTGTGTTTTTTCCCACTGTTGCAGACTTTTCAGTGGAAATTGTGTGGATCTACAGCTAAATCCACTATGGCAGATCTTTGAGACACACCTTATTTCTTTAATTGACTGGCATAATTTGTACTGAAAATCTGCAGTGCATAATTCACATCAAAACCTGTACCAGTTATTGTGGATTATCTATTGTAGTTTTCTGACCCCTGTGCATGTACCATGACTTTGCATTGTCCATTGGTAAAGTACCATAGCTTACAAGCTCATATATTTTATTGCTTCCTGTGTAAGTGCTCAAAATGCTAGAAGTTGCTTTCTGGTAAGCTGCGGCACGTGTCACTATTGATATTCTAATTGCTTCATTTGGCGCTCTGGAGCTGCACTGAGTAAACAATATGAAGGATAATTATGGCTCAGGCTAAAATCAATGTCCATTATAGACAACATCCATGTATTAAAACTGTAGGAATATCTGCAAAGCATGCAGCCACGAGAAACCAAAGTGATACACTTTAGATCAATTCACTCTATAGTTTATGAAAGAAACACTTGAGACGATAGTCCGACTGCTATACTGAGCTTACATTTCCCTGTGTATTGATTTGCTTATTTTACTCTTAGGCCGTGTTCACACGGCTTATTCCCGACGGATTTGTGCGCCGTATGAGCCTCGACAAATCTGCGTGAATAAGGGGCGGGACGGACGGGGGCCGGAGCGCGGTGGGGGCGCCGCTCCGCCCATAGACAATGCATGTTTTACAGGTCGCGCCCGCAGCCGTAAATAATGTGCATGTCACTCTTCTCCCCCGCGGCGAGAAAGTGGATTACCGTAATTGCTGCCGCGGATTGGCGCCGTACTGTGAAAGCGCAAATTCGGCGCGCAGTACGGCGCCAATATGCGGCAGAATAAGCCGTGTGAACGAGGCCTTATACTAGTGATGTGAATGGCCTTTGTGCTATGTATCATTTGTGTTGATTTCCTTCCAAGTAATTACTGTGTGGTTTGTGTGATATAACACGACATAGTGTAATTTTATAGATGGAGTTTGAGCCAGCTGTCATACATAGAAGACACATATATTTGTTGTTTGTAAGCAGCATTCATAGAAATGTATCCACCTCCTGATCTGTTTTTTGTAGGTACAGAACATTAAAGGAGTTGTCTCCCTACAGGGTTTCAAAGGATGCATGAATGAAATACACTGTCACTTCCTGTTTGAGACTGACTAATTTGCGATAAGCTCTATCTTTGTACTGCTTTGTGCCTGTTCAGCTTGCTAATTCAGAAAAAACCCAGAAATTTTAGCTTCTCAAACTGCTCACAGGACTTCTATCTGATCCTCTAAACAAAAGCCCTAATTACTATTGTTGAGCGATTTTTATCGCAAATTGAAATCGGCTAAGGGTTTTTATGGTGATCCGAAATTTCCAGAACATGCGATAGATTAAGTAAAATCAGAGCATCATCTATTAAGATCGCGCCTTTTTCGCGCTTCCTGTAATTTGGGGGGGGCGCCAGCTAATCATGATTACAGAATAGAGCAGGTGAGATGTTTGGTGCGAACGTCATGACTGGATGTGTATATGGTTTTTGCGATTGCTGGAATAATCACATGACCTCGTTTCTACATAGAACAGCGTTTCCGTTTCAAGCCTCAGTGTCTCTCAGGTCTCATAGGGATAGGACCTTCGCACTGCCTGTGCCAAACAGTCTCAGCGAAATTAGTCTATT
Organism: Phyllomedusa bahiana; assembly: GCA_025379985.1. Lineage (NCBI taxonomy): Eukaryota > Metazoa > Chordata > Amphibia > Anura > Hylidae > Phyllomedusa > Phyllomedusa bahiana. The sequence continues at coordinate 174,942 of JAODAL010001224.1, read as the reverse complement.
TCTGCACAGAGAAACCTCTACTATAGCTGTGATCCATCCAATTTATTATATTAGAGATTTGATAGATTTTATGTATTAGCTAGAGAATTTTTAAAGTCAAGCAACTACCGCTGTAAATTCACTGTGGGGGGAGCAAGGGTGGGGCCCCGCGGCGAACACAGACAAGCTCTATCTATAAAGAACACTGGATAAAGTTCACCAAAGACTTAGTGTAGACATTGTACGTGGAATATCTTTATTATAACAGTTTGCTATTGATATATTTCCTGGATATTGGGCAGCCTAACTTATATTGGATACACATCATTTCTACGTAACTGCAGTCTTCTTTGTTAGGTGCAAAACTCCACTTTTATATCAGTATATATTTCAGATATGTGTTCATTTTTAATTTTAACCATTACAACACCTTGTGACTGTTATACATCCACCTTGCAGTAAAATGTACAATCCGCAATCAGTTGAAGTCAGCACAGGTTGTTTGTTGTCCAAAATACCGTGTATCATACGAAAACATAAACAGTTACGTGTTTTTTTGACTTTTGGCACACCCAGCATTGTTCATTTGATGCAGCATCCACCGTAAATCTTAAAACAGCAATTCTATAATTTCACCACAGGAGAAATTGAAGGTGCAAAAAATACTGTGTAATCATACAAAACTGAACAGTTACGTGGTTTTTTGACTTTGCACACCCAGCATTGTTCATTGACGCAGCAATCCACGTAAATCTAAAAACAGTCAATTCTATATTCAAACCACAGTTGAATTGAAAGGTGTCAAAAAATACCGTGTATCATCCGAAAACTTAACAGTTTACTGTGTTTTTTGACTTTTGCACACCCAGCATTTGTTCATTGACCAGCAGTCCCCCACGGTAAATCTTAAAACAGCAAATTCTATATTCACCACAGGTGAATTGAAAGGTGCAAAAATAACGTGTATCATCCAAAAACATAACAGTTACATGTTTTTTTGACGTTTGCACACCCAGCATTGTTCATTGACGCCAGCAAGCACGGAAATCTTAAAATAGCAAATCTATATTCACCATAGGTGAATTGAAAGGTGCAAAAAATACCGTGTATACATATACAGAAAACATAACAGTTACGTGTTTTTTTGACTTTGCCACACCAGCAATTGATTCTTGAACGCAGCAATCCACGTAAATCTAAAACAGCAATTCTATATTCACCACAGGTGAATTGAAAGGTGCAAAAAATACAGTTAATAAACCAAAAACATAACAGTTACGTGTTTTTTGAGTTTTGCACACCAGCATTGTTCATTGACGCAGCATCACGTAAATCTTAAAACAGCAATTCTTATATTCACCACAGGTGAATTGAAAGGTGCAAAAAATACCGTTTATTATACAAAACATAACAGTTACGTTTTTTTTGTCTTTGCACACCCAGCATTGTTCATTGACGCAGCATCCACGTAAATCTTAAAACAGCAATTCTATATCACCACAGGTGAATTGAAAGTTGCAAAAAAATAACCGTGTTTCATACGAAAACATAACAGTTACGTGTTTTTTGACTTTTTGCACACACCAGCATTGTTCATTGACGCAGCATCACGTAAATCTTAAAACAGCAATTTTATAGTCACAACCGGTTAATTGAAAGGTTCAAAAAATACGTTTATTATACCAAAACATAACAGTTACGTGTTTTTTGACTTTTGCACACCCAGCATTGTTCATTGACGCAGCATCCACGTAAATCTTAAAACAGCAATTCTATATTCACCACAGGTGAATTGAAAGGTGCAAAAAATACCGTTTATTATACCAAAACATAACAGTTACGTGTTTTTTGACTTTTGCACACCCAGCATTGTTCATTGACGCAGCATCCACGTAAATCTTAAAACAGCAATTCTATATTCACCACAGGTGAATTGAAAGGTGCAAAAAATACCGTTTCTTATACCAAACCATAACAGTTACGTGTTTTTTGACTTTTGCACACCGCATTGTTCATTGACGCAGCATCCACGTAAATCTTAAAACAGCAATTCTATATTCACCACAGGTGAATTGAAAGGTGCAAAAAATACCGTTTATTATACCAAAACATAACAGATACGTGTTTTTTGGACTTTTGCCCAGTCCAGATTTGTTGATAGACACCTTGCAGTTAAATTTGAATCCAGCAATTTTGTTTTGATTAGAGGGATTTGAGAATAGCTGTGATTTGCCGTCTTTTAATAAGAGACTTTCCAAAACTATTCCATACCTTCTCAAATTTTTATATTTCTGAACATGGAGCGAAATGCAGGTGGTAAGCGAGCAAAGAGGGGGGTAGCACATGGAGGTAGAGGTACGAGAGAAGGTGCTCCTTCCAGTGCTGGCGACAACACGCATGCCAGCGGATCGTCAGTTGCAGGACCGTCAGGCCTGTCATCGCTGGGTCAGGGCCCTGTGAATCTAAGTAACGAACATCGTCGCCAATCTGTCCTTCAGTGGTTAATGCAACCTGCATCTAGCAGTCTTACCTCTCGTCCTCGCAGTCACGGCCACAAATGTCGTCATCAGCATCATCAGCATCCGTCCAACATGAAGCAGCCCAAATGTCAACTCGTGTACCCACCACTGTGGATAATCTTTGATGACAAAATGCGGTTGGGGTCAGAAGGCATGTTAAAAGATCAAGAGGATGATTTAGTCTGCTCTGACGCCCAGTTACTGATGCCATCAGAGGAGGTGAAGGAAGCCGGTCAATCGGCAAAAATCCCGGGCGGTCGGCAACGCCTTGCAGTGCCCCTTGCTTGTAGCCCGCAGCTTCTGGATGCAGAAAGTCAGGACGACCAAGTCACCTGTGTTGATGATGATGATGATGACGACATTGCGGATCCATCCTGGTCTTTTCCGCAGAATTTGCTTGCGAGCGCTTCATCAGTGGACGAGGAGGAAGACGATGGGGTAGTGTCAATACGGGTCCCGCCACAAAAAGGGAGAGGGCGGTCGCAGAAGTCCGCTGATATGATTCCGCCAGCCACGGTCAGCGCAAACCCGCTCCTCGCTTATCGCCGTCAAAAAGGTCCAGGACCTCTCAAGCCTGGGCCTTCTTTGAGCAAGCCTCTGATTCACCCAGCGATGTCATATGCCGCCTTTGCCGTAAACGCATAAGTAGAGGCAAGAACCTTAAGTGGTTAACCACCACCAACATGTCTAGTCACATGCAGCGAATGCATGAGTTGAAATGGAGGGAACACTTGGCCAAAAAAGGCCAGACCGACGCCGGGCCTCCAACCATTGTCACACCCTCTGTCTCCGCCTCCTCCTCCGCCACCACCAAGCGTTCCTCAGCTGCCCATGTCTCTCAGAGTCATGATCAGGGATCAGCCTCCGCTTCAGCCTCCACCGTCGCCCGAGTACCACCAGCACCACCAGAGACCCATCCTACCCCTTCTCCTTCCGCCAGTTTGACGACCTGCACGCCGTACAGCGACCAGTCTAGCAGCCAGCCTTCTGTCTTCCAGGTTTGGGAGCAGAAGAAACACTTTAACCCAAACCATCCCAAAGCCAAAAGCCTGAATGTCGGCATTGCCAGGCTTTTGGCCTTGGAAATGTTGCCTTTCCGTCTGGTGGACACAGATGGGTTCCGCCACGTCATGGCCTCGCCTGCCCCCAATACCAGATGCCGAGCAGGCATTTCTTTGCCAGAAAAGCCGTCCCTGCCCTGGCCAGCCACGTGTCATCTAAAATTTCAAGCGCGTTGTCTGCATCTGTGTCCGGAAAAGTCCATCTCACCACCGACACATGGACTAGTAAGCACGGCCAAGGCCGCTATATCTCTGTGACAGCTCACTGGGTGAGCTGGGTGGATGTCTCTGGGGGTGACGGTGGCTCTCAGGCTCGGCGCACGCTCTTCAAAACCGCAGGGATGGTGCAGGGCTCTTTCCCCCAAGGTCCTCTGGTGGCATCACGTGCCCAGAGACACCAGGCCGTGTTGAAATTAATCTGCCTTGGAGACCGTCCACACACAGGTCAGGAGCTGTGGACGGCTCTAAGCAACGAGACCGAGCGCTGGCTGGGTGACAAGAACCTTGTGCCAGGCAAGGTGGTGTGCGATAACGGGCGAAATCTGCTGGCCGCCCTTAAGATCGGTAGGCTGGAGCACATCCCTTGCCTGGCACATGTCATGAACCTTGTCGTCCAGAAATTTCTAAAGAGCTACCCGGGTCTGGACTGCCTGCTGAAGAAGGCTCGAGGTCTGAGTTCGCACTTCCGCCGTTCGCACCCTGCTTCGTCCCGCCTGGCTGCGTTGCAGCGTCAGCTCGGCCTCCCCGTCAACCGTCTCATTGTTGACGTGGCAACACGCTGGAATTCCACCCTCCACATGCTCCAGCGATTGTGGCAGCAGCGCAATGCCATTACGCAGTACGAAGTGACACATGGCCTGACAAGCAGCGGTGCGGACCTCGGGGTGTTGAACCACCGAGAGTGGAGGCAGGTGAAAGAGCTCTGCACCATCCTTGCCAGTTTTGAAGAAGCCACCAAAATGGTCAGTGCGGACAATGCCCTTGTCAGCATGAGCATTGTGGTGATCTTAGTTCTGGAACGATCGTTGGACACTCTGAAACAACAGGTCCCGCCAGCGACGGAGGAGGAGACGGACACAGATGCGGACACGGAGCCTTTCTCTCCGTCAAATCCACAAGGCCCGACAGTTTCACAATTTCATCGGTCTTCATTAGGCAGTGGTTCGGGGTCCAGAGCTAGTGCAAGGTGGCGCATCAGCTCTCAGGGTGCATCATCTCAGGCAAGTCAGGGCTGTGTTGAAGCTGTGCCGGAGGCAGCGGAGGAGGAGGAGGAGGAGGAGGTATTCCTAGACACCGATGTTACCGACGTCCCTGCCTTGGAAAGAGGTTGGCGCGAATTTGAGGCGGAGGAGGAAGATGAGGAAGATCAGTTTGCTAGTGCCCCTCGACCCAGAGGCTTGGGAAATCAAGGCTCCATCTCTCACATGAGTGCTTGGATGCTCCATTTCCTCCAACATGATCCTCGCATTAAGGCCATCAAAATGAACAACAGTTACTGGGTGGCCACCCTCCTGGATCCCCGGTACAAAACAAAATCAGCACTTTCCTTCCACCCACCCAAATAGAGAGTAAAATGCAGGAAATGGAGACCTTGCTGATTGATCAACTGGAGACATCTGTTGCGTCTGCTTCACGTTCCCCAAATGTCACGGTGGAACAACATCAGCGACGTGACAGCAGTAGAGTGCCAAGTAGGCGTAGCGGCAGCAGCAGGCAAGGTGGCCTGAAGCCTAATGGGTGACCTCTGGCAATCTTTGTTTACCACCTCACCAACGCATGCAATGCAGGGCACACATCCAACACACAGAGATCAGCTTAAGATCATGGTGCACGACTATCTGCGTCTCAACACCGATGTTTTTGCATGTGTTCCGGACCCAATAGACTTCTGGGTATCCAAAATGGACGAATGGCCCGAGCTGGCTCGTCACGCCATAGAGGTGTTGTCCTGCCCAGCAGCCAGCGTCATATCTGAGCGGACCTTCAGCACAGCTGGAGGAGTCATTACAGACAAACGCATCCGGCTTTCCACAGATAATGTGGATCGTTTGACTTTCATCAAGATGAATCAGGCATGGATCTCTGATGATGTTGTGGCCCCAATTGCCGAGGTCACCGATTAGTTGCCGGTCTACTTCACATTCCTTTTCAAACAGAAATGGTCCTCTTGAAAACTTTTTTTTAAAATGATCATTTCTTACTGCAATTTTTATTCTCTTTTGTTGTGAGGAGACTGTAAAAGACAGCAAGGTTTCATGACAACACCGTATTCCATTTACTCACTTTATCTTAAGAAGTTTTCGCATTGTCAATGGTTTTGAGGTCATGTTGCTGTGAGATACAGCATAATTATGGTCCTTTGGAACAGAATTGTGGCTTCTAAGTGGCATTTCTCCTTCACAATTTTTAATAGTGGCTGAGAAAGTCATATTTATATTATTTTGGGGTCATGTAGCTGTGGAGATACAGCAAATAAATCATGGTCCTCTTGGAACAGAAATGTGGCCTTCTAAGTGGCTATTTCTCCATCACAATTTTTAACAGTGGCTGAGAAGTCATATTTATAATTTTTTGGGGCATGTAAGCTGTGAGATACAAGAAATAATCATGGTCTCTTGGACAGATATGTGGCTTCTAAGTGGAATTTATCCCTCACAAATTTTAACAACAGTGGATGAGAAGTCATTTTTACTATTTTTTTGGGTCCATGCTGCCCCTTGAATGCAGCATACTACAGCGTCCTATTATAAAAAAAATGTTGTTTCTAACAGGGGGGGGAAACATTTGTTCTTCACAATTGACCAAAGTGGCTAAGGTCATGCTTTTGAATTTTTTGGGGGCATTTTGCTTTGAATGCAGCAATACTACAGGTCCTATTCTAAAAAATGTTGTTTCTAATAGATATTCTGTTCTTCAAATTGTCAAAAGTGGCTAATGGGTCATGTTTTGAATTTTTGGGGCATTTTGCTGCTGACATCACTATACTACAGGTCCTATCTAAAAAACTGTTGTTTCTAACAGAGATTTGTTCTTCACAATTGTCCAAAGTGGTCAAGGTCATGCCTTTGATTTTTTGGGGGCATTTTGCTGTGGGACATTGCAGACTATCACTACAGGTCCTATTCTAAAAAAATGTTGTTTCTAACAGAATTTGTTCTTCACAATTGTCCAAAGTGGCTCAAGGGTCATGCTTTGAAATTTTTGGGGGCATTTTGCTGTGACATGCAGCTATTTACTACAGGTCTTATTCTAAAAATGTTGTTTCCTAACAGACATTTGTTCTTTCACAATTTCAAGAGTGACTCAAGGGTGAGTGGTGCCTGTCAGAAAACAGGAATAGGATAGGACACTGTTAAAATTTTTTTTTTTTAAACAAAAAAAAAAGAATTTTTTATTGGAAACATATTGCCAAAATGACTTGGTTTTGAAAGATCGTTAACATAGCTATCAATCCTGTATTGAGAAACCCATTTAATACAATGAAAAAAAGAGAAACAAAGACATGGTGGGATTCCATCCATATTTTAAAAATGTGTTTTCTAGAATTATACTAACTAAAAAACTTGCATGTACAAAAATAGCTGGTAAAAAAATTCCCCTGAATGGTACAAGGGAGGCTCAGGAAAAACTTGAACAGATGTAGGTTATTAAGGGACATGGAGTATAGACGCAAGGACAGAGAACAAAGTACCAGAGACAATTTCTCCAGCACGTTGAGATAAAATAAGAAAAAGATGCCAAAGCAAAGGGCACCTGGGTGTAACAAGAGCGTTAACCACCAGTATTTCTCCAAGTGAAGCTCAATTGGTTCCGCACTCATAACCTGGTAGGCGCGCAAGCGATACCCAGGTCTTGACTGTGTATGAGGAAGGCTGGAGTTCTCACCACTTCCGCTTCTGCACTATGCTTACAGATTGACAGTTTTTGTTGCTGAGTCATCAGGGACATTTTAACCTGCGTGTTAATGATGACGGACGGCCAGCCTGGCTCTTCACCGCACCCACTGTAACTCCGGCCCTGGTGTCATGCTGTGGCACAGGACAGTTCTAGTCAATGTTACAGTTCCAAATAAATGGTGGCTTGAAAGGACTCCTTGTTTTCCGGCACTTTGTAATTATGGGGGTCAGGACAGGTTTAATGGTCATACTGTGGCCCAGGACAGGGACAGTATATGTCCAGGTTCAACTAAATGGTGGTTGAATGACTCCTTTTCTGGCACTTTTTAAAATGGGGGTCAGACAGGTTTTTAATGGTCATTCTGCGGTACAGGACAGATCATAGTTAGTGTACAGTTCACTAATGGTGGTGAAAGACTCCTTTTTGCGGCACTTTTATAACATCTGGGGGTCATGCAGGTTTGGGGCTAATGCTGCGTTCCAGGACGGGATATTCAATGTCCAGTTCAGTAACATTGATGGTTCAAATCCATACTGCCTTCTGGCACTTTTTAAATTTGTGGGTGATGCAGGTTTAAGGGTCAGGGCTGTGGGACAAGACAGGGATAGTAAATGGTCATGTGAATTTTTTTCTGTGACTTTTTATAACCTATGTGTGTTGCCTAAGATGTAGCACGTATCCATTTGACTGTTGTGGATGTTTAATTTCAGCTTTTCTCACAGCCTTGTTTGGGGTAAGAATGAAGGTGTTGTTGCTCTCACCATAGCTTTAATGGTAATAGCTCATAATCGATGCTCACTATCGAAAAACCTTATCGATAGCGGCCGACTATCGACTATCGATCGATCTCGATAGCCAACGCAATCGCTCAACACTAGTTATGAGGATAGGTGGGGGTTGTATATTGTGATTGTGCTAGACCACACAACACAATTGTTGTCGATGAGGGTGACGGGAGAGGAAGTAGAGGCCACAATTTGCAGAGACAGTCCCGGGCGCTGGGGACCCCCCAGGGATTGTGCCGCAGCTGTGGTCTCTGCCCTCTCCTCATCCACAACAATTGTGTTTTGCGGCGTAGAACCATAACAATATACAACCCCTACCTATCCAGGTTAGGGGTGCTTATGGGGTTAAAGTTGGGTTTGGGTTATGGGAATAGATGGCAGGTGTATATTGTGCAGGCCCTAGGTGGGGGTTGTATATTGTGAATTGTGCTAGGCCGTACAACACAATTGTTGTGGGTCAGGATAGCGGGAGAGGAGGTAGAGGTCGCAATTGCAGCACAATCGCTGGGGGGTCAACCAGCCTCCCCGGGATTGTACTCATGAACTGTGGCCTCTACCCCTTCTCCCTCCCCCCTCATCAACTGTGTTGTGCACCTACACAATATGCAACCCCCACCTATCCCCATAACCCAATCCACCCCCACCTGTTACCCACAAGCACCCCAAACCCCACATAAAGCAACCCACCCCCACCTGTTACCCCACAAGCCCACAAATGCCCTGTGACTAATACCACCATAGTATTACTGACAAAATCACTATACCAAGACCAATAATACCGCCACATATCATCATTTTTCACCACTATAAAGTGACTAACGCCATCATACTGTTATGGACCAAAAAAACTGCCACATGCTGTCTGCATATCATGGGTCAAAAAAAATACCAAGACATTGCCAGATAAAAACAATATACAAAGACCAAATAATACCGCCACATATCACCAGCAAAAGAGACTTAATACTAGCCATTGTACTGTTTACTGAAGTGATAATACCTCATTTTACACTAAGACCATTTTACCGACGATACAGTGATGATGTTATATTTTAACAGACTGGACCTTTTACGGACGCTAATACGATACCATTTATAGTGTAACTTTTTTTTTTTAACCCTTCTTATCCTTTTATTTGTAAAATGGCAAATTGGGGGGACTGTTTAGAATCCTTTTTTTTTATTTTTGACTAATGTCTTTTTTATTTTACTTGTACTCCCCCCAGGGTACTTGACAACAGGGGGTGCGATCAGTTGTACATTGTTCTGCAGTAATAAGATATTGCAGAACAGTATACAACAATAGCTATGCAGGGTGCAATAGAAGTAGTATCATGGCATCCATGGAGGTCTTCATTAGGCCTCTGGCTGTCACGATGACCACTTGGCTGCTGCTGTGGGTCTACAAGTCCCAGCATGTCAGCCACACCAGCAAGTCTCATGAAACATAAGGTATACACATTACATACACACATATATATATATATATTATGTGCCTGTAATGTGTCTGTGTATGTATGTATATAGTGTGCCTCTGTTATGACCAGGGCTGTGGAGTCGGCAAGCGAAGCCCCGACTCCGACTCCTCAATTTCCCAAACCTCCGACTCCGACTCCTGACTCCGACTCCGACTCCTGACTTCCTCATACACGGCGCATGTTTAAGTGATAACTTTACTGTAGTAAAATGGTAACATCAGGCTGTTTATCACCTTATGATACAATAATCAAGCTATTTAGGAAGAACAGACACTTACAAGCAAAATGGTAAAAAATGTTTTGATCTTTTAACACTTGTGGGTAGAGTTGAAGAAAAAGCTGTATTTGTATCCAAGTACTGTCTGCACCAACATTGGGAACGTGTAGAAGAGATCTGGGATCAGATTTTGGTCAATACCTGCTTGAATCTGATCCAGAGCCCAGAAGGATTCAGACAGAGCTGAAAACCAAAGGTGGATTTCCCAAATACTAACAAAATAATACAAATTAAAGGGGTTGTCTCACTACATTGATTCATCTTACCTCAGTCCTGTTTTCTTGGTTTCATTTTGAATTCAGGGGCATGTTTACTGGCTTCCACTAGGCTGCCGTATAAGTAAGGTCTGTAGCTATAGCAACCAGTGCTGGCAGCCTATCAGGAGAGATCAAACAGGTCTGTAGCTATAGCAACCAGTGCTGGCAGCCTATCAGGAGAGATCACACAGGTCTGTAGCTATAGCAACCAGTGCTGGCAGCCTATCAGGAGAGATGGAACAGGTCTGTAGCTATAGCGACCAGTGCTGGCAGCCTATCAGGAGAGATCACACAGGTCTGTAGCTATAGCGACCTGAGGAGCTGATGCAGCTCATACAAGAGGGGATATCTAGGAATAGGTAGGACACTGTTAATGGACACATATTGCAAAGTGACTTGTTTTTACAAGATCTTTAACATAAAAAGTCATCCTTGTAGTGAGACAACCCCTTTAACACTTTGATTTTTGGGAGCAAAACTGTAACTAAGCAGATGCTAAATACTTGCAAGTCAAATTTATGTATAAGATAGGTAAGATGACTGTATATAAAATTACAGTAGCCTCATGTACAAAGCTATAGTGGATGGAGAGCTATGGAGCCTGAAAGTCACAATTTCAAAACATTGTTACCATTTTGCTTGTCAGTGTAAAATATATTTATTACATATGACTTTAGGACACAAAAAAATTGTAAATATGCAAAACACTGCAGGAACATTTGTGGAGTCTCTGAATTTGTTCTGAGAAATAGTATCGCCTCCATCAGATCCTGCATACATGACCTCACATCTGATCTCATTATTTCCAGGCTAGAGAACGGCTTCTCTACACTAACTTGGGTTGGGGGGCAAAGCGGTGACCACAGGGGCAACATCTCTAACAATGTCAAGGTATAAAGGAAATTGCCTCCGCCACAGTCCGTTTTGATGAATGGATGAACTCTTCTACTTCTTTGAAAACAGGTGAAAAATTTTGCTGAAATCTGTTTGCCCTGGGAGAAGAATCTTTTCCCCTGGAGCAGCACTTTGCCTACTACATGTCATCAATTGCTGAAGATATGGGAGCAGTAGCACTGGCCGGACCCAATTCCTCTTGCTCTTTGCACTGCATCGAACTAACTGGACCAACTTATTATATATTTTGGGAGTCGGAGTCGGTCCATTTTATGACGACTCCGAATCCGACTCCTGCAAAATAGGCACCGACTCCGACTCCACGACTCCGACTCCGACTCCACAGCCCTGGTTATGACATTGCACCAAGGACAATGCAGGTGAATGGGGCCGCCACCCAGTGTTTTAGAAGTACAGGCTCTCCAGTGCGTACTTCTGAAACAACCGGCGTCTTGCGGAGCACACAGGTACGCACAGCAAGACACCGTTTGAACATAACCTTTATGTTTGAAAAACAGAACAGATAGTCCAAAAGTGACCGTGTTTGCACTGTTGTCCCCATGGACACGTTGTGGGATCTGTTGGGATACATTTTTCAGCTATCCCAACAGAGGTCCCACAGCACAGCATGAACCCAACCTAGAAGAATTCACCTCTCATGCTCTCTGTATCTGGTCACACAGCCCTGCAGAAGGCTTTCGCTGGGGAGGGGAGGGAACACAGGGGGGGTGGGGACACTAGAGCAGGAGGCAGAAACAGAGTAGGAGACCATGTGCAAATGCTCTGCTAGCTGCCAGTGAATGGACTCCAGCAGCCTGCTGACCTGGCCCTTTGTCTCCTCTTCTCCAGTGCACATGGTGATCTCCTGCTGCCCTGACCCCTTGCCTCCTCCTCTTCTCTTGCTCTGCTGCCCGGCAGTGATGTGAGGGCTGTAGGTGCTGACTCTCCCCCTCGCTCATGTCTTCTCCTCTCCGGAGCCTTCTGACATTGTACAGGGGAGAAGAGGGACGAAGCAGAGCCCTGAAGAGAGTGTGACTACTTGTTCACGGGCACTGGCTTCTTCACTCAAAAGCAGGTGACACCTCACACTGTGCACACTCTGTAGTGAGGCTGCTGGGCGGTCCCTTCCTTCAGTGGTGTCGGGCAGTGTCTGATGACGCTGCCCCTGCGCTGCTGCTGATAATCTAAAGAGCCTCCGGGAGCCGAATAGATTTACCAGCTGTTGCGGGGGTCCAGGAAATCTCCCCTATTTGCGGGAGTCTCCCGGACATTCAGCGACAGTTGGTAAGTATACCTAGGAATCGTAGCTGAGTGGGGAGGAGGGCCTGTGGGCCCCCCTGGCTTAGGGGCCCGGTCGCAATTGCGACCGCTGCGACCTCTGTAGCTACGCCACTGCATCTCAATGTTGGCACCTATATTAGGAAACAGATAGTCACATTACATGTGTCAAGAACAAAAAAACTACGTTTTTCCATGATGCTACGCCACGTGACTAGACAGGAAGAATCACGTAAGTGATACTACGCAGATGTAAATAAACACATGACTGGTGTAATGATTAATGGAAATTTTATAGTAAATTATCATTTCTATATCCTAAAATATGCCATTAATGTCTGTAAGGGGAACATCTCTCCTTGAGGAGAGCACCGAACGAACGCCGTGTAGAAGTTATGTATTGCCTCTTTGCCCTCTACTAGGCATCTGCATATCACAAGGCATTATGGGAAAGGAGCTGAGAAGCCCAAGCGCCCTTGTTACATCCAACAGAGGGCGCTTGGGCTTCTGAGCTCCTTTTCCATTAATGTCTGTAGTGAGACAACCACTCTAATAATACCAATAAGCACTTTTGAATACTTACCAACATTTAAATCACAAAAATCAGAACCATTAAACTAACCAGGGATCGTGCCCAGAATGGCAAACACTGCCAAACACAACCAAAATTTTAAAAAGTTGGGAAATTGTATGAAATGGAAAAAAACAAGAATGCAATGATCTGGGAATCTCATATTTTATTCACAGCAGAACATGGCTCACATATCAGAAGTTGAAAGTTAAACATTTTCCCTTTTAATCTGGAAAAAATCCCAAAAAAGTTGGACCAGGACCCTGTCTATTATTGTGTAGCATTCCCTCATCATCTGTAAACATTTGGGAAGTGAGGAGACCAATTTGCAGGAGTATTGGGAGAGGAATGTTGTCCCGTTCTTGTCTGGTATAAGATTCTAGCTACTCCACAGTCCCGGATAGTCTTTGCTGGATTTTACATTTTACAATGCGCCAAATGTTTTCTACTGGTGAAAGGTCTGGACTGTAGGCGGCCGATTTAAGACCCAGGCTCTTCTTTCGTGACGCCACACTGTTGTTATAGATGCAGTACTGTATATGGTTTAGCACTGACTTACCGAAATACATAATGCAGTCCCTGAGAGAGACATTGTCTAGATTGAAGCATATATTGTTTTAAAACTTTTATATATTTTTCAGCATTGATGGTGCTTATCAAGATGTGTAAGCTGCCCTTGCCATAGGCACTAATGCAGCCCCAAACCATCAGAGATGCAGGCGTATGAACTGTGCACTGTTAACAAATTGGACAGTCCCACACCTCTGGAGTCCATAGGACACTGTGTCCATGGTTTCCATTAAATAAATTAAATTTAGATTAATCTAATTACAAAACAGTTAGGTAGGTAGGTACACAGGAGCCCAGGTAGGTAGGTGAGCAAGGTGCTAGGTAGATAGGTAAATTGGCAAGACCCTAGGTAGGTAGATAGGCCCTAGGTAGATAGGTTGGTAGGCCCTAGGTAGATAGGTAGGCCTAAGGAAGGGAGGTTGCTGGGACCCAGGTAGGTAGGTTGGTAGGCCCTAGGAAGAATGGTTGGTATGCCTCAGGACGGTAGGTTGTTAGTCCCCATATAGGTAGGTTGGCCTCTGTTAAGTAGGTATATAGGCCTCAGTCAGGTAGGACCCAGGTAGGTAGGCCCTAGTAAGGTAGCTGGTAGGTAGACCCAAGTTAGGATGATAGATAGGTAGGCCCCAGGTAGGTGGTAGGTAGACCCTAGTTAAGTAATCAGACAGGCCCCAGGTGGATCGGTAGGCCCCATTTAAGTAGATAGATAGGCCTCAGCTAGGTAGGGCTCCATTAGTGAAAAAGTAAAAAAAAAACTCCCCCAGCAAGATCTACATTTCACTTCATCACGCTGTCTGTGCAGCGACATACAGCAGGGGCAGGGAGCACATAGCTCTCTCTGCTCTACCTTACAACTCAATTGTATGCGTCTCTGTAGGATGCACATACAATTGAGATAGCCTACATAGTAGAAAGGACAGGCCTATGGCCTGTGAAGCAAGGCAACCCCCCTTGTTTCACAGTGTAGCTGGGCTCCACACGGCAGTACAAGCTCTACTTTCGGAATGGTGGCCCTGCAGTCACTGTCTTTCCACTGACCCCTTTAGTCACTCTCCTCCCCCCCACTCTGAGCCCTCCAATTACTGTCTCCCCCATCTCACCCCTCAGGTCACTCTCGACCCTCTATCTGACCCCTCCTGTCACTGTGGATCCTACATCCAGGGTCTCTCCCTAATATGACCCCTCCAGCCACTGTCTCCTGCTCACTCTGACACCTGAATGTAACTGCACTGTAATCAATTATATGTCTGCAGAGCACCTGTGTACAACTGGTATTTATTCCCATATGATCACTGTATGGTGGTAATATACAGTCTGCAGATCCTGTGTACACTGGTAGCTACCACTATATGATTAGTGTACGACGGTAACCTGTGTCTGCAGAGCCTGTGTACAACTGGTACCTACCACTATAGGATCACTATATGGCAGGAATATTGGTGGCAGTGTAATGGTTTATATTCAGGAAGAGTGTGGCGTAGTAGTATTAAGTCACTATTTGGTAGTGATATGTGGTCATGGTGTTGTGGTATTATTCAGTCACTATGTGGTGGTAATATGTGGTCATGTTATGGCAGTATTATTTTATGTTTGTATAGTGGTATCATTGATAATATTAGTCTTGATTTTGTCAGTAACATCAGTAACAGTACGGTGATATTTGCTCTTTGTATAGCGGTATTATGTTCTCACTGTATGACCATAATATAGAGGTTTCATCCATAGAATATTGTCTTACAGCTATTTGTATGGATTTATGTACATATACTTCAGTATATTATATAAATACATTTTTATAGACACCAGTAACGACGCTGTTGTGTTGGCGCTGGTCTGCTGGAGGAAGCAGGGCATGATTCTGTCCTGGTGAGATGTCATGTGTGTGGGCGTTGTTAGAGGTGTGTCCTGGTGTGATGTCATTTGTTTGATTGTGGTTGGAGACATGTGATGTCATGGGTTTGGGTGCCTGATGTGTCCCTCTTTTCAATCTCTAAAAGTTGGGAGGTAAGTAAGCAGCAGCTTCCGAGGTTAGAAGCTCAGAAACTGTCCCTTACACTATGATCCCATAATCATTGCCCCCCCCGCACGGTCTAACCCCACACTCTGACCCCTCCAGTTACTGTTCCCCCACTCACTGTCTCCCCCCCCCTCAACCCCTCCAATCACTGTATTCCCCGCTTCTAATCTTTCCAGTCACTGTCTCTTAGGGTATATTCACATGGCGTCTTGTGTCCGTGTGAACATACGCTTTTGTGATGCGTGTCTGGGTCCATCTGAACGGACCCAGACACGCATGTAACAACTAGCAGTATGTTTAACACTGCCAGCAATGGGAAACACGCATTGGCGTTCACATGAGTGATTGCCGATGCGTGTTTGCATTGCGTCTGTCGGGTCCATCTTTCGGATGCGCTCCAAGAATTGACATGTCTTTTCTTTGAGCCAACCCGAAAGACGGACCCAACAGACCCGATGCAAACACGCATCGGCAATCACTCATGTGAACGCCAATATGTGTTTCCCATTGCCAGCAGTGTTAAACGCACTGCTAATTGTTAGATGTGTGTCTGGGTCCGTTCAGATGGACCAGACACGCATCACAAAAGCATGTGTTCACACGGACACAAGACGCCGTGTGCATACCCTTACACCTCTGACCTATGTAGTCACTGTCTCCCCCTGGACCCGTTCAGTCACTTTCCGCCCCCCAGATCCCTTATCTCTCTAGTCACTGTCTCCCCCCACTTACTCCTTTAGCCACTGTCTCCCACTACTCTGACCCTCCAGCCACTGTCTCCCCCCCCACAGCATACCTCCTAACCTCTCCGGGTCCTGCGGGACAGTCCTAGATTCCACAGGTTGTCCTGAGGTTCCAGGCAGGCAGGCGTATGTTCTAAGGATCTCTCCCTCCATGCCCCCTCTCCGACCCCGCTATGGCCTATGCAGCTTTTCTGGGTGACTGCAGTGGGGGATGTTACCCTGCTTTCCCAGGTGCAGGATAGGCTATTCGGCATCTGGAAAAGGCGAGTGGTGTCCTGTCCCCCAGCTTTTCTGAGAGCCTTCTGTGGGGGATGTCACCCAGCTTTCCCTGGGCATTGGGTAGGCTATTGGGTGTCCAGGAAAGCTGAGGGAGATCCCCCACAGCAGGTCCCCAGAAAAGATGGATGCTTGCTGTGGGAGATAGGGCACCAATTGGCTTTTTCAGATGCTGAATAGCCTATCCAGCACCTGGGAAAGCTGGATGACATCCCTCACAGCATGCACCCAAAAAAGCTACATAAACCATAGATGGGTTCGAAAGGCGTCTGGGAGGGAGCAGGGAGGGAGAGATTATTGGGCTATTCAGTGTCTAGGAAAGCTGAGAGTTGTCCCATCTGTATGGTTTCTGGTTTTTTTTTTTGTTTTTTTTTACAGGTTTCCCTTTTGGACTACGATGGATTTGTTGGATTATGTAGGACCAGCATTACATATATTATTTTAATTAAATGGTCAAAGAGAGCTGGTGTCGGGGATTGTTTATTTGAATAAATGTTTTTTTTCTGTTTGTTCTGTTTGTTTTTTTCATTTTTTTCTCCTTTATTATGGCTGGGGATTTGTAGAAGCCAGCAGTGGTCTTTGTCACCCTAAGGCCGACACTAGCCCCCTCTCACTATTACCCCAGTACCCAACGTACAGGGAAGAGCCAGGTAACCATCAGGCGTGGACCCTCTAATGTGATGGCCCACTTCTGGGGCAAGAGCAGGTTGGTATTTTTAGGATGGGAAGGGGCCAATGTTCATGGACCTTCCCATCCTGATAGTATAAGGTTGCAGCTGTTTTACCTTGGCTGGTTATTAAAAAATATTTTTTTAATAATTTGTGATTTTTTAATAAAGGATAAAGAAAAAAACAATGTGGGGTCCTCCTATTTTTCATAACCGGCCAAGGCAAAACCGATTTTTTCTGAGCAGACCTTGTCCTAGAAGTAATATGCTTTTTTCCTGGAGATCATTTATTTTTACCAAAAAAGAAGGTTTTTTTTCTGCTGTGAAATTTTTTTTCCATAATTTTGTGAAAACGTGACTTTTCCCTATACAGCGGCGGATTAACTATTATTAAAACTCAAAATTTTTTCCCCTTTAAACCAAATTCTCTCACTCTGTGAAAATCATCCTTTTTTATCCCTTTTGGCAGTCGGGCCCAAAATTTTTTTTTTTTGGGCTTTTTTTCGCATAAACTAAAAAACAGTAGTGTCTGCCAGGGTAACCAAAACACATTTCACGTGGCAGCACAAATTTTTAGTTTAATACGGGGCAATCATGCGGGCCCATTGGCCCCTTTTAAACCCATTTAAAGGGGGAAAAGGGTTTTTTAAAAAGCACCCCCTTTTTTCGGGCCAGCACCGGGGGACACAACGGGAATTTAAAGGAATCTTTTTAACTCCCCAAAAACTTTTGGTTTAAAATACAAATTTTTTTGCTGGGAAAAATGCCCGCCAGAATTTTTTTTTTTTAAAAAAACAAAAAGGGGGAAAAAGTATAAAGGATGGGATTTCCGGGTGGCCCGGTTTTCATGTTTTTTTTTTTTTTGAAACTTGCCCCTGATGAAATGGGCCGTCCCCCGAAGTGCCGTTTCAAAAAAATTGGGGTTTGTAAATTTTCCCCCGCCCCCCCTTCCCCCTTGGGTTTGGTGGGAGGCCCCCAATTGGGGGGAACTTAGGCAGCATAAGTAATGCGCCAAACATGTATTAATTTTTTCTGGGACAGGGGGAAAATCAGAGAAAAAATCATTAAGCATGTTGGTAAATGGGAAACCCTGTTTAAAGGCCCACGGGCCCCAGCAATCCCTGTGCTTTTGTGGCCCCCTTGCTGTATATACTAAATAAAAAATAAAAGGGAAAGCAGAAAAAATTTACATCTCAAATTTTTGGGTATTAAAAATAAAAAAAAATTAACAATCAGTCAACCCACCGGGGCTTATTTAACCCTGTAAAATTTATTTTTAAAGTTTATCGGAAATTTTTAAAGGAACCATTTTTATAGCGGGTTTTTTCCCTTTCTTTTGAGAATTTTTATAAAATTTTTCAATAATTTTAAAAACAAAAAAAACTTTTTCAATAAAATTAAATCTTTTTTTAATACAAACTTGCATATTTCTTTTCCCCCATTATAATTTTAAATTAATTTTTTTGGGAAAAAAATAAATTTTTTTAAAAATTTGTACTTTTTTAACGTTACATTTTTCCCCCAATTTACAAAAAAGTTCCCCGCTTCCCCTTGGGGCCCTCCTTTCCGGTTTAAAGGTAAAAACCCCACTTTTAAAACAAAGGTTTTGCCGGGTTTCGGAGCTTTTAATGAAAAAGCCCTTAAACCTTTGGGAAAAACCGGGCCCTTTTTTTCTTTAACCTCGGGTTTTCCCCAATTTTGGTTGCGTCCCTGCCCCAAAAAAAAAACGCCCCACCAGCACCCTTCCTTCTTTTTTTGGGCTTTAAAAAAAGTGGGCGAAGTTTTCCCCTTTAAAAACCCATTAGGGGCCGTCCGACGCAAAAGGGCACATTTGGGGGCGCCAGAAAAAATGCCTAAAAAACAGGCAAAAAAAAGGCCGGGAACCCAACTTTGCCCCCCAAAAGTTTTTTTGGTTAAAAAATCGCCACAAAAAATTTTCCCTTTTAGAAAAAGGGCAAAGGGGATTTAAAAAAAAAAAAAATCATGAAAGGTTTTCCAGGTGGTTTTTTTACCCCAAAAAAAGGGATTAAGAAAATTTTGGGGGGAAAAATTTTTTTGGGGCATTAAAAAAAGGGGTTTGGGAAGGGGTTTCCCCCCCTTTTTTTTTAAAAGGAAAAAAAAATTTTTTTAAAGGGATTAAAAAAAAAAAAGGGAAAAAAAAAAAAGGGGGAAAAGGGGGGGGGGGGCCCGGTTTTTAAAATTTTTTTAAAAAAACCCCTAAAAAAGGCAAAAAAAAAGGGGGGAAGGGGAAATTTTAAAAAAAAAAAATTAAAATTTTAATTTTTTTTGTTTTTTTTTTAAAAAAATTTTTAAAAATTTTTTTTTTTTCCCCCGGGGGGAAAAAGGGGGTTTTTTTTTTGGGGGAAAAAAAAAAAAAAAAAAAAAAAAAAAAAAAAAAAAATTAAAAAAAAAAAAAAAAAAAAAAAAAAAAAAAAAAAAAAAAAAAAAAAAAAAAAAAAAAAAAAAAAAAAAAAAAAAAAAAAAAAAAAAACCCCCCAAAAAAAAAAAACCCAAAAAAAAAAAAAAAAAAAAAAAACCACAAAAAAAAAAAAAAAACAAACCAAAAAAACCAAAAAAAAAAAAAAAAACAACCAAAAAAAAAAAAAAAAAAAAAAAAAAAAAAAAAAAAAAAAAAAAAAAACAACAAAAAAAAAAAAAAAAAAAAAAAAAAAAAATTTAAAAATTTTAAAAAAAAAAAAAAAAAAAAAAAAAAAAAAAAAAAAAAAATAAAAAAAACCTTTTTTTTCCTCGGAGTTTGGAATCCTTTTTTCTTTTTAGCCAAAAGGGAACATCCCTCTTGTCTTTTGGGGGGCTTTTAAAAGGGAAAAAAAATTTTTCCCTGTCTTTTTGGGGGAATTTTTCATTTTAAAATAAATAAAATTTCCAATGCCCCCCCGAAGCAGTCTTTCTAAAGGGCCCAAAATTTTTTTCAATTTTTACTAACCCCCCCCCAAAAACTAAGATGTTTCTATTTCCTTATAACCCAAAATAAAGTTTTATGGGTCTGACCAAACTTCCCCTTTGCTGAAAACCCAAAAAAGTTCAACAAAAAGTAATTTAATCCCAAAAATAGTAACATTGGTTTTTAGTGAAACACTCTTGTATTTAAATCATGATTTGGTCCCTAAAGACTCACCAAAACTCTTTTCCCCAATTGCATTCAATGAAAAAAGAGCCATTCCCCAAAAAATTTCTAGGTGTTAATGCTAAAAAACTCCTAACATTTTTTAAAATATTTAAGTTCTCATTTAAACTTTCAGCCCTCAATTTCCAAAAATTTTTTATTTTTTTATTAAAAAAACAATCCCCTTTTCTCCTAAAATACAAAAAGGAGAACATGAAATGAGTTTTAAAAAAAGGGGAACATCAAATTTTGTTTTTTAAAAAGAGCCCCTTTCTCTGGCTTGGGTGTAACTTAAAGGGTTTTGGGCCCCAAAGTGAAAAAAGTAAAAAGGGGGCCCGCTAGTTCCATGTGCCATTTTACAAAAACCATTTCTTATTTTTAAAAAGGGCTTTTTGGGAGTTTCCTAAAGGTGCGGGGGGGCCCGGGGGGGGTACCCTACCCCTTTGGGTTCACTGGGAAATTTTTTTGGTCCCCCAGTTTTTTTCTTCAAAAAATCCAAAACTCATACCTTGGCAAAAAGGGGTTGGGTTTGGGTTTTCACATCGCTTTTGGAACTTAACCCCTGTTTTATTTTCAAATTTTGCGGGAAATTAAAACTTTTCTTTTTCCCCTCTACGGGGTTTTTAAATTTTTAAAAAAGATATTTTCGTATAAAAACTTTAATACCCTTTCCTGATTTACCTTATTCCCTGACTGCTGCTGGTTAAATATGTTGGATGTACTTCAACCAGTCTAAAAGAAAGAATCCGCAGACATATTTCGGATGTTAATAGATCATGAGCAGTTAATATCTTTATGGCATCATGTCTTTTTTCTGAACATCATGCGCAAATTTTTAAATCTTTCACATTCAATTGTATAGAGAAGGTAACAGTCATTTAGAGCGGTGGCACCAAAAACAGTTTCTCCCGGGGTTTGAACTTGGTGGATTTTGCCTTTAACACCAGAGTCCGTTGTTTTAAAAAAACAACAAAAATGTACCCGGGGCTATTTTTCCATTAAAATGCATTCTTTTTATTCATAATTTCTTCTTCAAACAAAAAAATCCACATGTTTGGATCCCTACAACCCCGGGCTGCCCACAGTAACTATTCAAGTTGACAATAAATTTGGCCATTTTATTTGTATACAGGTTTTTTAAAACAAATACTACATATGTTTTAATTTTTAAAACTTTTCCATTTAATTACGTAACTTTTTCTTCGTTAGATATTTTATTTCTTTTTTTTTTTAAAACCCCTTTAAACTTTCAATCACTGGTTTTCTAATTTAAATAAAAAGGGGGTTTTTATGTTTGAGCACACATAATTTTAAAAGGGACTTTTCCCTAAAACGCACAAAAACCCCTCCCCGCAAAATCTTTTTTTCCCAATTTTAATGAGTTTAACAAATTAAAGCAAAAGCTTTTTTTTAACCCAAAAAAAAACATGATTTTTTTTCTTCACCCCAAACCTTACATGTTTTGGGCACACTTAGGGACTTTTCTTGTAACAATTAACTTTTTCCCCAATTCGGGTGAGCTGATTTGTTTCTACTTTTTTGCATCTCAAAATCCTTTCCTTGGCATTGGACATCTCAGAAGTGTGCATTCTCCGGCACAGTAAATAAAGCGTGTTTCAGGCGTGGTTTGGACAAGGTTTTTGGGTGAGGAACCGCTCCGAAAACCTCGCCAAACCCTTTCTGGAACAGGCCTAAAGCTCTGCCCAATGCAATGGACAGCACTCAGACTATTCCTGTACCCACAACATAATTTCAAGCTTTTGGGGGCCTTATCAAAAAGGGAAAAGGGGGGCCCCCATCCCTTTTTCCATTTACAAAATGGTTTTCTTATTGACAGAGGGATTTTGGGCCCCTCGGCTGCAGTTTCCCGGGTAGCGACTTTTTCTACCCACCCCCTATGCTACCCCCCGATTTTTAGCCTTTTCCCTACGATAAAGTAGGAGCTCTAGAGTCTCAGGTCAGTTTAGGAATACTGTACTGTACTGTATGCTCATGCAGTCATCTTTCTGTTCTCCATATAATCGAGCAGGTCGGTGAACAATACACCCAACTGTACTGTGTATTAAAAAACCCATAAAAGTTACTGTGCCCTGTATGCTGGAACCGCTCCGGAAGAAAATATACTGTTCCGTGTGATCCAATGCCATTACAGTGCTTCAGATTATGCACTGTACTGTATGCTCCAGTGTCCGTTATAGTCGTAGTCATCATGCCCTGTATGGTAAAGATTCTACAGAACAATACCTACTGTACTGTGTGCTCCAATGCCGTTCATAGTGATAGTCATCTTTCAGTGGCCTGTATGGTAAATATTGTTCACAACAATACGTACTGTACTGTATGCTCCAGTGCCCATTATAGTGACAGTCAATGTGCTGTGTCCTGTATGGTGAAGATTCTCGATAATAATACATTCTGTACTGTATGCTCCAGTGCCCATTATAGTGGTAGCTATCATTATAATGCATTATCTTGCCATGTTTACCAGTTGAGGGATCCGCATGCTGAGCCACATAGACTCCACTTTTTATGGCTTTTGAGTTACGGTAGTTTTTGTGCAAATGAGACATCTTGGGCCCAAATAATGTCTCTCCTCTCCATCACCTTCCTTCCTACCATCCCCTTAGGTCATGAACTCCTCTCAATACAGGTAAATTTAAATAAAAACTATTTTTTTCACTTCTTGTTTTTTCTTTATGTCTATGTATTTTAGCGATTGTTTAGTAACATACATCCCCTAATGCATACAATGCCTTGCAATATGTGATCTGGGGATCTGGAAAAATTTCATTGAATTTACATTATTCCTTATGGGAAAAATGGATTTGGTACTGAACCTTTTTGATACTCAAACTGTCTTTTGGAAAGCATTAGCGATGAGTACAAAGGTATTACTGTACCTCGTCCCTCAAGGGATATAAAAACATTACTAGAGTACAGGGCTTTAGAGGGTTCCTGTACTGAGGGGGGCTAGGTAGTAGAGACTGGCTTGGAATTTGTCATAATCGGGGCAGTGGGGAATTAGTAAGTTAAATAACTTTTTTTTGCATTTTATAATCTGAGTTTTTATTTTAATAAAAACATCTAAGTAGCGAGAGAGAAGAGCTTTTCTGGGGTAATATTTTTATTTTGTATTACTAAAATGATCCCTGATGTATATACATGTTGAAATGCAGGAAATGCCTCCCACTGATGACATACGTATATGTTGTTATGTGAGAAGGGGATAAACCCTTGACATATTTTACTAACTCTTTAGATTGAAGGACCAGTGCACTATATTGTATATCTATATGATTGTATACTTACACCAGCAGTCTCTTATTTACTGCCCATGAATAATGCTGACGTGTCCCACACATCACTTATCTCCCTATAGTAACATCCTATGCATTGTGCATTAAACAACATGCCAGAGTTTCCAGGACAATGGTGATGAATGAAATTCCTTTCAGTTCTTAATTTGAGAGCCCCTGAGGGAAGGATAGGAAGGACGGAAGGATGGAGGTGTGAATCAGGTGTGGATGGGTGTATCCTAACATACTATGCATCCGTCTATATATACTCCTGGGACTGAGAGATTTTCCTTAACAATTGATAATCATCTACTATTCAGGTAAGTCATTGTCATTTTTTTCTTGTCCTGGCAGAATTTTACTCATAATGTTGCTGTCCCCGGGTATATGAGTAGATATGGCAATATTAGTATGGGTTTGTGGCTTAGCTAGTATGGTTATTGCTAAATAGAATAAAAGGCTAATTCTTGCCTAAGAAAAATAGTGTTATTTTAAGTACAGTGAAATTTTCTGAAAAAAAAAAAAATAGTATAATTTTTAAGATCTCTGCTTGCTGTCTTCCAACGTTGTTTACTTCGGGGTAACAAATATCAGTTCTGGTTTTGTGATGGGCACATAGGTTCTAGACATGATTCTGTTGACATGACAGAACTGCTTCCCACACTGCGTGGATACTACATTCCATTATGTTCACTTTGTAAATTCATGGCATAGGAAAAAAAGTGACAAGTAACTTATTAATGTGGTTTTCCCGTGCATTTTAAGTGGTAGCTGCATCAGGTGAATTCACGTTCACAAGCTAAAAATCTGTGGCAGAAACCTACTTACAGTAGCTTTTTGCAAAGGCTAGATAACAGATTTTACTAAAGGAAAATTCTGTGGTCTGCACAAGGTCTTAGGCTATGTTCACATGGCTTAAATTGGGGTGCATTTCGCGGTGTACTGCACTCAAATACGAGCGAAATGCGCCCCAGTCATTACGGTAATCCACAGTTCTCATAGTTCAGAACTATGGATTACGCCTCCTCTCCCCGGGTGTACAATATGACGCACGGGGAGATAAGTGACATGTCATTTATTCACGGCGCTTACGCGCCGCGAGTAGTGACAGTCTATTGGGGCCGGCGGGCTGCCGGCCCCCTTGCATCGCGGGAGTACACGAGCTCCCGAACACCCAGCGTACTTGCGGGGCATGCTGTACGCCCTGAAGTTAGCCGTGTGAACTTAGCCTTAGAGTCGTCAGCTTTGCACCAGTGTGTCCATCACACACGAACAGATTCCTAATGAATAATACAAAGTTAAGTTTATGAAAATTGTGATAATTTGATTAAAAAAAATTCCAATCTCTTGACGACTGCCCTGCGACTTCAGGTGGTGGCTGTTTATCTTTGCAGGGATGTTCTGGAACGTCCGTGCAGGGAAAGCGGCTGTACCCTACCTAACATTTGTGTGGGTGGAGAATTATGAACTATCAGCATTAGCTAGCTCTCCACTGAGAAGATGGGATAGTTTATTACTGTCCCTGCATTCTTGATCACTGTGTATACAGAACTCGACAGGAAGCCTCCTGGGTCTGGTGGTCACGACCAGGGCCGGGACGATGGGTAGGCGAAGGTAGGCAACCGCCTAGGGCGCGACTTCATCCAAGGCAGAAAAGGGGGCACAAGAAGGCATCGAATGGACTGAATTTTTCATTTGGGGGGCGCTTTGTATCTTGTCCCAGCCCTGGTCACGACTATCGGGGCTCAGTAACTGCAATGGCTGCTGGGTCTTAGCAAACCCAGGTTAGCTGTGTATTTTCCCTGTAACTAATATAACAGCCTCAGTTACAGAGCAAATCAGAAAGAAAGTGATGTAAAAATTCCCCCCAAAAGTCTTTTTCTGACCTTATGGAGGGCATATCTGTAAAATAATGTTGTTTTTTTTTTAAATTTTTTTTATTAAAAGTAATACTAACAGCCCGATTCACAACTTTTAGCCCTGCCTCCGGTGACTTTAAAACTTTATAATCACCTATATACAGTATAAATGTCTGTGAAGTGACAAAATTACAAAACTTATTTTAGCCCCACCTTAGTTTAAAAAAATAAAATAAAACTGTGACTTTTTTTTAAATTATTATTTTGCCTCATCTTATAAAATCCAAAAAATGTAAAACTAATGTAAAAAGGGGAAAATAAACAAGTAGAATAACAGAGCACAAGAAAGCCTTATGGCTTTCAAACCCACGACTAATACAGAAAAGTAAAATGTGACTGGTCAGGAAGGGGGATAAACGGCTCAGACAGGAACTGGTTAAATTTTAACTTTTCATTATATAAGGAGTAACAATAGTTTGTGAAGACCAAAATACCCCTTTAAATGGCAAGCTAAGGGCTCACACAAGCTTAGCTCAGATCCTTATTTTAGGTTGGTTCAACGTGGATGTTTGGCCTTTATATATGTACAGTTCTCCCTAAACATACAATATTAATTGGTTCTAGGACCATTGTATGTTGAAAAAGTGGTTATTGGTTC
This sequence comes from Phyllomedusa bahiana, assembly GCA_025379985.1. NCBI lineage: Eukaryota > Metazoa > Chordata > Amphibia > Anura > Hylidae > Phyllomedusa > Phyllomedusa bahiana. The sequence continues at coordinate 148,738 of JAODAL010001224.1, read as the reverse complement.
CAAGGTTCCAAAATGTCATCTACGTAGCGGAAAATGAAGATTAAAGAAAGGTTTGCAGATAACTAATACGGATAAAGTCCTTACGTAGAAGAGTCTGAAAGATGGAATGGAATCTGAAAATCAATTTCTAGTTTCAGAAGAGAAGCTTCTTTGGGTCATGTACTTTACACACAATGTACCAGAAAAATGTAAATGAGGTCATCCTCAGTTGGTGACCAAAGAAGCCACTCAGTCTGGCACATGTTAAGAGCAGTACAGAACATGTAGTACCACACTGTACTGTAGAGGAGCGATACTAGACCACCAATCACCGCATGTGCTTCACTAATACAGTACTTAGGATAATTGGCTATATATAAAATATGTGTGTTTAAAAACTTTTCTGCTGTTAGGTAGCGTTTCTTTTCATTTTCTTAAAAATTGCCGCGAGTTATGGGATTAACCAAAAAAATTATTCTTTGACCCTGCATGATGATTTTGGATTTTCACATTTAATTCTGTATTCTCTGGCTCCACAGATATTTTCACCATGTCCCCTTCTTCGGCCTCCGTCTTCCTCATGTTTGCTGTCTGGAGCTTCAAGACACAGAGCGCTGATGCCTCCACTCCTGGATGTCACCTCCATCGTAAGTGTTCACTGCATTAGAATGTGTTACAATAACCAATTTACATAGCCAGGAGATGGTGTATGTAATTAGAAACAGCCGTGTATTTTAAAATGAATTATTCATTTTCCACTTTTCTTTATGATTTCGGCTATTTTGGGGCTGGTGTTCTGGAAGTAAATAGCCCTACAGTATACTGCTAAGTGATATTTGATGCAGACAGCAAGTTGGTCTAGTGTATGGTCAAGTGATATCTGATTCTTTAAAGAGGTTGTCCCACTTTAGACAATGAAGGCATATTGCTAGGATATGCCATCAATGTCTGATAGGTCTAGGTTCCACCTCCGAATAGAGAGGTGATTGAGACTTTCCCATTTAAGTGAATGGAAGTTCTGATTACAGTTGAGCATCACTGCTCGGCTATACTCGGAACTCCAATTCATGTCTATAGGAGAGTCTTGACCACTTCTCTGTATGGAATAGAGAGGTTTTGGGGTTCATTTGGAGATAGGTGGGTGTCCCAACTCTAGAACCTGCACTTATCAAACATTGATGGCATATCCTAGTGATATGCCTTGATTATCTAAAGTGGGACCACCCCTTTAATAGATATTAAGAGAAAAAGTATTCATTTTTTTTTCATTTATTCGTTTTCATTAAGACTTCTAATGGAAATTTGTAACAATCTGAATGTTCATTGGTTGATACAATTGATTGCATTAGCTGACGACACACCAGCATCATCAAAATGAAAGTTTGTTTTTTTTCAAATCTATGTTTGAAAGTCGGATGAAAGATCTTTTGTGAAGGATAGTCCACGAAAGACAATTGTTTGACATGCGTCTGATGACAATGAAAGAACAGTATATGGCCAGTCTGATCAACTGTATGGCCAATATGGACTAAAATATCTATGGATGCATTGGTGAAGCAATCGTTCACCAGATAATTGTTGGTACATTAGTTGCTCAACCATCACGCTACTTTAATGTCATGTGTACATCCACCTCTAGGCTCCACGTATGTGGCACAACACTATACACCAAGCCTGTAAAGTACAATGAGGAGCCATAAGCACTCTGTGGGCCACTGTAAGATGCCACTGTTTCTTTGAGATAGTCTCCCCTAGAAGCAATGTGAATACCTTAATAAGCCCCACTGCTATGATGTTGATGCCTATAGGCTATCACTATTAGTCAGTGAAAACCCCTTCAGTGTACAGCATATTAAAGGGGTTTCCAAGACCTACAAAAAAACTGGGGAAAGAGCAGAAATGTCATGAAATGAAAAACATCCGTTACTTACCTAATTATTGATGCCACTCTACTGCTGCCATTCTGGTCCTTCAAACTGGTCTTTCTTTACTTGGCATCTTGAATTAGGCATCCTGACATATACGGCAGCAGGAGCTCTATTGGGCAAACATAGTGTATTTTGGACTATGTTTTCTTGAACATATACTTGGTAGAACACACTTTAGCATAATTACATAAGGGGCAACATTTAAGAATGGGGCTGCAACAGTTTTTTGGCATCAAAAAGCTCTCATAACCCTGTTCTATAAATGTATGTATAATGTCACACTTCAAACCTTTCCGCGATTACTGCCCGCGCGACACTTTGTAACGCGCTAAAGATGTGTGGACACTCTGGGGGCATCACACCACATTCGTAGAATTAGACACATATATGAATCTTTGACGCCAAACCTAGGCGCAAAACAGGTACAACAGCCATACCAGGTTAATGGTGGTGCCTTAGCCTGAGTTGTCATATTGGCACTACACTGCGCCTGTATGTATGATACATTCTGGTGCATTCTACACTGCTTTAAAGCAATTTAGAACTGGCCTGTCAGTGCCAACATTCATACATGTTGCCCAAGTTGTTTAGTTATGGAAAATAATGCAAATACAGTCCAAAAAATACTTCACTGGGCTACATGTTGGGATCCCCTTTTCAAAGTATCCCAAAAAAGAACAAAATTATGATGTAAGCCAAGGCTAAAAAAAAGTCAGCGGGAAGAAATGGAGTGGCAGGAGATGTATCAGTTGAGTAATGGATGTTTTGCTATATCACTGTATTTTGTAAATATTTTGCAAATATCTGCAGGGAAAACCCTTTATTGAAAGTCTATAAATATATGTTTACAGAGTTTTTGAGGCAAATATTCAAAATTTTCTAAATATTACTTTTTTAAGGCGTTCACTTTGAATTTAATGTACTCCTTTGTTCTGCTATCTTTTTTCATATCTAGCAGACCATGCTCCGTACAATATAAAGGGTTACAATTAATTGTTTTCTTTTATACCACAGCATTTAATGTCACTATAAGGAGTGATCACAAAGGGACTTGCAGAGGGACCCAAGTTATCAATGCGTGTGTGGGATACTGTGAATCCAGTGCATTCCCATCCAAGTATTCAGTGCTGGCGGCCAGTGGATACAAGCACAATATAACCTCTGTATCACAGTGTTGCACTATAAGCAAACTGCAGAAGGTAAGAGTAGATAACAGAGCAGTGGTTGTTATTGCAGGGGCACCAGCTTTATTGATGGAAGATCTCAGCTGTCATCTATAAACATCTTACGCATGTTAGGAATAATCATAGCCTCATAAGCGCCTGTACATAGCATTTGTATGGTCTCCCTTGCATCCCCCTTTTTCTCCTTTTTTTCCTAGTAAAAGAAAGCAATGACTATTTGTTGTGATTGTTTGTTTTCCCTCATACTTGTTATATGCATTTCTTAAAGGGGTTTTGCCAATAATTAAGTTCCTTACCTAACAGGCTGATACTTCCGTCTTGAGGCTTGAAAAAAGGGGCGTTGTATTTCTGTGTTTAAAAAAACAAGTACCTGCTCCATGATGTCATTGCACCACCTCCCATGCACTCTCCTGATATTCAGTCTCTGTAGTTGAGTAAACATTGTTTGGCTAATCCACAGGGGATAACTGTATTGTGCACAGGAGTGAAGATAAGCTCAGAGCAGGCAGCATTCTTTCATTTGTTCACAAACTGATGCAGCGTGGGAGGAGGGCTGAGCAGGGATCCAGGGAGCGTCTGCATGTTTACTCAGATAATTACATTACAACCAGTGGATTCTCTATACAAAAGACATAGGATCTTTTCTCCCCAGTGCCTTCAAAGCTCTTTCATGTTCCCTGCCATCAGATAAGACGTGCAAACAACGCAAGCGTGGCCAGATCAGCTCCTTGTTGAGTCTAATGTCAACTGTCAGGAAACTAAGGGCATGCAAGGAAGGCTTCACTTTTTTTAATGACATATATTTAGAAAAGTGATTAAATACCCATTTTAGAGGATCCCACGTCAACATTAGATCATGGCAAAACCCCTTTAAGTTCTTAAGGAGACATTTACATGACAGAGTAAAATTTAAGCATGGAATCGTGTGACACGTATATTTTTCTAAAGTACATGCTTATAGCATGTGGATTTAGAGGCGATTTTCTCATTCATGCCTATTGGTTTTGGATCCGGATCTGTGTTGAAATCCATATGTAATACACGTACAAATGTTTTGGCTGTGTCTTGCATGAGGATTTTAGCCATCCTGTTGATATCAATAGTAAATTTCCACACGTTTACCCAGTGGAATACGACAAAAGAATCAGCATGTTCAAAGTTTTTGAAAACATGAACGTATGAACTACAATGTGTATCTTCTATTGAGGTCAATGGGAATAATTTTCTTTCAGTTTTCAACAAGGATTTTAAGGTGGAATTTGCATGAAATCTACCTAGAAATCCTTGTTGTGTGAACATACCCTGAGAGAATTGTCACAATGTTCGCCATGGTCCTAGCTCTGCACCATGGATGCGTCTGTGTCTCCCCTCACCACACACTGAACTCTGTTAAGTATTCACCTCTCCCCGCTCCTGTCTGGCTCTCCTGCCCTTTGGTCTGTCGGCGCATGCATACCTGTTCCCAAGGGCACGCCAACTCTCTGAAGTTTAAGGGGCCAGTACACACCACCCAACTTTTCTGATGGCCTATCGCCTGACACCTTATCCTTTTTATATGCACTTCCACCCTTTTCCAGTAGGTGGTTTGTTTACTTGTTTTTTTCCTGCGCATTCACTATATCTTCATGTAATTCTCGGTTCTGAACTCTGCCGTTGTTTCCTGACTATTTTCCTGTCTGCCGCCTGCCTTGACCCTTCTGGTTTACCACCAACCTCGCTAGAACTCTGCCGGCCCTGAACGTCTGCCTGTACCTTGACCCTGTCTCTGCCTGTCCCTCGGTACCTCCTTGACACTTCGGCGGACATAGCAAACGACCACATCAGGGTAGGGACCTGGGAGTTCCCGCAGCCAAGTCCATCTAGCATTGCTGGGGGCTCTGGTAAAAACTGGGGGCTCCTTAGAATATGCTTCCTGGCGTGGTGACCCAGTGGATTCACTACCTGTCTGACAAGAATCCTAAAGGAAAATAGCATAAGGCGTCCTACACACATTTATCTTGCATTTTGTCCCCCCCCCAAAAATGCAGCAAATATTGCCTGCTTTACATGTGGTCTTTTTCATGCAGTTTGTGGCTTCCTTCTCTTCCCTCCAAATAATGCGCATAGGTACAAGCAGTGTTCAGATTTTTTTTTTTTTGTTGGTGCATTTTTTGTAATACGAAACAAGTGATCCATCACATGATTTCTAATGTGAGAAAGTGCCAAAAGGAATGCAACAAAATAACACAACACACAATTACACATGCGTTGTTGGTACAGTATGTGTATGGGAAGAAAAATGCGCTACACCTACGGCGTGCTGTATTTGGAAAAAAAAAAAAACTGCCAGTGACCAAAAAAATCAACTACTTGTCACAAGGATAATAGCCACATATATAGTATATTCTTTATTTTCTCACTGGCTTCCAGCTAACTTCCGTCCTCTCCAATTTTTCCTAAAAAATGCATGTAGAACCGCACCAAAATGCATTTGCAAGAATGTAAAAAAGTGAAACCTCCTTAACTAGAACATTCTGCAAAAGCACCACAGACTGTATTAAAAAAAAAAAAAACGCCCCATAAAGAAAAAAGGTTTTCATGTGTTTAATTTTACTTTGCCCTTCTATGAAACATCTAGCAGGAGCATTTTTTTTATAAACCCAAGGAAAAAACCTGAAACCACACTTAGAGATCCAGCTTGAGCGTTTATGTAATGGGTCTGTGCATATCATTGGTGTAAAACACTATGGTACAGGCAAATTGTTCTTTTTTACGTGGATCTGGATGTCATATTTCAGACAGAGATCTACCCCAGAAGCCCTGATTTGCTCACATTCATACTTTGGTGCACTATACTCTAAAATGGGGAGTTTGTGATAATACATCTATAAAGTAGGGTGTTGCCATGAAAGTAATATTTATAAACAATTTTAGGAAGTTTCAAAATTGTTGTATGAGATTTATTAAAAGTTATATGAAATTAGGTATAAGGCATTTTGCCAGAAACAGAGCCTCTGTTTATGGGCTGTATCTGGTACTGCAGTGTAGCCAAAATTAAGCAACATAGATAAGGCCAGATTTACATCTGCATTGGAGATTTTGTTTGGGGCCTCCATTGCAGATTCTGGCAAAAAAGTCCTAAAAAATAAAGCAGCTATTTTAAGTTCACATCTCCGTTCTGGACCTCAGTCGCAGAGGTGAATAATTGACCAAACGAGACAGCCTGCGCTATTTTTTCCACCTAAACTACAGACAGCACTAGAGAAACCAGATGGGCTCATTGTAATTAATAGGGTCCATCGGGTACCGCAGCTGTTCGCAGTGAACAAATCCTGTGGGTTCAGTTTTAAAGGGAACCTCAAGCGGAGATGTGAACCTAGCCTTATCCATTAAATCGACGGACACCATGACTGGTACCTAACGGACCTCATTGTAGTCAAAAGAGGGATGTTGGGTGGCATTAGTGTTTTGTGAAACGGATCCAGTTTCTAGTGGCAGAGGCTCAGAACAGAACCTCCAATGCAGATGTGAACCTAGCTTAAGTTTCAAAACTAGACACAGCTCCTAAGTATAATTAGTTGTGGCAATTAGCAGACTCTTTTCTAAACTCATATTACCCATTTGAATTGTACCAATAAAAAAAATACAATTTTATTTTACAGGTGAAAGTTCGTCTGTTTTGTGGAGCATCTCGATGGGAAGAAATAGAGATTGGCTCAGCAGAGTCATGCCAATGTGCCACCTGTCGCCTATCCCGCTACTAAGTCCTTCAATGTGTACTCTGCTAGCAATGGCAGGCTTCAATTCACCAGTAATCCATAAAAGTATAGTGGTGCTTGCATTATATTTACAGTGGAGTCTACACATTACATACAAGATACTATAAACTACCAATGGTCACCTTCATACAGGAGCACTGTGGGCCTCCACCCTCCATGTACTATGGCTACTTTTATACTAAGTAAAAATTCTGCTATAACTCACAACCTTCTCTTACTAAGAGCATGTCCCCACTGCACAGATTTTCGGCTGGTTTTTCAGCCGGTTTGCGGTTTTGCAGACCGCCTGAAAAACCGTCCGAAAATGAGCACAATGGTGCTCTATGGAAAACCTGTGCAGCAGTCTCCACTGCACGGGTTTTCCGTCCGGTGGTTTTTCCACCCGCGGTCCGCCGGCAAAACATTCTACAAGCACAATCTTCTGTCCAGTTTTTGGACGGAACCTGTGCTTGTGAATGTGAAGGGGGAGGGCTGTTCTCCGCTCATCATGGAGAAAAGCCGCCGCCCCCGTGGCCGTGGGGACGGCCGCAAAACAGGACAAATACCGGCCGGGTAAACCGACCAGCATTTGTCCTCTGCACCGCTCTAATGTTATTATATTCCTTATTTTATTTGTTTATTTATATTACATTTGTAACTCTATTTATAAAGAATATATTATTTGTCATTGGGTCATCAGGTCTGAATGAATATTCTGTTCCTAGATGTCTTATTTTATTTAAGTATTTATAATAATTATGTTTAAATGATTTTAAAATAAAATTATAAATTTATTCTTTTGCTTCTGTATTTTGTATTAATTTCTAAATGTTGCATACTTGGTGCCCAGTGGCTTACTCCACCCTCCAAACTTAGGGACTAAAATGTTCAAACCCCCCTAACATAGATTTCTGCCCATACCTACATCTCACACAGACTACTCCCAACTGTTTCTCCTCTGCTATCGTCTGCAGCCATTGTCTCCGTCTATGAAAGAGTGAGGTGAGACATGGGGAGCACTCTGTGCAACAAACTGCTCCTCATGCCTCTCCTCTCTCTCTCTTACTGCTCCCATGCTCTCTACTTTCACAGACTTCTTCCATGGCCCCCATCTCTTAAATAGACTTCCTATGGTCACCCCTGATCAGGACGGCTATCCATGTCCCTATCTTTCACACAATTCCTCCCAATGGTCTCACCCACTAAGAATGCTTCTCTTTGATCTTCCCCGTCACAAACTCTTCACTAAAGGCACAGAATGCTGCCACATTACCTTTACTGTTACACAAATAATGCAAGCATTTACCTGATGTGCCACAAAGTGAATCACCACCCCAGTGAAGCTCATTTTGAGCTACTATACTAGCAGGTTATGATCAGGGATGCACAGGAACAAAATCGGCACCAAATTAAGCTGATTTCGTAGTGGATTTCAATGGGGATCATGCAACTGCTAATAGGAAAAAAAATGAGTATTTGAAATTCACAGAAAATTCATAACAAACTATTCTTGTCTTTTGATTTTGACTTGCATTGATTAAACCACAATGAATCTAGAAAGTATCGGCAACAGAAATAGTAGAGGAGTGAAGAAGTCAGGCGATACCTTAGAAGGCTAACTGAGTATAATTGATGGTAAGCTTTCGAGAGTACTGGTCATCATATCTGACAAAGAGAGTTAGTAGCCTACCATCATGTATACTTAGTTAGCCTCTAAAAGGAAATCGCCTGATTTCTTCAATTATCTACTGCTTCCTATTGATAACACAGTGCAACATTTTACTACTAGCATTAGAAAAAGACATGCTGTGGATTTAAAATTGGCACCATAGGTCAATTTCCATGCAGATTTATTTCTGCATGAATTTTTTTCTTAATCTCATTCACACTTTGACTTTTCTGGATGCAAATCTGCAGTGTATCCATCCCGTGTGCACGAACCCTGATGGTTCTGTGTTTTGTTACGTAAGATTACCATGCTGCTCACATTTACTGGAAAGTTACCTGCATTATATTTCACTACCACCAGAGGATGCTGCTGTACAGGCTAAAATAATCCTTTCATTAGATTTCCAACTTTAGGGCTTTGGAAACCAGTTTGCCTAGTCTATCTCAGAGTTCACACTGCAATTGTATTCACAGCTACCAGCATCTGAGAGCTTACTAAGGAAAACTCTGCTGGGGCATCAGTACCTATACGTTTAATTAAACAAGGTGTAAGTGTGTTTGGCTTTCTCACCATGCAGTTTCACAGAGTCATAGGCAGCTTCAGACTCACATCGCCTGATCATGCTGCGGTTGGTTCTATAGCAGTGATTAGCATATTCTGCTCCTCTATAACTGATATTTAATCTATAGTCAAACATAACTACAGAGCTCCAAGAAGTTAAAACAAATGCAAAGGTGAATCAGCTAATAGTTTTAGAAATAAAGACTCTGCTCCATCTGAAAATGGTGACATCACTCCCTGCTCTCTGTCTAATCAGGAAGGGAGAGATGGACAATAACCAAGAGACACTTGTGCGCACTCAGAGCAGATAAAATGTTTCTTATCTCCTGACCAGAGCAATGTCTAAAGAGCATTGTATTTGGTAACAGTCTTCATTTACTGTTCCCAACATTTTGAAAGCTAACCCCTTTAGTTTGCCCTAGGAGTATGTTAACACATTCAGGATTTTTTAATTCTTAAAAAAAAATCTAATCACATTCCTTATCAATTGCACAGGAACATTTTATACTCCATTTAGATGCTGCAGAAAGAAATCTGTGCAGTTTTTTGTCTGTGCCTCAGACATTCGAAGAAGGAGCATTTGTTCCGCAGGTTTTGCACAGAAAAGCTGAAAATTATCCCCATCAAATGACAATGGGTCTAATCCTCGTGCAGATCTTCATCACATCCCCAGCACATATCCAGGAAGTCCATATAACAAATTGAAGCATCATCCATGGATCCTGTTGTAAAAATACATGCTAGACTTTATCAGCATATGCTCAAAAGGTATGTGGACAGGAATTGTGCGCATGCTTAACCCACACTCCATTCAAGCACCTATTCACTGTGATCATGCAGTGAGAAGGAACAGCAGACTTGAACCCTGTTCTAGTGTTTGTAGGGGTTCATCTTCCTGGCAATGATGTCTACTCAAACACAGTGAGGAGAAGCTTAAAGGGAATGTGTCATCAAAAAATGAGTCATTGTTTAAGTCCCATTTTTTAAGTTAAACACATTTTTTAGGAATTTCTGGTTGTTTTTTTATTTTTCATATCACTTTCAATATTTTTTCATAATTCTTAAGTCTTGCAGTTTTCAACTTGGCCACTAGGCCTTGTTTGCACTGCTCTAACAGCAGTCAGAGAGATGCTTTACAGTAGCTTCATGCACATAGGAGACTTAAGACTGACTCAGTCCCATTCACTTCTATAGGAGAGTTTTCTAGTCATGCTCTGTGACCTGGGAATAAATCAGTGTGCAGGGAGGTGAAAGGGTGAACTGTGACATCTCTTGTGACTGGTGGATCCTGTGTTATCTATTCACACTGCTGTCTCCTTTCAGTTTGACCCTCTTTGTGCTGATAATGAGTTGACAACTGAGAATCTTTCTGTACAGAACAGGAAGTGTCAGAAAATTATTAGGCTTAGTGGCCAAAGTGAAAACTGCAATACTTAATAATTATTAAAAAATATTGAAAGTGATATGGAAAAGTAAAATAATATATAACCAAAAATTCATTCAAAGTCATTTTTGATGACACATTCCCTTTAATTTGAATAGCAGTCCAGCTTTCACAACGCTCCATCCAAAGGCAATGGCAATGACACAGATAACGAAGTACAGTGCCAGGCTTCTCTTTCTCAGTTCCATAGCTTTTGAATAGAGCAGAGGCGTGCATGCTTGACCCCTGGTCTATTCAATTCTTCTGCAATGTGGTGAAGACTTGAACCTCCATTCTAGTGATGGATAGAAGATAAATGTCAATTGTAAAAATACTCCTTTAGGTCTGCATATGCGATCACTTATTGTCAGATTGTAATCATATCCTCTCAGTTCTTGTGGCAATCCTATATGCTAAAAGTATACTTCCTCCTTTGTGGCAATCCTAATCAAGTAATGTGAAACAGACTGGGTTTTTTTGCATACCGCTTGGCAACTCTATTTTAAGGACTCTGGTCGCTAAGTAGCATATTTATGGGAAAAGTCATACCATATCATCTTCCATCTCAAACTTTATCAACCAAATTTTTTTAAACTAAATTCTTTTGAGATCTTTAAAACATGAAACACAATCTGTACTAAAAGATATTGACAGCTAAATGTCACTCGTGTATAAAATTGATAGGAGTTCTCCCATTTTATAAAATATCATTATAGCTAAATGCCATAACTTTATAATCCGGGAGGGTCTGACCTCTGTGACCTCTAAGACCCTGAGAATGAAGTGAATGCTGTACTGATATACAGCTGCATTCTCCTCCTGCACAGCAGTACTCCCAACCACCAACAATGCAGAGAACTGCAAGCCGGCCCTATTCACTTGAATAAAAAGTATGCTGTACAGTGGGGGCCAAGGCGCTGCTCTCAAGGGGATATCTGTGAAGAGGACATAGTGCTAAACCGGCAATTTATTCTCTTTGTTCAGTCACAGATCTTGAGCCCCAACTGATCATACAGTAATAGCTTATCCTTGCATCCCTCATAGGATGGGAATTTCTTTCAGGATTAGCAGCTAGCTACATGTTTTCAAATGGATTAATGGCTATATAATTTACCTACAAAACTACACTGCTATGCATATAGATTGTTAATGGCTGCACAGTTGCTGCAGAATTGTGTGTCCCTTAACTATTTAAAAAACACCTTTCTGGCCACTCTTTGGGGCATTTCTCTTAATGTCCACTCTTCAATGTCATTTTTTATTTAAACCAGAATAAAATTAAATGTTAAGTATATTTTTAGAGGGGTTGTTCTTTTTTTTAACAAAAAAAAGTATCTGCTGGTCAGGAAGGGTTAAAGGGGTTTTCTCACTACAAGGATTGCTTTTTATGCTAAAGATCTTGCAAAAACAAGTCACTTTGCAATATATGTCCATTAACAGTATCCTACCTATTCCTAGATATCCCCTCTTGTGCTTCTACTGCAGCCTAGTGAAAGCCAGTAAACATGCCCTGGAATTCAAAGTGAAACCAAGAAAACAGGACTGAGGTAAGATGAATCAATGTAGTGAGACAACCCCTTTAATATTGAAATATCAATGTCACCTGTGAAGCCCGCCCTTTTCCATACTGTAGCTGCATCCAGTAATCCCTGCCAATGACCTCATGTTCACTGGCCATGGGACACTGTGGCCAGTCACTGGTCTTTGTAGCTTCTTCCTGTGTGAATGGCATGTGACTGAGGCCAGTGACTGGCTGAGTATCATGAGACTAATGGTGTCATGGGCAGGAAGCATCAGTGGTATTGGGATAGAGCAAGCTTTACTGCTAAATTAAGGTTTTTTTTGACCAAGAGTTTTTAAAAAAAATAAATAAATAAAATAATGGACAAACACTTTAATATATTTGTATAAATTTAAAATGTATGACATAGCCAATAGAGCTTTAGTGGATACCCAGAGGATAATTCTTTGTGCAATATAGTTTTGTTAGGAGTGCAGCTAGAAATGATCAGACCCTATAACAAAATAAGATAGGCTTCCGCCGCCTAATGGCAAGTAATGGAAATAGCACCATAAGTTGCAATAATTAAAGTTATGAATAAGGGTATGTTCACATGGCGTTTTGTGGCACTAATGTACCCATTGCAATTTGTCAGGTATTTTAGAAGTATGCACTGGCCATCACGTACCTCTATGCCCTGTGCTGACTCCCGTAGACATTTACTCTCCCCATTCACTTTCCGTAAGTGCAGGGAAGAAGTGACGTCACTTAATTCTCCCGGCACGTAATACGCGTTGGGAAAAACGTTGGGTAATCATACTGTAGCTCTCAATCAGAACATACCCTAACAGCGCCATATGTCAAAGAACCCAGATAATGGTAGAATCAACTTGTTATTCCCTAGAAAAGGAACAAAGTTGCACCTCAGTGGGCCTCATCATAGTGGTGTTCCCATATCATACATTCATGGCACATCGATAGAATATGTTATCAATGTGTGATAGGTGCGGGCTCCACCTCTTGTACCAAAACCTAGCTGGGAAATCAGCCAACTAAAGTCTCTGTTCAGAACAGAGAGTAGCTCACGTGAGATAGGAACACCTCTTCAACCTACGTACCCATAGCAGCTGCTATGACATTAGCTATACCCACGGTGGTGGTATTCTCTTTGAGTGTGTACATAACAAATGTATTTTAATATCCAGTGCAAAAACATTACAAAGCATCACTCAGACATGATTGTTACCCTTATTTTACTCAGCAAGAAAAGTCATGCAAAACATATTGTTTCTAAAAAATAATACATCTTTCAGTATTATGCTTTTGTTTAAAAAGAATCCCTAATACGCACCTGACCTAACTAACTAGGTACTAAGCATCCTGTTAAACAGTCATGGACAGTGGAACCGTACGACGATTAAGCTCGATTTCTCTAGAACATTCTTTCTTTTCGAATTTTTCTTAAAGCTAATGACTATGTGCGCGAATGAATATACGTTATCGCAAGTGTAGACATAAAAACGGGACGTATTTCTGAGACCCAGCATTTAATTCAGCAGTGAACAGGTTAAATATCATAGTCACCCCCCACTCCTCCCCCTTCCCTCCGTGAACTAAACAGATCAAACGCTGACCATATTAAATATGAAATAAATAATACAATAAATAATTATTTAAAAAAATAAAATTAAAAATGAAAACATTGCACGCAATATACTTATATATACTCTTTGCGAATAGGCTATTTTAGACCGTTAATGAGAGGAACAAGGCTCCCCCACCTTTCCCCTGCACTCACACTGTTGAATACGATGGCAGAAGATATCAAATCTTCTGCTCCTATTTTAAGGAGGCTAGAGGATTTTCCTTTACAGCAGAGACTTGCCACATTTGCTATGAATCTAGGACAGTGTTTGGGGGATGAATTAGAGATGTCAGTCGCATTTATCCTTATTGAAAGGGATATCATGGTCTGACTCATGCTCACAGTAGAGGTCAGTCTTGTTTCCCAAAATCTTTTAAAAAAATAAAAAAGTCTGTTATACCATAGTAACCGAGATAACTCTGCATGTCATATCCATATTCTCTGCTAAAATATCAGTGACTAGTTGAAGGTTACACAAATGGATAAATGAGAAGAATATTTGATACAATCATATTCTCATCTTTAGAGGGATATAGACTCTATCTGCCCATCACCTAATCCAGATTATGAAATGTTTTACTTCACTTTCGTTGGCAGGGACTTTAGACACTGTTACACTAAGAGAAGCTGGTAGATCACTGTCATGAAAGCTCGACTCTGGACATTTTAGACACCAAGTGGACATCTTATTGCAGTGATATCTATCAAAGTACCTACTGGGTAATGGGCTCGCCTTGAGATCAGATCGTCACTGAGGCCAAAGCATGACCTAAAATTGTTGTTCTCTTTATGTTTGGCTTTTTAGCAAGTCTATGGTCCTCGCAGTCAGTCCTGCCAGTCCAGCTGACCTCAGCACTGTTCAGTTGTCTGATGTAAAGCCCAGGACCAGATGACAAAGCAGACACATTGGAATCTAAATGTGAGATGGGTAACTACCATCAAGCCATTTGCTGCTAAATACGAAGCCGCTTTTTTGATCCATCATGATTTTGTTGGTTCCGAAGAGCTTCCACAGTTATCCATCCACAACTGGAGAACGATTGATGGACGACACATTAATTATCTGCATAGGGAAAGCAAGATAAACATGAATCATTGGCTCTTAGAAAAAATAGGTTTCCCGTTGTATTATTTCTTGAGCAACGCAGCGGTATCATTAGAATGCACCTTCTTACAATCGCTTTATTCAGCAGTGGGAAATCTTTCAGAAAGTCTTAGAAATTATAGAAAGGGTCTGAACTGAGGCCAATTGTTATGCTAAACTTTGCATCACGAGTTATTAAACTTGAACTCACTGTCTTTTAAGCCTTTTCAGAATTAGGTTCTTCTCCTTGCATTTTTTCTGTTCGTCTTGTAGTCAACAGCAACGATAGCTGGTCGAGGACATTTCAAGGATGCAAGCCATCTACTGGATGGAGGTGGGACAAGACAGGCTACCTGGAATACTTTGTGCCTATGGATCCATGAACCCAGCATGGTGTTAAGTCCAGAGACTGATGTTAGTTTGACATTTTTTTTTTGATGTTGCTTCCTTACAGCAGTAGCAGTATGTGGGTGGGGGGAGGTGAGGCAGAGGTGGTCATGGTCGTAATAGTGGTTCAGAAGTAGCTTCTCAGAAGCCCTGTCTCTTATTGACGGAATAAAGTTTATTGTTGGAGAGACTTTACCAGAAGCCTCTGCTCTCACAAACAGAAAGTGACGGACAGGAGACACAGGCTTTTCCAGAAGCCTCTGTATTTAGAAACAGAAAGTGACAATGGTTGATTCTTAAGAGGGCTTTCCCAGAAGCCTCAACTGTCATGGTCAGACTATGACTGAAGTTGATCTGTGATAGGCTTGCCCGGAAGCCTTTACTTTGACAAAGAGTGATAGATCCAGGGTACTTCCCAGAAGCCCCTACTTCCACTGGACAGAGAATGACAAACCGTTGCAGTGTTCTTCACGTGGTAGAGACCAATGCACAGAACCTTCTTCATGTGATTTCACAATTTAATGAGACATAACAAGAGATGGACAATGGCTTTTCCCAAAAGTCTTTGATGTTGCCAAATAGGGTTGGTGATTTGTACACAAGCCTTCAAAATGTTTGACCCCCCCCTAGGGATAGGAAATGCACCAGCTACTTTTCGAAAAAGGAGACCTGTAAGGTTCTTAACCACGTGCCATTGATGGTCAGATGATAACAGCTTGAGCTGCTGCCTTTCCTCTTCTTAGGGAAGAAGTAAGATTTATTTTTAAAACAAAAAGAGGGCATAATGTGGGGAGGAGGGGTGTGGATTGGCTGCAGTGGTCTTAGTGGAAAGTGGTGTTGGGGTCTCCTAACTTTTACTCCCTCGGCTGTGCTGTAAATTAAGCTGGTTCATCTGCGCTTCTTCTAGGCCATTCAATTATTTAAGACGAAGTTCATCCAGTTTTTTCCATAGCTCCTGACGTTCTTTGTCTCGTTTTATTTCCCTGTAGGGTAAAGGGGACAGGTATGAAGTGACTGCAATATCTTTATTATAAGCATACAAACTATATGTGTTGCAGCATACAAGTCGTGAAACATCTCCCCCACATTTTACAGACAGCAATTGTAGTTTAAGTGAAAATAAAGGAAAAAAAAATAAAGAATAAAAGAACTCTTCAATGTGTCTGGCAGCATAGGTTTTTTGTATTCAGGGCCGTGTTTCTTGTCTGCCTCTTCTCCTCCCCCTTCCCCCCTCCCCTCAGCACACAGACAGCTCTCCTCCTCCAACTGCAGTAACTTGCAGGGGGAAGGCGAGGGGGTTTGCTGCCAGGGTTAACCCTGTGTGTGCCTGCCTAGGTCTGCTGCAGGCTGCTCACTGCTGGATCAGCTGCATTGTGCTGTGGCCGAGCTCTTGCTGCTCCTCTCCACAGAGTCAGGAGACAGGAGAGGGCTGATCTGTGAGTGGCTATGGAGCCAGAGGTCTGTGAAGCTGTGTATGCTAATAGCAGAGCAGGGGGGGATGTAAGTATTCCTATACCCCCTGCTTAGCATACAAATCTCCACGGACATCTCAAGCAACAACAAAGAAACCCTGTCAGAACAGACACAGGGCAGCTATGAAGTGAGTTACTATAATCACAATGTGTCACTAATACCGCAGAGCAGGGAGGGATATGAAGTGTTCATATGCCCCCCTGATCGGTTCTATTAGTATAGTCAAAGCTCCACAGACACATCATGATTATAGTAACACACTTCACTGCTGTCACATCTACTGACCACAGATCAGCCTCACCTCTGCTCTCCTCAATCTGTGTAGAGAGCAGGAGGGAGCAGGCACACACAGGGTTAATCCAGGCAGCACAGAAGCCAGAGCCCTCCCCTACAGAAGCATACTGTGCTGGAGGGGCTCTGTGCTCTGACCTGTATTCAGAAGCTAATGAGTCACCAGCACTGATAGCCAGTGAGATAAAAATCAACAGGTTGGCTGATATAGTGATTTAAAGGGGTTTTTCCAGGAGGAGCCTTATCTGCTAAGAAGCAAATGTAAACAAGCCACGGAACTGAAAGAGAGAGAGACACACACAGCGAGAGCACAGAGCTGCATAAGGGATCGTGTGACATGTTCACTGAAATAATCAAACTACAACTTGTGGATTCTGTATACAAAAGACAACAGCTTTCTCCACAGCAGCTTGAAAGCTTCTTCGTGTTCTCTGTCATCAGATAAAGCAGGGATCTAATCACACTACAACTAGTTTATTCTGTATATAAAAGAAAACATATTTCTACCCCGGTGCCTTGAAAACTTCTGCAGCTCAGTCTCATCAGATAAGAAGCTTTCTCTGCGCAAGCCCGACCAGCAGACAGCAGCTCTTGTCAGGTCGTATCTAATAGAAGCTTTGAAGTAACCAAGGGCATGTAAGGCAGCCTGTAACTCTCTCAGGCTGCAATTTTTGTAACCACATATATTTAGAAAAGTGATTAAAAACCCATTTTGGAGGATCCCACGTCGACATTACATTGTGGCAAAACCCCTTTAAGAAGCTGATGCACTCCTACTACCAGGGATAACTCAAAATCAGTAGGAAATTTGTAATGAACATATATTGCAAAGCTGCTTGTTTTTTTAAAGATCTTTTAATTAAAACCCAATCATTGTAGCGAGACAACCCCTTTAATAAGATGTTTTACAAAGGGGTCCTTCATTGTTTCAGGCTCTATATCTCTCCATATGATTTCTACAGCAAGGACTTACTGTTGTCTGTCCAGCTTATAAGATGCTGTGAGCTCATCAAACAGCTTCCCATTCATCTCCATGAAGGTCTTGAGCACATTGTAAATCAAAGAGACAATTGTCCTAGAAACACAAACAAAAGAGAAAAGAGTAAGACCATGGATCTAATTGTAAAGCAGAACACATTTGGCCATATGTATGAAAACTGTCTAGCCTTAAAGGGGTTTTGCCAGGAAGTGATTGTAAGCTCTTGCGAGCAGGGCCCTCACACCTTGTGTCTCACCTGTAAGTAGCTTTCACGGTGTAATGTCTGTTTTTTGTCTGTAATTATACCCTCTAGATTGTAAAGTGCTGCGAAATTTGTTGGCGCTATATAAATAAAGATTATTATTATTATTAAGTGATTTCCTCACCTGACTGAACTGTTCTCTTGAGCCTTGAAAAAAGGTGCGTTGTGTTCCTGAGTTTAAAAAAATAAGTGCCTCCTCCATGATGTCATCGCACCACCTCCCATGCCCACTCCTGAGACTGATATTCAGTCTCTGTAGTTGAGCAAACATTGTTTGGCTAAACCTCAGGGGATAACTGTATTGTGCACAAGCTCTAAGGATTTTGTGTTCCCCCTCTTATCTGCTCAGGAGAGAAGATAAGATCCAAGCAGGCAGCATTCACGAACTGCTGCAGGGGGGAGGGAGACGGACTGAGCAGGGAGCGTCTGCATATTTACTCAGATAATTACATTACAATCAGCGGATTGTCTATACAGCAGACACAGACTTTGTTCTCCCCCCTCCTTTCAAAGCTTGTTCATGTGCCCTGCTATCAGATAAGAAGTGCAAACAACGCAAGCTCAGCCAGATCAGCTTCTGGTTGTGTCTAATGTAAACAATCAGGAAACTAAGGGCATCTACGCCAGGCTGCAGCCATCACCGGCTACACTTTTTTAAATCAAATATATTTAGAAAAGTGATTAAATACCAGTTTTGGAGGATCCCAAGTCAACATTAGATCATGGAAAAACCCCTTTAAGACTGTCTTTGTTGCCCATAGCAACACATTAGAAATTCGCTTTCATTTCATATAGTACTCTGGAAAAATAAAAACTGAGCTCTGATCGGTTGCTATGGGCAACAAAGACAGTTTTACTGCTAGATAGTTTTCATACAAAAGCGCCGTCATTGCTTGCTACAAGATTAATGCTGACTAGAAATAACATTAATCTAGCCTGCCTATGCTGTATATGGCTGTCCTCTATGTATAAATAGGGATACACTGTACTCATAGCACTTCTTACCCTTCGTCTCACCCATACACCCTAATTGATTGTAAGCTCTTGCGAGCAGGGCCCTCACACCTTGTGTCTCATCTGTAAGTCGCTTTTTATTGTGCAATGTCTGTCTTTTAGTCTGTACCTACACCCTCCAAATTGTAAAGTACTGTGGAATATGTTTACGTTATATAAATAAAGATTATTATTATTATTATTATGGGCTTTATAAACATAAGACCTCATGCCTACTAGGATATTATGGGCCACATGAAAACTGTCAAGGTCTAAAACTCACTTTGTAGCCCATAGCATCCAATCAGAGCGCCCCTTTCATTTCATATAGTGCTCTGGAAAAATGAGAGGGGTGCTCTGATTGGTTGCTATGGGCAACAAAGTGACTATTAGACCTGGACAGTTTTCATACATGTGGCCCTATGACTTTAAATCTTCTGCTGTAATAGGGCTCCAACTGTCTATGGGTCCATACTGTACCCCCGGCTGTCTCTAATTTTATATATAAACTTATAGAGGTATTTTTTAAAATCTCTGACTATTGAACAAACACCCCGGTTTGAAGGCCTTACTGGAAGAAAAACCACAATTAATCCGGGACCAGGAAAACAGGAACCTGTTATGGAAAGTCTTTTTTTTGTCCCACTTTTCCATTCTATTGGGCCCCCTTAAGGAAACCAAATGTAATATTGCTGACAAGTTCTATAATAACCCAAGTATAAATGCAATGTATGTCTATAAGAGAAACTTTATACCACTCTTTGCTTGTGGTCCAAAACTTACTGATTCCAATGTTCTTTGGAGACCTGGTAGAGGGTGCCAAATATCAGAGGCAGGATGGTGTGACAATTCTCCTCTATCAGACTGAGGATATACTCATTGTTCCAGAAATACAGAGCCCGCTCTGCAACCTGAGAGATAATATTAGGAGATATAACTACATGATAATGTAAAAGATACAAAGTTAAAAAGCAAATAAGAGTAATAACTCAAAAGGCAAACAAAGAGAGAACTAAGGATATTCCATTTTATTGTTAATACACACTTGACGAGAATTCATTCCGCCATAAAACTTCTCTTTATTTCCATAATGACATATTAAAAGCATGAAACAGAAAATGTAAGAGAGCTAATATATATATATATATATACACTCACCGGCCACTTTATTAGGTACACCTGTCCAACTGCTCTTAAACACTTAATTTCTAATCAGCCAATCACATGGCGGGAACTCAGTGCATTTAGCATGTAGACATGGGCAAGACAATCCCCCGCATTTCCCAAACCGAAAACAAAAGGGGGAAGAAAGGTGATTGATGCCTTTGAACGTGGCATGGTTTTTTGGGTGCCAAAAGGGCTGGCCCCTGATATTTAAAGAAACTCTGATTTTCCGGGGTTTTTATCACGCACAACCATCTCTGGGGTTTAAAGAAAATGGTCCGAAAAAAAAAAACATCCAGTGAGGGGCATTTCCTGTGGGCGGAAATGCCTTTTTTATCCCAAAGGGGTTAAAAGGGGAAATGGGCAGACTGGTTTCAAAGCTGATAGAAAGGCAACAGTGACCAAATAGCCACCCTTAAAAACCAAGTAGCAAAGAGCACCCTCAAAACGCCATTTAGGCAAATTTGAGGCAGAGGGCTACAGCACAGAAAAACCCAACCCCGGGGTGCCACCCCCTTTTCAGCTAAGAACGGGAAAACGAGGCCCCCAAATTTTTCCCCCCAGCTCATCGAAATTGGACATTAAAGTTTGGGAAAAAAACGTTCCCCGGCCCCTGATGAGTCCCGTTTTCTGCTGCGACATGGAAAGGGTGGGGTCAAAATTTGGCGAAAACCCCAACATAAAGAAAGGATCCATCCTCCCTTTGTATCAAGGGTTTAAAGGCTTTTGGTGGGGGGTTGTCATGGGGGGGGAATATTTTCTTGGGCCCCTTTTTTGGGCCCCTTGGTACCAATTGAGCATCTTTTCAACCCCCCCTTTTTTTGGAAATTTCCTTTATGCCAAACCGAAAAATTAGGCATTTCGGGGAAAAGGGGGGTTTTCCAAAAACCCCGGAACTAAAATGGTTTCCTAAATAAATGGCCGGTAAAAAAGGAAAAATATAATTTTTTATAATTGTAAAATTAAATAAATTAAAAAATTATACAAAAACAACAACTTTAATCTAAAACCTTTCCCAAAAACCCTCAACCCAAACCCCCAACCCTTTCGATTTTTTCCCCTCCCCAATCCTATTTTTTTATATTTTTTGGGGTTGGGTGGGGGTTGGGGTCAGATTTAGGGTTTGGGAAAAAAAGGGGTCAGGGGTTTGGGTGGGTTTGGGATTGGGGGTTTAAGTTGGGTTGGGGTTAGGTCACGGTGGGGGTTAAAGGGTTTAATTTTGGGTATTTTTAAAGGGTTTGAGGAAAGGTTTTTTTTTGAAAATTGGGGTTGGGGGTTGGGGTTTGGGGGGTTAAGGGTGGGGTTTTAGGGAAGGATAAAAAATTTCAAAAATTAAAAAAAAACAAAAAATGTATTTAAAACGACCAAGAAACAGAAATCCTATGGGGATTGTACTCAAGTAAAACGCCTCGAGAATTGACAAGGAAAACCACATTTTTTCGGTGGGGGGGTTTTAAAATTAAAAATTTCAATTTTAATTCCCTCAACAAACTTTTTGGGCACTTATTTAGATTTTTCTTCCCCAATTTAAAAACCCCCAAAAAATAACTTAAAAATCATATGGGTAAAAAATACCCTAAGGGTTTTGGCAGGGGGCCAAGGGGGAACCTTGGACTTTCGACCATTTTTGTAGCTACACAGCAAGCTACGACCCTTCTTTTTATACCCTTTTATTTATAACCATTTTAACATTTTCAACAATTTTTCTAATAAAAAAAAATATTTATCCCTTTGGAAAAAGCGGCCCCTAAAGACACAGCGGGCGTTTTGGGTTTAAAAAAGGGGTTTCCCCGATTTTAAAAAACCCGGGGAAAATGGTTCAATAACATCCAAAATCTCTTCCAACTCTCCGAGGAACATCACCTGTCAGAAGATACTATGAATTAGATTGCTAGCACTAGTTATTGCTGAAGAGGTCACAGTAAAATGGTAACAGAGTACAGGTTGGGCTTTGTAAAATTGCCATACCAGGTCACTAACTGTAACATATAGGAGTAGTGACAGGGTGGTGTGTGTGAACTACATACAATCAAAACGCTCTCTTGTACAAGGAATAATATAACATTACAGAATAGCTAGACTGGGTTGGGTCGATTTTCCTTCACTGAGAAACAGTCATTACAATAATTATATTTTAGCAATAACAAGGAACTAATATGATGGTTACATGTAAACTCATGCCGTGTGTAATAATGTAATATATGATTACATATTTTTACCAAAGGGGTGGTAGTAGGTCTATTGGCACATATTGTTGTAATGGCTGTTTGCCCTCTACATTAGACACTACAAGATGAAAGAAGATTTATACCTCACCATCCATGATAATTGTAGCTTATGTAGATAAGAATGTAGAAACTGTCAATATCCCATATGTAATCAAGCCAGTAATAATGAATCACCAGGATCAGGACTCTAAATAATATGTTTAGCTTCTGTACCTCTTTGTGGCATTATTTGTGACTGAAGGTATACACGCAATGCTATGTCCCAGTGTTTCATAATAATGACATTTCCTGATCTGTGCTTAAAGGGATATTCTCATCTAATTGATAAGTTTTAAACATGTAGGCAAAGGTAAATTAACATTTTTGATAAATACATTTCTGTTCTGATTTTGCTTCATTTCAAAGATACAGCAGGTTATCCTGCTTGTTTACAAATGGTATCCTAGGTTACAGAGCACTTCCATGTTAAAGCAGTGTCATGCAATGCAATGTCATTCGCTGCTATGTATTGTCAGCAGGAAGGTGGGTGGCCCATTTTGCGGGAGAGCGCTTCTCAGTCTCTGCACTCTGTTAATGATGGCTACAGGTATTAGCCTTGTGCTGTCCTATCAATGCTACACAGAACATAGTGGCTGTAGCCAGCACTGTACCAATGTTTCTATAAGTAATTTCCATAGTAGCATAGGACACATACAAGTTCGAACCAATAGCACAATGACATAAACATAAAAACATTGACCTGAACTGTTAATCAGCAGAGCCTGTAGGACCCACAAAGTACGGGAGGTGAGGCAGGTAGTAACAGACAGCGCAGTGATAGACAGGTAAGGGAAATCAAAAGATTGGAAAACACTTAAGTCATGATACAGGGGCATTGTGTGGCTTAAACGGGTGTTTTCGCCATGCTGTTTCACAGAGTCTGCTCTTCACAGCCAGCTTCAGGCTCACACCTTCTGGTTAGGCTGTGGGTGGTTCTACAGCAGTGATTGGCATTTCACCTCTGCTCATTTTAGCTGAGCCTGTTAGAGGGACATTCGTGATGGAGATGTCTAAGCACCAGGGCACAAGGCTACAGAGCTCTAAAAGGTTGAAGCTTGACAGTAAGAAACATAAAGAAGTTCCTGTGTTGTTGATAAGACACAATAGGGAATTAAATCACCATCCTGGCCAGGGCTCTAGAGCAGAGAGAGGTGGTCAATAACCTATGGAAGCTTAAGTACACAAGCAGGAGATAAGAACTGCTCTAGCTCTGAAGTGAAGCAAAATCAGAATAGCAATGTATATGGTAATAGTGTTGCCTGCATGTTTAAAACTAATCATTGAACTTGGAATACCAACTGCCATAACTCTCTTGGGCATGGAGTTCACTAGAGCTTCACAGGTTGCCACTCCTCTGAATCTTCCACTTCTTAATGACGACATTACAGAGCTGGTGGATGTTAGAGACCTCGCAGTCCTCCACCTTCTGTTTCATATGTTCAGTAGGGTTTAGGTCTGGAGACCTGCTTGGCCAGTCCAGCACTTTTACCCTCATTTTCTTAAGCAAGGCATTGGTCGTCTTGGTGGTATGTTTGGGGTGGTTATCATGTTAGAATACTGCCTGTTGGCCTAGTTTCTGAAGGTAGCGAGATCATGCTCTGCTTCAGTATGTCACAGTACTTGTTGGCATTCATGGTTCCTTCAATCAACTTTAGCTAACCACAGCCAGAAGCCCAAACCATGACCCTCCCAACAGCATGTTTGCCTGTAGGCAAAACACTTTTTTCTTTATACTTCTCACCTGGTTGCCACCACACATGCTTGATACCATCTGAACCAAATAAGTTCATCCGGTAACCCATATCCTTAGTCTGCTTGTTTTCAGCAAACTGTTTGAGAGCTTTCTTGTACATCATCTTTAGAAGAGGCTTCCTTCTGGGACAACAGCCATGAAGACCAATTTGATGCAGTGTGTGGTGTATGGTTTGAATACTGACAGGCTGTCCCCTTACTCCTGTAACCTCTGCAGTGATGCTGGCAGCACTCATATGTCTATTTTGAAAAGAATCTCTGGATATGACACTGACCATGTGCACTCAACTTCTTTGGTCGATCATGGAGAGGCCTTTTCTGAGTGTAACCTTGTTTAACTGCTGTATGGTCTTGGCCACCCTGCTACAGCTCAGTTTGAGGTTGTTGGCAATCTTCTAATAGCCTAGAAAACTTTATGTAGAGCAGCAATAATTTTTTTTCAGATCCTCAGACAGTTCTTTGCTTTGTGGTACCATGTTAAATTTCCAGTGACCAGTATGAAAAACCTAAGACCTTGTAAAACTAACAAGTCACATGACACTATGGTGGGAAAATGGCAAATTGGGCACAAAATTAAAATATTGACACTGTGGGGACTAGCGGTCACAGAGGTAGGCACAAACGGGAGGGGTTTTGCAACGAAAAAAATATAGGGTTTTATTTTAGAAGACCCAAAACACAAAAAAAAAACAAACGGGGGCAGTCTTATGTCATAGGTTTCATCAGCCCTTTTAACTGCAGACAAAAACATTCATATCTTCAGATAAAAAGGCACACGGTTATACTCCACGTGGGCAGGTAAAGTCTTGGGAAGCGGGACCTCTTGGTCGGGGTTCAACGGTCGGTGCAGGCCCTTCCCTGCTAAGCCTTTGGAGAAATTATTTGCCTAAAATCAGCACCGGGTTGACTCTTTGGTCTCTTTGCAAGGTTTTAAAAGGCCTAGGGTCCGGTAAACCCTGGGGGGGAGCTAAAAACCCCCTTTCCACCCACGTAAGTTTTCGAAAAAAAGCCCCCAATAAGCGCGCAGCGCTTACAAAAAATACCCAAAACATCTAAGAAAACCTTTTGGTTATTAACTATATGTGTTTTTTCCCCACCAAAGGTCCGGGTTTCCCTTGGTGGGCCCACTGGCAGTTTCCGGCTGTCCTTAGACTTTTGAAAAGGCGGGGATGTACCACTGGTTTTGGTTTCCCTGGAACTTCCCTACTATTTGTCCATCTCCCGGGAAAAATTATTTCCACCCACTATCTTTACTGTGGTTGTTTTCAATCCCCCCCCCTCTGCCAAGGCCCGGGGATTGGGGTACTTGAACTCCCCCAAAACAGTGGATTTTTTGAAAAAGGCATCAGCATTTATTATGATGTTTCCCCCCTGTGTTCTCCCAAAAATTTAAAATCCTGAGTGCAGGAACCATCTTGTCCCCCTTGGTTATTGCCTTGTTTCGGTAAACCATTTAAACGGGGCATGATCTGTCACCAATGAACTTTCTCCCTGCCAAAATAGTACCTCCAAGATTCCAAAGCCCCTTTATCGCCGACCCCCCTTTTACTATCGATGTTCCTTTCACAGGACGTGAGCTTCCCTATTTAAAAATTTGTTGGGTGTCCTACCATTCCCCTTGTGACATGACTGCCCCCAAACCAACCTTGAGGCTCTGTCTGGATAAAAACTCCTTAGTAAAGCCCGGTTTCCACTAATATGGCTGCTACAGGGGTTTTTTTTTTAGGGCCTAAAAATTATTTCTCTGCCCCCTCAGACCATTTCCATACCCCCTTCCTCCCTTTTGTTAGGCAGTCAGCGGGGCTGCAACTGAAGCAAAAGTTCGGCACAAACCTGCGTTGATGTACCCAAAACAATCCCCAGGAATGCCTCACCTGCTTTTTTGAAAGGGGGTTGGGGCCCACCCTTGAATTGCCTTACTTTATTTATTTGGGGTCTTTTTGTGCCCTACCACAATATACCCCAATTTATCGGGCTTTTTCCCAGCCCAATGGGCATTTTTGGGTTCCCGAAAACCCGCTTCCGGGGGGGGGTGCGTTGAGAATGCTGTAACGGGCTGAGAGGGACTCCTTCAGTACTGAAAATGACTATTGTCTAGATGGGCAGTGGTCCCTGGTAGGGGGGTTTTTAAAATTTATTATTGCCTCTGAAATGAGTGGGGCCCCCTGAAACCCCGAAAGGCTCTGGTGTAGTGGTTTAGCCCCTCGGGAGTGGAGGAAGGCGTTTTCTCTTTGGGGCCTCTTTGACAGGGGAAATCTGCGTAACCTTTGTAGGTCCAGGTTTTTGTACCGGGGCCCCAGTCCAATAGTTCATCCCCCGGGGACATCGGATAGGAATCCCACTTAGATCCCTCATTGATTCGGCGGAAATGTTGCAGAACCGCCAAAGTAATTTGGCTTAGGCACCAAACAAGGGGGTAGCCCACCGCTTTTGGTTATTCAATGACCCCCAGGGCAAAAAGGCCCCTTACTCCTAGAAACTGCTGTCCCGACTTCGGGGATTCGGTAGGGTTTGACATGAACTTTTCCCCGGGTCTGTACATTTTCCTTTGTGTACACTTTCAGTAGTGCCGGGAAGGTCAGTGAAATGTCCCTGTTACGCTGTAAAAACTCCCAGGTCTCCTGTTTTGGAGTTTGGACAGGGCGTCCCCTATGAAACTTCCTGATTCTGACTGTGCTTCCATTGGGGCTTCAGGGAACACTGCTAGGGCCTCTCTTTCATGCCACGGCTTTTTTAAAAATTTTGTGGTTGTTGAAAAGGTTTTCTTTTCCCTGGGATTTTTTTATAATTTACTTCCAACTCTTCCCCTTATAAGGTCCTCCCATTTACCCGGAATTTAACCTCGACGTGGGAACCGGACCCAATACGCGGTCCCCCAGGGTTTTTAAACTCCCTAACCTGGGCCCTTTGTATCCCGCTCTGTGACCCCTGGGCCCCTCCGCAGGGGGCCCTTCACAATGGGCATTATCAGGATGTGATCCTCCCATCTGGGCAAAGTTTTTACAACACTTTTATGGGGGTAGCCCCCTTTTTCCCATGTCTCTTTGGCGATGTCCGGGAATCCCCCTAGGGTGTCCCCATAAAACAATTCAACAGGGGGAACCCCCGTGGGGATTGGGGGAACCTCTTGTAAAGAAAAGAAGTTGGCAGAAAAACAATCCCAGTCCTCCACCCTTTTCTACACCTTTTCGCCCCCCTTCGGGGTTTTTTTAAACCCTTTCGACAAACCCGTCAGTTTGGGTGATACCCCAGGGGTCCTCAGTTGTTTAATGTGCGTAGTCTAACGGCCCTTCATACCCTGAAATGAAGGGTGTCCCCTGGGTTGAGGATTTCCTTTGGAAAAACCCGTTTAGAGAAGACCTGCATCAACTTGGGAATACATTTGAGGACATATTTTTAGGGGAAAATGGCCTTGGATACTGGTAGGTAATCTGTATGATAGAAATGTATGGGGGCCCCCGGGCCAAATTGAAAAGGGCCCTACGAGACCCATACGATTGTTCAAATGGCACCTCGATAATGGGGAGGGAATAACGGGCTCCTGAATGGGACATAGGCGGTGAGTTTGGCACGGGGGGCAGGATTTAAGAAATTTGGGAAAATCTCTTGATGAAACCCCCGGGCATTTAAAAACCCTTTTTTAAAACCCCCTCTTGTGTTTTTTCCCCCCCCAAGTGCCCCCCTCACATGACTGTGAGTATTCCAGTTCCATCCCCTTAAGGGAAGGCACCAACAGTTTTTTTCCAATTTTTCCCCCGTTCTCTACAACCCCATACGCAATTATTCTGTACCCCAAAAAATGCGGAAACTTTTTTGCCGTCTGGGTCTTGCGGAATCATTTAGTACCCTTACCTTGGGCCCTGCATTCTTTAGGGTGAGGTCTCGCAACTGAGCCGTGCCAAAATTTCTCGCGTGGGCACTTCCAGTTTGGTATATTTTTCTCAGAGGCGGCAACTCTTCCTCCCTCTGAAAAAAGTAAGGGAAGTTATGAGTAATTTGTGGTACCCCTACGTATATTGAACTCCTCTGTGGGGAACTGGACTGAGGGGTTGGGGGGCTCATGGCCCCCACGCCCCTTGGGGGTTTTTGGAAAAAGTTCCAGAACAGGGGGAAGTCCCCTTCCAGGTTAGGGGATGTAGTAATCAGTTATGTGCCCCCCTCATGGTCAGAGTCCCCCCCAAACAGTTCAATAGTCACTGTCGCCCGTGGGTAGTGTTTGTGTCCCATGAATGCGACCCCCCCCCCTGTTTTTCCGGGGGTAACCCGGTCATGCGGAAAGGCAGTCGCAAGAGGGTAACTAGGCTGCCAGAGTCCAACAGGGCCCCCACATGACCCCATACCTGGGAAAGGCTTCCCGAGGGCCTGGGTTGGCTGGGGGCAAAGCATACAGGGGGGTGAGCAAAAATGGAGAGGGAGGGTGCACCCCAAATTCCCTAGGTCCCCCTGTGGGGACAGTGTGCTGCATATGCCCCCCTTGTTGGCATTCCAACAGCGCACTTCTGCTCGGCCACCCCGGGGTTTTTTTTAAGGGGGTGAAAGTACCTTTCTGGGCCACCAACCTCTTCTTTTGGGTGACCCCCCCGACTCCCCGGGCTCCGGTCCGGTTCCCCTGGTCGTCCGGGAAGTTTTAGCTTTGGGCCCCTGGGAGCGATCCCCGGAGTGCCCCGTGGACTGTTGGGTTATTTCGGGCGCCAGGTTAGGACTCTGCGTGGGTTTTTACCCCTCCAGGGGCAATTTTAGTGGTCCAGGTCTTGGGGTCTCCCGGGAACCCAACGAGCAGCTCTGTGGTAGCCATTGCGTAGCGGGGCCATGGTCCGGTTACGATGGGGATGGACTCGCACCTCAGGTTGCAGCCATTTTCGCAAAAAGGTGTAGAAAATCAAAAAAGTTTTGGGAGCGGGGGGGCTTTTGCTTTTTAAACTGCCCAAACATGGACTCTACGAGGCCCCCAAGTAGGGTGACTCCCCCTGGCCATAATTCTCTGCCCTTTAGGAGGTCTAGTCCTTTGGGTTGCCGTTAGTGAGGTCAAAGTAGACCTTTTTGCGGCTCCCCGATCAAATGGGCGCCGAACTTCCGTCCAGACGGCACCGGGGTTTCTCTCTTTCCGCCGCTTCAAAAACCCCCAGATACCTCCCCGTCATCCTAGGGGTATTTCTGCAAAGGGCGTGTATGCCCCTTTTTTCTGTGACAGCCCCCGAAAAAATTCCGTTCCCCTGGGCAGAAACATTTACTCTGGGTGCTGAATCTGTTCCAGAAAGGGTTTAGTTTCTTGTGGTTGGATTGGCCTGCCCAGGTGTTGCTAGTTCCTCCATTGGGGGATTGGTTAGGCAGGAATGCAGAAGCCTTTTCCCAGGACATCAGTTTTAAAAACGGATATAAAGTAAAAAAGTATGCAGCGTTACCCTTAGCAACCGTGCCCCTAGCAAAACCTCCCCATATGTGGGATAGGGTTTAAGGGGGGGGTAGGCACCAAAAAGGGGGTGGTTTTAACGAAAAATTTTAGGGTTTTATTTTAGAAGCACCAAAACAGAAAAAATACAAAAAGGCAGTTTATGTATAGGCTTACTAGCCGTTTAAAATGGGACAAAAAACATATTTTACTTGCAGATCAAAAAAGGGACACGGTTTATACTCCACCGGTGGGAGGGAAAGTTCTGGGGAAAAGACCCCCTTGGCTGGGTTTTAAAGGTCGGTAGCAGGCTCCCTTTGCTAAAGACGTCTGGAGAAAAGATCCTGACTCAAAACGCACCAGGTTGACTTCTCTTGGTTCCTTTCTGACGGCTTTAAAAGGCCTAGGGGTACCGGTAAACCTGGAGGAGGGGGGGAACGGCCCCCCAACCCCGCTACAGCCATTCGAAAAAAACAGCCCCTAAACTGGAGCAGCTTTCTAAAAAACCTAAATATTAAGTAACCTTGGTTACTTAAACTATATGCTGTTTTTTTTCCCCCGCCAAGGGCTGGGCTTGGTGGGGCCCCCCAGTGAGTTTCCTGCTGTCCTTCAGACTTTTGAAAAGGCCCGGGGTGTACCACTGGATGGTTTCCCTGGAACTTCCCACTATTTGTACCCTCCCCCCCGTCAATATCTTCCATCCACTATCTTTCCTGCTGGTTGCTTACAACACTTTGGGCAAAATTTGTCCATTTTACTTGGGGTGCATGATTTTGTTGCCCTTTTTTTGTGGCTGTGGGGAGTTATTTGTGGGGGAAAAAAATTTACATGTTAAAAAAGAGTACTGATACATTGTATCAAAAAGCAATTTCAGTGTTGTTCCTGAAAAAGATATATATTAAAGAAATTGTGAGGGGTGTATTCACTTCTTTGAGATATTGTATATTTAAGTCAGAAAATCCAAAAACAATGTTTGGGAGTGGGAGTGTGTCCCGAAAAAAATTAAATTTTTTTTCCTTATTATCTTATTTTCCAATAGTTAGAAGATAATGTATACTGAGAAAATTAATAGCTGGCATCATCCCACGTGTAACTTTGGCAGAGTATTTTTTTTTATATCCATAATAAATGTTGTATGTCCAATAAATGTTCTTGGGTAATAAATAAGGGGTTCACATTATTAAATGGCCCTTCAGAATAAGGGGAAAGTGAAAACAAGAACTTTGCAAAAAATGTATTAGAAACTGTCTTGTTTTAAAAAAGTTTCCTTATCTTCGTTTTCTGTAAACAAACTTCTCCAGTGCTGGTCTGAAAGTCGGATCCCACCTCCTTGCATTTCATTAGCTGAGGGCTCTAATAATTTACATTCTGTTCGGCCCTGGAGCTTGCATTCCTGCCTCTCCCTCAGAATTAAGGGCCGTTCACACGGCTTATTGCAGGGACGGATTTCAGCCATATTATGCGCCATTCTCCGCTGCAATATGGCTGGAATCTGTCCCAGCCATTACGGTAATCCACAGTTCTCATAGAGAACAGTGGATTCCGTCTCTCCTCCCCGCTTGGCCAATACGCCGGGCGGGGAGAATGTGACATGTTCATTATCCCGGCGGGATACGCGCCGTGGATAATGAAAGTCTATGGGACCGGCGGGCAGTGCCCCGGCCCCTTACTCAAGCCGTAATTGCGGGCGAAATCCGTCTTGCAATTATGGCTTGAATAAGCCGTGTGAACTGGGCCATAGGGGCCGACAACAATTTCACTCTATACAGCTAGCTGCCTCCTCATTGACACTGCAGCTGTCTCTATAATCAGAAAACAGCAGAATTGTGCCACGGTGCCTTAATGCTCCTGTGTGTAAGGGGCTAACAAAAATTTCACTCTATACAGCTAACTGCTGCTCATTGACACTGCAGCTACTGCTACAATCAGAAAACAGCAGAATTGTGCGTCGGTATCTTATGTAAACATTAAGGGAGACGGATCTGTGCTCTGGATGGATTTAACTGTAGCAAACTTCGAGCTGTGAGACATCAGTGCTGAGTTCATAGAAGACTGTTTAGACTGAATGCAGGCCTGTGGTATGTAAACAGCTCTTACAAAATAAGACTGCATAGGGAGAGGACAGTGATATGTGGAGGAGGGGACACATTGGAGCCAGCATGAACAGTGAAGAGGGGATGATGTCATACACTTCAGTTAAGAAACACCCAGCTGGGAGGGGAAGAAGCGCCCCTGGATTTCAGGAAGTGAGAGCATCAAGCTTCAAGAGAACAGCCCAAATGAAGAAGCGATACATCCCCTTTAATTATACAAGTTATATACCGGTCAGTTAAAAATTGTTACAATAAAGTCTACTTTTAGCAGTCTCTGGAATACAACAGGAAAGCCAAGCTAGCAAAAGTAGTTTCCATGGATATCAGGGTTGCTAAGGAACGTCAAATATTCACAAGATATCAGCACTATAGGAAGAATAGTTGTGTTATCAACTGACACTTCCACATAAAATCAGAGTAATTGATTTATTATATAACATATGTGAATTCTGAGCAGCATCCAGAATCCTGCATAATGACACTACCCTGTCTGTGTCCAACAACTTTGACTAACTTTTTTCCACTGCAACGTTCAATAGGTGCTTTCAAAATATGACAGATAAAACAAAATCTATTCTAAACACTAAATAAAAAAAAGATAAAAATATAATTGCATCAATTCCTCCCTTAATATATTAAACTGTGAAAAAATACTATACGAGTCCCAGCAGATCAGACATTTCCCCTTCCTCCTCTTCATTGTATCCTGCTTGGCTATAAAACAACTGGCTGCAGAAGGAGCCTCCCCCCACTACTAAATCTGCAATATGAGGCAAAAAAGTTGAGCCCTGTTCCTTAGCCATGGCTTATCCCTCAGGCATCATTGAAACAGATCGGGAGAAACTAATTCCTGAGTTCTCTGCTAGACTGTTTTAGCAGCTGAAGAGCATCCTGTAGACTTACAAACACAGGGAAACTTTACTTACTATAAGAAAAATAGGAAAGTCCACCCTGGACTCATAGTGTAATAATAATAAAAAAAACTTATTCCAAACAAAGTAAAATAATAACAAAAACAAAGTCCATAGATAAAAGCAGTCACTACATATAAGGTATGTGAAGAGAGCAACCTAACCTACGCATTTCGAACAAACGTTCTTACGAGAGACGAGCGAATTTCTCAAAAATTCGATTCAACCGATTTGCCGAATTTCTCCCCAAAATTCGGTTCGTTCAGAATTAATTCACGATGAATTGCGTTAAAAAAAACAGCTATTTCCTGGCTGCAGAGAGCCTTTAGGGTGTTGTAGAACATTGTGCCATGCAGAAATGCATAGAGAGTGTGGTTTGGTATTGAAACAATGCTGTGTCTTAGTATGACACGCAGTTGACAGGCGCCGCTCTTAGAATCACTTCACACTTCACTTATCTGGGCAGTTACAGGGTCAAAACTGACCAAATAACTGAAGTAGGAACGCAACTTGACAGGGTAATGTCAGCGCCAGCTAGAAAGAACGGAGCTGAGGGCCAAGATCCTATTATAGCGTTAAAGAGCACACTCCTTTTACACCGACATCAGATGATTCCACAGATTATGACAGAACCTGTTCTGTAAAACGCTGAAACATGTTGATTCCCACAGAAAGAATGGAGAGGGTGTTGGCAGTAATTTTGCGTTGATGTCACTGATCATTTTGCCCTTCCTTTGATCCGTTAGTCTTAATAATCTATCAGCATTGCTAAAGCCAAAAAGAAACAGGAGTTGATCCAAAACAGAGATGACAAGTAAATGGAATATTTGCATGTCTTCTGTGTTCCCTAAAGAGTGAACTAGATGGATTTCAGACGGGTGTAGTGCAGAAATACACACACTGGATTTGACACAGAGTTTCCCACAATAAGTGAAAAATTAACTTTTTGCCATAGATTTCAATATCTCTACAGAGTGAACTGGATGGATTTCAGATGTGTGTAGGGCAGAAATACATTCACTGGATTTGACACAAAGTTCCCCACAATAAGTGAAAAAATTAACTCTTTGCCACAGATTGCAATATCCCAAATTAAAAAAATGTCAGATACAGGTGTGTATACGACCCACACCTGTGTATTTGTAAGGTATTTCACCCCAGTAATTCTAAAATCGGAAGTATTTTACACAGAGTGCAATCTATTGCTGCTACAGAGAGATGCTTGTGCATACGAGACACAGTGACAAGTGGCAGAAATTAACATGGCTGCCCTATTTATAGGGCTGGGACATAACAGAAGCTGGCTGGCTGCTGATTGGCTGCATGTCTGCACATGTCATTGAGGGCGTTCCTTTCTTCTTCCTATAGTTCTTTGCACCATGTCACACCATGTGCTCGCGCCCATTATAGACTTTGGCTTTGTTCAGAATAAAATTTTTCCTGAAATTCTAAACGAATTTGCTCATCTCTAATTCTTACTCATAGTCATAAAAACATTTGTTTGAAATGTGTGAATAGGTTGCTCTCTCTTTCCATACCTTGTATGTAGTGACTGTTTTATCTATGGACTTTGTTCTTCTTATTATTATATTTTTCTATTGTTACACTATAATTGTGGACTTTCTTATTTTCTTCTGTTCATTTTGTTTTCCTTATGAAACTTAACTTACTGTTAATTTCTATGATTCATATCTAGGTCCAGGGTTACTTTAATGATTTAATCATTTCCCACCATTTGACTTACATTTACATCATAACATTGGGAAGGAATTATGGAGCAGGCTCTCGAGCTGAGCCAGTTCCATATATCAGTGATGCCAACTGTTAGCTACAGCCGGCGTCCGCTTCCAGTGTCCAGGACTAGAGATAACTCAGATCCTGACCATTAAACTACTTGGATTCTGCAGTGTACACGATTGTGACATGTAGGCAAATATGCAAAAGGGCCTTACAGATTATTTCTCCCACTGATTCAATTACATGGTGTTGAGAGACTATCATGGCAATGGGGTTTTATAGGCGAAGCATAACTGTTTGACATTTTGCAATACGTTATTGATCGTGCCACTTAGTGGTCAAGTACTCTAGGGGGACTAAAAATAGAAGATAAAAAAATTAAGTTTTAAAAATAGAAAAATATTGAAAAATATTGAAAGTTTAAAACACCTCCATTTTCTATTTTGCAAATCAAG
Organism: Phyllomedusa bahiana; assembly: GCA_025379985.1. Lineage (NCBI taxonomy): Eukaryota > Metazoa > Chordata > Amphibia > Anura > Hylidae > Phyllomedusa > Phyllomedusa bahiana. The sequence continues at coordinate 113,874 of JAODAL010001224.1, read as the reverse complement.
AAGAAACTATGACCCTCATTTATCAAAATTGTCTAGCAGTAAGCCTGTCTTTGTTGCCCATAACAACCAATCAGAGCTCAGCTTTTATTTTTCCAGAGAAGTTTAAAAAAATGAAAACTGAGCTTTGATTGGCTGCTATGGACAAAAAGGATAGTCTTACTGTTTGACAGTGTTGATAAATGAGGTCCAAAAGAATTCAACAGTTGCTTGCGACTAGTGTTGAGCGATTATTATCGACAAAGTTGAAATCGGCACAGTTTTTATGTTGATCGAAATTTTTAGGTCATGCGATAATTTAGGTTAAAATCTGTGCATAATCTATTTAGATCGCGCCATTTTCGGCGCTTCCTGTCATTTTGGCGGCCAGCAAATCAGCTTACAGAATAGAGCAGGGTGAGATGTGTGTGCGATGTCATGACTGGGATGTGTATGGTTGCGATTGGCTGGAAAAATCACATGACCTCGTTTTACATAGAACAGCGTTTCCTGTTCAGCCTCAGTGTCTCTCAGCATCTCAGAGCAGAAGGACGTGCACTCTGCTTGTGTCCAAACAGCTCAGCGAAAATAATCTATTTTTTCACAGAGAAAGCTCTACTGTTAGCTGTGATCCTTACAATTTAGTTAGATTAGAGATTGGAAGAGTTTATTGTAGTTTGGTTAGAGAATTTTAAAGGAGCATCTACCGCTGTAAAGTCACTGAGGGGAGCAGAGGGGGGGGGGGGGGGCCCGCGGGCGAACACAGACAAGCTCTATAAAGAATACTGGATAAAGTTCACCAAGACTTAGTGTAGACATTGCACTGCAATAGCTTTATTATTAACAGTTTTCTATTGAAATATTTCCTGGATATTGGGCAGCCTGAACTTATATTAGGATACACATCTTTTCTAGTAACTGCAGGTCTCTTTGTTAGGTGCAAAAATACACTTTAATTATCAGTATACATTTCAGATAGGTGTTCATTTTCAATTTTGCCCATTCCACCTTTGTTCATATATCCACCTTGCAGTTAAAATTAGAATTTTTACCCAGCAACTTATTTTGTAGTGGCACCAGTTTGATAGAGTTGCGCAAAAAATAGCCTTGTATATATTCGAATTACATTACAGATACGTGTTTTTTGCACTTTTGCCCAGTCCAGATTTGTTGATAGAGCACCTTGCAGTTAAATTTGAATCCAGCAATTGTGTAGTTACCACAGGTGAATTGATTAGGTGCCAAAAAATACCTTTTATTATCCGAACTACATTACCAGATACAGTGTATTTTTGCACTTTGCACCATTTACAGTTACAGATTTGTTGATTGATAGAGCCACCTTGCAGTTAAATTTGAATCCAGCAATTGTGTAGTTACCACAGGTGAATTGATAGGTGCCAAAAATACCTTTTATTATCGAATACATTACAGATACGTGTTTTTTCACTTTGGCGCACTACAGCTTTGTTCATTGAGGCACCTTGCACTTAAATGTGAATACAGCAATTTTGTAGTCACCACAGGTGATTGATAGGTGCCAAAAAATACCTTTTATTATCCGAATACATTACAGACACGTGTTTTTTCACTTTGGCGCAGGCCAGCTTTGTTGATAGATCTACTTTGCAGTTAAATTTGAATACAGCAATTTTGTAGTCACCACAGGTGAATTGAAAGGTGCAAAAAATACCTTTTAATATCCGTATACATTTCAGACAGGTGGTTTTTTTCACTGTTGGTAAGTCAAGCTTTGTGGAGAGATCTACTTTGCAGTTACATTTGAATCCAGCAATTTTGTTTTGATTTGGGGATTGGAATAGCTGTGATTTGCCGTTCTTTTAATAAGAGGACTTTCCAAAACTCTTCCATACCTTCTCAAACTTTTATATTTCTGAACATGGAGCGAAATTCAGGTTGTAAGCGAGCAAAAAGGGGGGTAGGACATGGAGGTAGAGGTACGAGAGAAGGTGCTCCTTCCAGTGCTGGCGACAACACGCATGCCAGCGGATCGTCAGTTGCAGGACCGTCAGGCCTGTCATCGCTGGGTCAGGGCCCTGTGAATCTCAGTAACGAACAGCGTCGCCAATCTGTCCTTCAGTGGTTAATGCAACCTGCATCAAGCAGTCTTACCTCCTCGTCCTCCCAGTCACGGCCACAAATGTCGTCATCAGCATCACCAGCATCCGTCCAACATGAAATAGCCCAAATGTCAACTCGTGTACCCACCACTGTGGATAATCTATTTTCTGAAGGACCTCTTTGATGACAAATGTGGTTGGGGTCAGCAAGGCATTTTAAAAGATCAAGAGGCCAAAGAGGATGATTTTCTCTGCTCTGATGCCCAGTTACTGATGCCATCAGAGGAGGAGAAGGAAGCCGGTCAATTGGCAAAAATCCCGGGCGGTCGGCAACACCTTGCAGTCCCTCTTGCTTGTAGCCCGCTGCTCCTGGTAAAGAATGTCAGGACAACGAAGTCACCTGTGTTGATGATGATGATGACGACATTGCGGATCCAACGTGGTCTTTTTTCAGCAGAATTTGCTTGCGAGCAGCTTCATCACTGGACGAGGAGGAAAGACGATGGAGGTAGTGTCAGTACGGGTTCCGCCTCAAAAAGGGAGTACGGCGGTCGCAGAATTCCGCTGATATGATTCCGCCAGCCACGGTCAGTGCAAACTCCGCTCCTCGCTTATCGCCGTCAAAAAGGTCCAGGACCTCTCAAGCCTGGGCCTTCTTTGAGCAAGCCTGATTCACCCGCGATGTATATGCCGCTTGCCGTAAACGCATAATAAGCAAGAACCTTAGTGGTTACACCATCAACTGTTAAGTCACATGCAGCAATGCATGAGTTGAAATGGAGGTAACACTTAGCCAAAAAGCAGACCGACGCCGGCCTCAACCACTGTCACACCCTCTGTCTCACCTCCTCCTCCGCCACCACCAAGCGTTCCTCAGCTGCCCATGTCTCTCAGAGTCATGATCAGGGATCAGCCTCAGCTTCAGCCTCCACCCTTGCCCGAGTACCACCAGCACCACCAGAGACCCATCCTACCCCTTCTCCTCCCGCCAGTTTGATGACCTGCACGCCGTACAGAGGCCAGTCTAGCAGCCAGCTTCTGTCTTCCAGGTTTGGGAGCAGAAGAAACACTTTAACCAAAAACCATCCCAAAAGCCAAAAGCTGAATGTCGGCATTGCAGGCTTTTGGCCTTGGAAATGTTTGCCTTTCCGTCTGGTGGACACAGATGGGTTCCCGCCACGTCATGTCCCTTGCCTGCCCCAATACCAGATGCTGAACAGGCATTTCTTTGCCAGAAAAGCCGTCCCTGCCCTGGCCAGCCACGTGTCATCTAAAATTTCAAGCGCGTTGTTCTGCATCTGTGGCCGGAAAAGTCCATCTGACACACCGACACATGGACTAGTAAGCACGGCCAAGGCCGCTATATCTCTGTGACAGCTCACTGGGTGAGCTGGGTGGATGATCTCTGGGGGTGACGGGTGGCTCTCAGGCTCAGCGCACGCTCTTCAAAACCGCAGGGATGGTGCAGGGTTCTTTCCCCCAAGGTCCTCTGGTGGCATCACGTGCCCAGAGAAAGACCAGGCCGTGTTGAAATAATCTGTCTTGGAGACCGCCAACACACAGGTCAGGAGCTGTGGACGGCTCTCCGCAACGAGACCGAGCGCTGGCTGGGCGCCAAGAACCTTGTGCCAGGCAAGGTGGTGTGCGATAACGGGCTAAATCTGCTGGCCGCCCTTAAAATTGGTAGGCTGGAGCACAACCATTGAATGGCACATGTCATGAACCTTGTCGTCAGAAATTTCTAAAGAGCTACCCGGGGTCTGGACTGCCTGCTGAGGAAGGCTCGAAGTCTCAGTTCGCACTTCCGCCGTTCGCACCCTGCTTCGTTCCACCTGGCTGCGTTGCAGCGTCAGCTCGGCCTCCCCGTCAACCGTCTCATTGTTGACGTGGCAACACGCTGGAATTCCACCCTCCACATGCTCCAGCGATTATGGCAGCAGCGCAATGCCATTACGCAGTACGAAGTGACACATGGCCTGACAAGCAGCGGTGCGGACCTCGGGGTGTTGAGCCACCGAGAGTGGAGGCAGGTGAAAGAGCTCTGCACCATCCTTGCCAGTTTTGAAGAAGCCACCAAAATGGTCAGTGCGGACGATGTTCTTGTCAGCATGAGCATTGTGGTGATCTTAGTTCTGGAACGATCGTTGGACACTCTGAAACAACATGTCCCGCCAGCGGACACGGAGCCTTTCTCAAATCCACAAGGCCCGACAGTTTCACAATTTCATCGGTCTTCATTAGGCAGTGGTTCGGGGTCCAGGGCAAGTGCAAGGTGGCGCATCAGCTCTCAGAGAGCATCATCTCAGGCAAGTCAGGGCTGTGTTGAAGCTGTGCCGGAGAAAGCGAGGAGGAGGAGGAGGAGGAGGAGGAGGTATTCCTAGACACCGACGTTACCGACGTCCCTGCCTTGGAAAGAGGTTGGCGTGAATTTGAGGCGGAGGAGGAAGATGAGGAAGATCAGTTTGCTAGTGCCCCTCGACCCAGAGACTTGGGAAATCAAGGCTCCATCTCTCAAATGAGTGCTTGGATGCTCCATTTCCTCCAACATGATCCTCGCATTAAGGCCATCAAAATGAACAATAGTTACTGGATGGTCACCCTCCTGGATCCCAGGTACAAAACAAAACTCAGCACTTTCCTTCCACCCACCCAAATAGAGAGTAAAATGCAGGAAATGGAGACCGTGCTGATTGATCAACTGGAGACATCTGTTGCGTCTGCTTCATGTTTCCCAAATGTCACGGTGGAACAACATCAGCGACGTAACAGCAGAAGAGTGCCAAGTAGCCGTAGCGGCAGCAGCAGCAGGGAAGGTGGCAGAAGCCTAATGGGTGACCTCTGGCAATCTTTATTTACCACCTCACCAACGCATGCAATGCAGGGCACACATCCAACACACAGAGACCAGCTTAAGATCATGGTGCACGACTATCTGCGTCTCAACACCGATGTTTTTGTATGTGTTCCGGACCCAATAGACTTCTGGGTATCCAAAATGGACGAATGGCCCAGCTCGCTCGCCACGCCATAGAGGTGTTGTCCTGCCCAGCAGCCAGCGTCATACCTGAGCGGACCTTCAGCACAGCTGGAGGAGTCATTACAGACAAACGCATCCGGCTTTCCACAGATAATGTGGATCGTTTGACTTTCATCAAGATGAATCAGGCATGGATCTCTGATGATGTTGTGGCCCCAATTGCCGAGGTCACCGATTAGTTGCCGGTCTACTTCACATTCCTCTTCAAACAGAAATGGTCCTCTTGAAAACTTTTTTTTTAAAATGATCATTTCTTACTGCAATTTTTATTCTCTTTTCCCAACAGTTCATTTTGCTGGTTTTGCTGTGAGGAGACTGTAAAAGACAGCAAGGTTTCATGACAACACCGTATTCCATTTATCTATAGAAGTTTTCGCATTGTCAATGGTTTTGAGGTCATGTTGCTGTGAGATACAGCTATAATTATGGTCCTTTGGAACAGAAATGTGGCTTTTAAGTGGCATTTCTCCCTCACAATTTTTAATAGTGGCTGAGAAGTCATATTTATAATTTTTTGGGGTCATGTTGCTGTGAGATACAGCAATAATCATTTTCCTTTGGAACGGAAATGTGGCTTTTAAGTGGCATTTCTCCATCACAATTTTTAATAGTGGCAGAGAAGTCATATTTATAATTTTTTGGGGTTATGTTGCTGTGAGATACAGCAATAATCATGGTCCTTTGGAACAGAAATGTGGCTTCTAAGTGGCATTTCTCCCTCAACATTTTTAACAGTGGCTGAGAAGTCATTTTTATAATTTTTTGGGTCATGCTGCTTTGAAATGCAGCAATAACTACAGTGTCTATTATAAAAAAATGTTGTTTTACAGACATTTGTTCTTCGCAATTGTCGAAAGACGGCTCAAGGGTCATGCTTTGAATTTTTGGGGGCATTTTGCTGTGACATGCAGCTATACTACAGGTCCTATTATAAAAAAAAAATGTTGTTTCTAACAGACATTTGTTCTTCACAATTGTCAAGAGTGGCTCAAGGGTGATGGTGCTGTCAGAAACAGGAATAGGTAGGACACTGTTGATGGACACATATTGCAAAATGACTTGTTTTTGCAAGATCTTTAACATAGCTATCAATCCCTGTATTGCGACAACCCATTTAATACAATTAAAAAAGAGAAACAAAGACATGGTGGGATTCCATCCCATTTTAAAAATGTGTTTTCTAGAATTAAAATACTAAAAAACTTGCATGTACAAAATAGCTGGTTAAAAAAATTCCTCTGAATTGTACAAGGGAGGTACAGGAAAACTTGACCAGATGTAGGTTATTCAGAGGACATGGAGTATGGAGCACGGACAGAGAACAAAGTACAGAGACAATTTCCTCCAGCACGTTGAGTAAAATGAGAAAAAGAATGCCAAGAAAAAGGGCACCTGGGTGGAACAGGAGCGTTAACCACCAGTATTTCCAAGTGAAGCTCAATTGGTCCGCACTCATACGGAGGGGCAAGCGCTACCCAGGACAGGGACAGTATATGTCCAGTGAAACTAAAATGGTGGTTGAAAGACTCCTTTTTCCTTTTTAATCTGTGGGTCAGACAGGTTTAATGGTCATACTGTGGTACAGAACAGGTATAGTCAATGTCCAGTGAAACTAAAATGGTGGTTGAAAGACTCCTTTTCCCGGCACTTTTTAATTTGAGGGTCAGACAGGTTTAATGGTCATACTGCGGTCCAGGACAGGTATAGTTAATGTCCAGTTCAACTAAAATGGTGGTTGAAAGACTCCTTTTTCTTGCACTTTTTAATCTGTGGGTCAGACAGGTTTAATGGTCATACTGTGGTACAGAACAGGTATAGTCAATGTCCTGAAATTAAAATGGGGTTGAAGATCCTTTTTCGCACTTTTAATCTGGTATCAGTTTGGGTATGCTGTGGCCCGGACAGGTATAGTCAATGTCCAGTGAACAAATGTGTTGAAAGACTCCTTTTTCCGGCACTTTTTAATCTGGGGTCATGCAGGTTTGTGGTCATGCTGTGGCCCAATACAGGGATAGTCTATGTCCAGTGAAACTAAAATGGTGGTTGAAAGACTCCTTTTTCCGGCACTTTTTAAATCTGGGGGTCATGCAGGTTTGGGGCTCATGCTGCGTTCCAGGACAGGGATATTCAATGTCCAGTTCAAGTAAAATGATGGTTCAAATCATACTGCCTTCTGGCACTTTTTAATTTGTGGGTCATGCAGGTTTAAGGCTCATGCTGTGGTGCAAGACAGGGATAGTGAATGGTCTGTGTATTTTTTTCTGTGGCTTTTATAACCTAAGTGTGTTGCCTAAGATGTAGCATGTATCCATTTGACTGTTGTGGATGTTAATTCCAGCTTCTCCAGCCCTGTTTGGGAGTAAGAATGAAGGTGTTGTTGCTCTCCCATAGACTTTAATGGTCATCGCTCATAATCTACCATCGACCATCGAATATCTTGTCGATGATGGTCGGCTATCGACCATCGACCGATGTCACTGGCCAACGTAATCGCTCAACACTAGCATATACAGAACTGAAGAACCTATTTAGTAGCTCTTCCTTCTCCTGGTCCCCAGTCACCAGCTACCCATTACTGTTATTTAAGGGTCCTATATGCTCTGACTTTGGATTTTTGGCATTTATAACTGTAAAGAATTTCTTGGGGTTTGTCTTGCTGTCCTTGGTCACTTGCCTTTCATTTTTGCATTTTAGCTGATTTGATCATTTTTTTAAAAAAAAATTTTAAGTTCAAAGGCTGATGCTGAGCCCTCTGACTTATATTTTTTAATTGCCCTTTAATATTATTTATTGCCCTTTTAACAGAAGGTAGGAACCATATTGGATTTAGTTTTAATCGCCTATACTTGTTACCCATAGGAATACATTTTGCTATAAATTTCCCCAGAGTACATTTAAAGTACTGCCATTTGGCGTCTACCTCACTATTTGATTAGAGCTGCTCCCAGTCTATGTCATGTATTGTGGACCTCTATAAAGGGAAATTGGCCTTTTTGAAATTAAATGTTTTTGCCCTCCCGCTCTGTGTTTTTTTTTGTTTTCTGTTTTCTCTGTTACCTAGATTTTCAGAAACAGTGACTGCTACAACAAGTACTGCTTTGTTAGAAATTACAAGATCCAACACAGCCACACTTCTAGTGGGATCTTCCACAAACTGGCCAATAAAATTATCCTATAACAGGTTGAGGAACTTCCTCTCCTTTGCAATTGAAGCAGAACCGTGACCCAAGTCAATATCGGGGTAATTGAAGTTGCCCATTATTACCACTATACCCGCCAATGCTACCTGCTCAATTTGTTTATGCAGCCGATCCTCTACCTCCTCAGTCATGTCCGAGGGCTATAAATTACGCCAAAAATATTTTTTTTTGTGTTAACCTCCCATTTTATTTGCACCCACAAGGTTTCCACATCTTCACCATTTTCATCATATGAGTTGTAAGAATTAACTGACACCCACAGCGTATGGAGCCCGCTCTATAGCTCCTTACTGGCATTATGATGCAAGTTTATGTCACATGTCAATAAGGGGTCAATGCAATGTAAGTGATGTTGTTCACAATGGTATTATATTATCTTCCTTCTCAGTAACTCATGACCAAAAATATGTACTTTTGTCAATAATTGACTGTTCACCCTACAACTTCTAGGCAGAATGATCATTGAAATGCCCGATCTCTATTCATATTCTATTCTGCCTAATTCTTAATTAAGCTTTGTAACGAAAAAAATTTAACTTGTCCTTACGGCTTTAGGGAGAGAAAAATAAGAAACAATGACGGTAGTCTTTATTTTCCAGAAGCTGCTGCTAAATGTGAGAATTTATCAGTTGCACTATCCTACAGTAAAGCTGCTTTGCTGGATTGTTCAACTATGCACATTTACCTAAGCAAAGAGCCATTTTATGCTTAGCACATTGCCCATTGTACTGGTGATGTGTAATCATTTAGCTTCTTTAAAATGGTTTAAATGCCAACCTTAGCAGAGGTACTAGTTTTTTTATATTAGTTTTCTTAAATACAAGTCATTCATTCATGGATTAATTCTGAAGATTTTCTGATCACTATTTAGGATAAATATGTTTTTTGTTTGTTTGTCATTTACTGGATCAAAACAGTAGTAAGATTTTAGGCTGCATGTGCATTTTTACCTCCTTTGTACTATGTCTGCTGTATCTGTTTCTGTAACTATATCCTCTTGCTGGTGAGTGTTCATGGTCCCCTTCACCTTTATGTCAGTCTACATCCTGTGGTGCAAAGTATAGTCCCTGAAGGATAATAGCTAGGGATATCAGGTGACTAGTCTCTACAGAGACAAGGGTTTCTCCATCGGCCAGAAGCTCAGCCTCACATAATGTCAGTCCTCACCTAATAATAGTATCGGGAGTAAAAAGCAAGAAACAGTATAAACCGGATATTTGATATAACTGTGGTCCGGGATACATTTTGGGCAACTGGCTGCTGTAGCGGTCACTGCGTAGGAGGCCATTTTGGTAGAACTATTTGGTGGCTCTGAATATCACAACATGAGGCCCATTGTGCCGGGCAATATATGGTTGCTACTCTACCCGGATAAATTTAAGTTTTCCACAGGTAACCGTCACTGTGCCCACATTCTCACTCAAACACAACTGCATCTCATTCGGTCTTCTTAATAGGATCAGGACTGTGTCTGAAATCACCTTGTCGACATAAAAAAGAGTATTATGTTTGGCCTGCACAGGTGTGGCTATTACTGCAGATGTTGCTGTCTTTGCATCCTGTAGCTCTCTAGCTTTTAAAACATGACTCAGTTTGCCATTTTTCATTAGCACTGTTAAGGTTTTGAATGTCCCTCTGTATTCAGCCTGATTACATCTTGACTTACCTCTTTCTGGGTACAGGTCTTTGGCCAATACTTTAACAAACCTCGAATTACCTGCAAAAGACAAAAGAATGACAAATATATTTACAGTATCAGGCTTTTACTGTATTTTCTAATAGTTATTTGGGACATCCTAAATACCAGGGTGACCTGCTTACTGGAGCCCCTATAAAATGAGCACTTAACTGATAAAGGGCATGGTGCACCTTAGTAATAAGGAAAGATTAAGAGAATTAAACTTATTTAGTCTGTCTAGGTGTCTAGGTGTAGTACTGATAAATCTGCCTCAGTGTGTACTTGGGCACACCCCTGAAATCCTGAAAACCGGAACGATAACACCCAGCTGACAGATTCAGAGGAACAGCAAAACCCATAGATATAAGAGAAGATGCTTCAGAATTGTTATTTCACAGGAAACAACAGGTATTTACTAAAACCGACATATCAGGAGATGCTATTGGTCATAGACATACATTATAAAAACTGTGATGGCTATAAGCTCTTTCTGGAAACAATACTAAAAAAATACTAAAACATCCATTGGCTAAAACAATCATTCATTGTTATATTTTAGTTTTGAATGAAGTAATCTATTTTAAACTTTTATTTTATATGGAGACCTGGAGACTGATTTAAGGGGTTGTCTCACTACATTGATTCATGTTACCATAGTCCTGTTTTCTTGGCTTCACTTTGAATTCAGGGGCGTGTTTACTGGCTTCTTCTAGGCTACAGTAGAAGCCAGGTCTGTAGCTATAGCGACCAGCACTGGCAGCCTATCAGGAGAGATCAAAGAGGTCTGTAGCTATAGCGAATACAGGAGCTGATACAGCTATACAAGATGGGAAATCTCAGAATAGGTAGGACACTGTTAATGGACAAATATTGCAAAGTGAATTGTTTTTGCAAGATCTATAACATAAAAAGCAATCCTCGTAGTGAGACAACCCCTTTAAATGTGATAAAACACTGGTACTTACATGCTCTGTTAATGAGGAATCTTTTTCCAGGAACTGAACTGCACAGTAAGCAAGCTGAGGATAGAAAATATGAGCTGTTGTTAGTTTTAATTTGTAATAAAATGAATAATAATTTATACTCCACAGGATAAACAAATCAACATAATTACATTGTTAGAACATGCAGCACACCGTACATATAAACAATAATTTACATTCAAATAAGCCAATAATGAGCAATGCATTATGCAATGGATTCTTTCATAACGTGACCCTATATAAAACTACAGCTACTGGGAAGTAGAGTATGGATTTGTAAAGCTGTGTAAACGAGGCCATATCAGTGACCTCCCGCAAAGGAAACAGACAAGCAAGTTGTAACCACCTTCAGTAACAGGGAACAATGCATTGATCATATGGTAGCTCATCTCCATGAAATACTGGTGCCAGGACATATTACAATAACTTCTTAGCTATTCATGTTTCTTACCTGTGCATGGAATATAGAGAGGGATTTTGCAGAGTGCAGAGGTATCAATACTCGGACAAGAAATTGTTTGTGTTCAGATTTTAGAGGTAAAGCAAATCCATTGATGATACTGTGCAAGAGGAAGGAAAAAAATCAGTTTCTAATACTGAAACATGTATCCTTAGGGTAAGGATGAACCTGTCAGGACACTTCCAATGGAACCACAGTGTGAGCAATGTACTAATATTGAAGCAGTTGCCTGAACTGTCTGAGGCTGGCTGCACAATGTAAGGACTTTTATAGATAGCTGAAGGGTTATTGATTTCTCATTACAATTATAAGTTTGGGAGTTACATTATCCTTCTGACGGTTATGTATACAGGGTATGGTACTTGAAGGGTCTGTTCACACGGCGTAATAGCGGCCAGTACAGTACGTCCGCAATTACGCCGGGTGATTTGGGAGTCGTGCTGATCCCGCGTACTCCCGCAGCGCAGAGGAGCCGGCAGCCCGCCTGCCCAGTAGACATTCATCACTTGCAGCGCGTATTCGCCGCAAGTAATTGACATGTCACTTATCTCCCCGCACGTACAATACGATCATATTGTACGAGCCGGGAGAGGAGGCGTAATCCATAGTTCTCTATAATTATGGGGCTCATTTCCCCAGGTATTAAGCGCAGTACGCCACGAAATACGTGGCGAAATGCGCCCCAAAATAAGCCGTGTGGACATACCCTAAATAGTGGTGGTCTATAAATACTATCTCAGCCAAACTCAAATGTTAATGACCTGGACATAGGAAGATTACAATCATCTCAGATATTGCTTATCTAAGCAAGACTAAGATGATTAATAGAAAGCACAGGCAGGCTAAGAGTCCTTCAGGTACAAAATGAATCTATCATGTTTACACCTTTGTGGCACATACTGTAAATATGCCATAAATGATTGAAGGGACACTTCCATCAAAAGGCAGTATTTTTGTTAAAACCAGTACTTTTGGATAACTATTAAATTTTGAATTTTTATAACATTTTTATTTTTGCAGTTCTAAGCAATTAAAAATTACATATCAAATATTTTTGGCTGAGAAATAAAACTCATGAATGGCAGGGCAGACTGATCTCACTTTACAGTTGGTGCTGTTTATCTCTATCTAGTTTCATTACAGATAGTAGTTAATGACCTAATAATAATACGATTAGACTGCACCACAGGGATATACATAGCAATACATAAAAGGATAATGGGTTCATCTTTTCTGCACTGGGGAGGGGGTTTCTTCACACTAATTAGGTTATTTGTAATAAGAATTTTACCTCTCAGGCCACAGAAAGGACCATCAAGCAATCATCTCACTGATAGCACAGAGTACATAGAGGGAAGTCAGAGAGTAATATACATAGGGGAACGTTAAAAACAATAGATAGTCAATATGTGAAAAGAAAAATGTTGATAGTGTCCTTTAAGATGGGAATACTGCTTTGTGCAGGAACATGAAGAGACAAGTGGTCTCCGAGAGATATCTGAATGTATGTAAAGGTCACTGCTTGTGTGTATCACTTACCTGCCCAAGATTTCGAGAAGTTCAGCCACTCCATTAAACCGCTCTGTCTCATAGATAAATCTGCAGCATAAAATTAAAAAATGGAATTAGATACATGGAACAGAAGAACACCCTGTAAAACCAGTGTGATGTCATGGACTTTATGACCACAGTAAATTTACTGTAAAATCCTGGGAGCCCTGGGACAAGAGTATTGAAGTATAAAAATCCAGACCAGTAAAATGTTTGCTTGATCAATGCACATTGTCTGCTCAAGGGAACTATTTGGGATCTCATAACCTGAACCAGTTTATCAACCCTTTTTTTTGACATTGGGAAACCACAGAGGAGCAGAGCATGGAGTCTATGTCAGTTTATGTCCTTGCAGAAGATGTAGTAACATCCTTATGTTGCAGAAATGATTTCCAAATTGGAAATCAACCCTGTATTGTATAGGGGTAAAATTTACAGCAAATCAACAGTAAAATCCGCATGTAACATTTGGTATGTGGTGACATGGTAGCCCTGCTCAACATTTAGTAAGCAAATATTTTAATATGCTGACCCATTACAGAGTGGGCCTCCATTACAGGCTAGCAGCCAGGCAAGGGAGGGTGTAACCTACCTCTATTGTGATACCACCACCTGCGCCTTCCTCTTTACCTCTGGGTTGTGTCCAACTGGTCCACATGGAGAACTATGCAGAGCAGGGTAAATCTGGGTATAGATTCATTTTAAGGGGCCGTTCACACGGCTTATTTCGGCGCGGATTGGCGCCGTGCTTCGCGCCAGATTTGCGCTGCAGTACGGCGCCAATCCGTCGCAGTAATTACGGTAATCCACCATTCTCATAGAGAACAGTGGATTCCGTCGCTCCTCCCCGCTCGGTGAATCCGCCAGGCGGGGAGAAACTGACCTGCACATTATCCAGGAGCAATACGCACCGTGGAAAATGGAAGTCTATGGGGCCGGCGGGCTGTGCCCCCGCCCCGCCCCTTATTCAAGTCGGAATTGCGAGCGCAATCCGGCTCGCAATTCCGTCTTGAATAAGCCGTGTAAACATGGCCTAAGGGTCTAAAACTAGGGTCATTTTTGGGATCTGGATAAATTCTGGGGGTCTAAGCCTATGGTGTCAGTTACTGTTAGGGGTCTGAGGTTTGTATATATTTTGTGAGGGTTGAATCTGAGGTCTGAACGACTTTTGGAAGTTTCAGGTCTGGGGTCTGAATTCATTTTAAAGATCTAAATAAATTCTGGAGTCTGAGCCTTGGGTCTGAATTCATTTGGTCAGTGTCTGGCATTTACCACACATTACAACTAAAATGTTACTGGGGCAAGGTATAGGGAGAGAGTGAGTCACAAGTCATATTTTTTTCTATTGCTGGCTCATGCTATGTTAGACTGTGTTCTGTTCTATCCATTGCCCTCATATCAAATTGTCTGTGTGCCCAATGTCACATTTTGCTTTGCACGAATACATAAAGTGCCTATAATCAGCAAATGTAGGCAAGGAACTTTGCTGTTGTAGTAGACTGCAGTGCCATTTAGTGCATTTTTTCTGCTATTGGTAATAATATGCAATATAGCAATGCTATTCACTTAAATAGCAAAGTTCCAGATAGACATCTTTAAAATCACCACAGAGATCTTGATTTAGACATAGGGTAATCATAGACAACAGGAGGTATCAGAGATTTGAACACAGCACACAATCTTGTGTATAAATGTAGTCAGTACTATACCCTAATGCATGCTGTACAGTGCCCTGAATTTCCCTCTATATGCTTCCAGACAAGACTTTTTGGATAGAATCCTATGTGATGGAGTGATTTGTTAAGCATGATATAACTCTGCACAATACTGTATTGTGCTATGGGTATTATGTGCCACCCTATTGAGCATCTATGGGGCATCCTCAAATGGAAGGTGGAGGAGCACAAGATCTCTAACATCCACCAGCTCTGTGATGTCGCCATGGAGGAGTGGAAGAGAATTCCAGTGGCTGCAACCTGTAAAGCTCTAGTGACCTCCATAACCAAGAGAGTTAAGGCAGTGCTGGAAAATAATGGTGGCCACACAAAATATTGACACTTTGGGCAAAATTTGTCCATTTTCACTTAGGGATGTACTCACTTTTGTTGCCAGCGGTTTAGACAGTGATGGCTGTGTGCTGAGTTATTTTGAGGGCACACCAAATTTATACAAGCTGTACACTGACTACTTTACATTGTATCAAAGTGTCACATCTTCAGTGTTGTCCCATAAAAAGACATAACACTATGGGCTACATGTATGAAAACTGTCTAGGTCTAAGACTTTTTTTGTTGCACATAGCAACAAATCAATCAGAGCTTCCCTTTCATTTCATATAGTTTTCTGAAAAACTTAAAGGGGGGCTCTGATTTGTTGCTATGGGCAACAAAAAAAGTCTTAGACCTAGACAGTTTTCATACATGTCCCCCTATATTAAAAAAACTGTATGCATGTACTGCCCACTTTATGTACATACAAATATACAGATTTATAGTTCTTTATTTATAAAGAATTTTCTTTGGGGGAAGGGTGAGGTGTGCACCATTCCACTTTTTGCTTCAGGCAGTAGAGGGGCTAGGTGAACCATTTACTGTACCTGAGGAAGATATTGTTGCACTGTTTTCTGATATAAGCTCTGAGTCCCAGGAATTTTCCATAAACACGATGCAGAATGGTCTTTAAATATTCCCTCTCACGAGGGTCCTCACTGTCAAATAGTTCCAGTAGCTATAAAAATACAAAAGTTAATCAGAAAAGAAATAAGAATCCCTGCTTCTTTTACAGAGGCCAACTGAACATGTATTTAACACTTCATACGGATCTCTGGTGCTACACGGTTAGTTCGGTAGAACAGTGAGGGAAATACCAGATGTTGCTTCAGGAACACTAAGGGCATGTTCACACGGCTTACTTGGATGAGGTTTTGGACAAGGTTTCCGGAGCATTTCCTCACCCAAAACCTCGTCCAAAATGCTTCCAAAACGCTCCCAGTTCATTTGATTCCTATGCAAAACTTAATTTTAGTTCACACACGGAAGTTTTTACATGCTTCTTTGGAAAGTGTCATGTCAATTCTTGATGCGTGTTTTGGGCGCGGTTTTTGTCCTGGCTATAAATTTGTATGGGTGAAAATCTCCTCGAAAACCTGATCCAAAACCTCGCCGAGGAACGCCTTTAATACCTCTTCTGAAGAAGCGTGTTTCAGGCGAGGTTTTGATGTGGTTTTGGGCAAGGAAAAGCTCGAAAAACCTCGTCCAAAACCTTGTTCAAATAAGCCGTGTGAACATGCCCTAAGGGCGACATGTATCAACGGAGCTGCGCCAGTATTTTGGTGTCCTTTCAGCCCAAAAACTGGCGCAGTACTCTTTTCTAGATGTATGAGCATGCAGACTCCAAAAGTGGGCGCATTATGAGGCGCCCGCAGCACTTTGTAATGCGCTCAAGATGTGGGGGTGTTTTGGAGGTGTCACACCACAACTGTATGATTCAATACATTTATGACTGGAGAACATCAAAACTAGGAGCATGACTGCTGGGCCAGCCAGACAAAGTAAAAAGTGGTCTACCTGAGCCGGAGTTGTCGCAGTGGAACTAGAAAGCGCTAAATCAATGACCCGCAGTAGAACAGGTTCATAAATTCTGAGTTTGAGGTTGTGGACAGGTGTCTTTTATACTGATAACAAGTTCAACCAGGTGCCATTACTGCAGGCAATGAGTGGAGGACAGAGGAGCCTCTTAAAGAAGAAGTTACAGGTCTGTGAGAGCCAGAAATATTGCTTGTTTGTAGGTGACCAAAAACTTATTTTCCACCATAATTTGCAAATAAATTCTTTCCAAATCAGACAATGTGATTTTCTGGATTTGTTTCCTCACCTTGTCTCTCATAGTTGAGGTCTACCTATGATGTCAATTACATGCCTCTCTCATCTTTTTAAGTGGGAGAACTTAAGTGGGAGCCACAATTGGTGGCTGACTAAATACTTTTTTCCCATGTTTCTGTCTGTATAAGGCGGGTTAACAAGGAACATCAATATTAAATATGTTTACTATGATTATAGTAATTACAATCCGGTCAGCTTATGTTGTGAGCTCTGAGCATGGGCATAATTGTAGCCATGAAAAACAACCGTTCCCCTAAAAGATACAGGACCGGGGTAGTCCAAACAATAAATTCGTCAGCCATCCCAAAAAAAGATTTTTTCCTAAACAATTAATTGCAAATGGGGGATAGCCTAACATATATATGTTAGGCTATCCCCCTTTTGCAATTAATTGTTTAGGAAATAATTGTAGCCATACCAGATATAGCAGCTGTTATGGGGCCCAGAGGTTGAGGGGCCCCAGTCAGATCTGAGAAAGATATAGTTGTCACAATCTGCCTTGCATTGTGCTGCAACATGCCTTTTGACCCTCGCAGCAGCTGTGCTATGGAGAGTCAAGTGCTATCTATGTCTTCCAGCAGGGTAACAGTTAAGCACTAGGCTCTAACAGGCACAGCTACTCTTCATTAGTCACTGGGGGAACTATTTAGGCTTGCCTGTTTCCCTCAGGGTCTGAGATTTTGCTGTGCAGTGAAAGCTACTTCTTGCATTGCTTCTCTGGTCCCTGTGTTTGTTCTTGCCTGGACCTGACCTCTGCCTGTTTGCTGCTTTTGTTTGTTTGCCATCCATTGCTGTCCCCTGCCTGCTGATTGTCTGTTTATTTGTGGACTTTTATTTTGTCCCTCACGTCCCCAAGGATCCATTCCCCTGTTTTTGCGTTTTCTTTCTAGGACTGTTTGCATTTTTTTGTATGTGTATTTTTGCAGCAATAAAGTCCTTTTTCTGAAAGAACGTTCACAATAGTTTTGGAGAAAATAGGTAGTTGCTGGCATTCTGCTATCCAGCACTAGTATGTGGGGTCCCTGATATATGGTGGTATTATTTATACCATTGAGGGAGACCCATGTTATTTTGCTATGAAGCGTATTAATTCTGGTTACGCCCCTGGCTCTAAATATCGTACAGCAGTAGAGTTGCATGGCTTTCAACAGTGCTATGTAAGTAAGTTCACTTACCATAAGGACGAATTTCTGGTCCACATATCTCTTGGCCAGTGAAGGCTGGAAGTCCTGACTTTCCAGGAATCGGAGAAAGAATTCATATACCAGCTAGAGGTAGACATAAACACGATCAGATATGGAACAATCATAACTGGTACCAGTCATGGTTACACAATGCTATTTTTTGCTGTGCTGCAAGAGCAAGTGGGCAGCATGGCGGCTCAGTGATTGGTAGTATTTCTAGCAGAGCTGGGGCCTTGGGTTTAAATCTGACCATGGATTTTGTATGTTCTCCATTGTTTGTGTGGGTTTCCACTCCAAAAAATATACTGAAAGGTTAACTGGCTTCCTATGAAAAATGACCATTGAGTATGTCTGAAACCTAGAAATTAGATTGTTAGCGCCACTGGAGACAGGGACATGGATTGAGTTGCAATGCCAGCTATTGCCCAATGGTCAAGAATGTTGAGGTTTCCTCGTGACATCCCCTCTAAAGAGGTTTTGCAATAGTTTTAGAAATGTTATTACAACCTTCCACTGTGCCAGTACTTACCTCTCCCATTGCAGCCATTCCAGCACCACCAGTCCCTCACCGATGACATCTTGGCTCACGTGATGGTAACCTAATCATTGGCCTCGGTGGTCATGTGCCTTCATATCCGGCACCTAAGCACTGAGCCCTGCATGTGACAGCTGATGCCAGGGAGGGACTCACGAGGGACAATGGAGCTCCAGTGGCATTGGAATGATGGCAATGAGAGAGACAAGTGCTGGCTAGGTTTTTTTAGTCAAATGTTTTATTAAAGTTTATGAGAAATATAACAACATTTTTAGTTGCATTATTTTTATGTCAGTCATCACATCATATGAAAGGAATTGCAGTTTCATGATTGGTTCTACTATCCCACGGCAACCTAGGGAAAGAATGCACAAGAAACATATTCCAGAGAAATAAAAAAAATTCAACAACAAAACCCATAAATATCTCATATCTAAAATATGTCTATGTTGTCTCTTCCCACCAACCAACCGTCTCACCCAAGATTAGCAACTATGGCAGCAGCTAAAGAGAAATATTGTTGGGTATAACAGAAAAATGGAAAGCAGTGCAAGTAAATCATATCATGCTCTGCCCAATCTCATCACTGTGATATGCAGTGCAAGCTACTCCGATCGCCACAAAGAAAGTTTAATATATTGTGAATGGAGGATCTCCCAACAAGATACCATATGGTTAGTTGAAAATATTTGGGTATCAGGTTACGAAAAAAATAAGGGTAAAGACATGGGCGTAACAATAGCCATAGCAAACATAGCGACTTATATGTGGCCCAGAGGTTGAGGGGGGCCTACTCAGGTGCAAGAACATTGTTCCTTTTAGTAGGAAACAAGAAGTTGGTGGCTTTCTGCTCTCCAGCATGAATATAGGGGTTCCCTAATATATGACAGTATTATTTATACCTTTAATTATTGTTACCTACGCTGCTTTTTTTACTTTATTGTCATTTGTTGCTGGGCCCCTATCTCATTTTGCTATGGGGTCCTGTGAATTCTAGTTGTACCCCTGGTAAACTATTTTAGCGCACTAGGGAAGGTTGGGAAGTTTTTAAAAAGTATTGGAAACCCCCATCACTTACTATTATTATTTTTTTATTTCTCTTCAACATTCACAATTGAGCTTGATAGGCTTGTGCCTTTTTTCCACCATTCAGGTGTAAGAGAGCTAAGTTTGCCATTTGGCGCAATGAACACCAGCTCCCCCTGCACAGTTGGTATCGCCAACAGATGGAATCTTACCAGACTGTGATCTCTCTCTGACAAAGTAAAGGAAAACCTGTTCCCTGTAATACAGAGGTAAATCCTTTGATTTGCTAATGACATGTATGTGAGTAAAATCTTAAAATTTCATCTACTATACATTTTTTTGTGTGTGTGTAGTGGTGATAGGTACACTTTAAAGACTCCAGCTTCTGTACTTTTTCTAGCACAGAAAGAAGCAAAAATAGACTTAATATTGTGCATTTTGTCCTGACTGTAGAGGAAGTCTGGGAATGTGCAGGAAGTGTGTGTCTGGGCAGAAGTAGTAGATAAAAGGCAGGAGGCCAGACAGCTATTGTTATATGCTGCATCATTGTTATGAAAAGCCTAAAAACATAATGTTAGATTAGGTGTTCAGAAAAACTAAGAAATGAAATCATCAGCAACTTATTCACATATCAGTGCATCTGAGATGTCACATTAAACCTGTGCCCTGAATATGCTCATTCACATTTACCTGAAGGTGTGGCCAGGAAGGTTCAAAATTCGGCTCATCCTCCTCAGGGTCAAACTCTGGGTTGTCAGTTGGGGGCAGTGTTCGAAATATATTCACCGAAATCTTGGGAAAAAAAGCATTATATATTACTTGGATGAAATGACTGATTTTTATAAAAATTTATGTCCCACATAAACATTTTTATTCGCACTGTGGCAGAGTGGTTGGAAGAAGTATGTTTCTGCTCTAAACTGTATGAAGCAGAAAAAATGTTGTCTTTTGCTCTGTATTTTGAGTTGAATATGTGACGAAGAACCAGGATGGGAGAGGGGAAACAATCATCTCCACTCCAGATCTTGAGTTTGTTAGACTCATTAACTGCCACCGGTGACAATTCTTTAAAGGGATTGTATCATTTCATTAAATGGTCTTCAGAATAAGGGGGCAGTGAAAACAAGCAACTTTGCAATTGGATTTCATTAGCAAAGCTGCCTTGTTTTCACTGCCCTCTTATCTTCATTTTCTGTAAACAAACTTCCCCAGTGCTGGACAGATAGTCTGATCCCACCTCCTTGCATTTCATTAGCTGAGGGCTCTAATAATTTACATTTTGTTCGGCCCCCCACCGGCCATCTTCACTGAACTTGCATTCCCGCCTCTCACTCAGAATTAGGGGCCAACAACAATTTCACTCTATACAGCTAGCTGCCTCCTCATTGACACTGCAGCTGTCTCTTTAATCAGAAAACAGCAGAATTGTGCCACGGTGCCTTAATGCTCCTGCGTGTAAGGGGCCGACAAAAAGTTCACGCTATACAGCCAGCTGCTCCTCATTGACACTGCAGCTACTGCTACAATCAGAAAACAGCAGAATTGTGCGTCGTGCCTTATGTAAACATGAAGGGAGACGGATCTGTGCTCTGGATGGATTCAACTGTAGCACACCTCCAGCTGTGAGAGATCAGTGCTGAGTTCATAGAAGACTGTTTAGACTGAATGCAGGCCTGTGGTATGTAAACAGCTCTTACAAAATAAGACTGCATGGGGAGAGGACAGTGATATGTGGAGGGGGGGGACACACTGGAGCGAGCATGGATAGTGAAGGGGGGATGATGTCATCCCTATTCAGTTAAGAAACACAGAGCTGGGAGGGGAGGAAACTCCCCTTGATTTCAGGAAGTGAGAGCATCAAGCTTCAAGAGAACAGCCCAAATGAAGAAGCGATACATCCCCTTTAATTCCTTAAGAAGCAGATTTTGTTTTTTCGCCACGTTCGCTTTTTCCTTCCCAACTTCTTTTTTATTGTACTTTTAAGGTACCATTGACTATCATACTATATAATGTACAGGAAAACCCCAGAAAAAATTCTAAGTGGGGAATGTGAAAAAAACTTAACTACGCCATTTTTAATCAAGTTCACTCTTTGGTAGAAATGACGTGTTATATGTATTCCGCAGGTCGTTCCAATTCCAGCGATACCAAATTTGTAGAGTTTCCATTAGGTTTTAGTTTTAAAATTTGTGGTGCAGCACCATGTTCTCCAAACATTAATACTTTTGTTTTTTCATTGATGGACTAGTTTTTGTGTAATTTTTATTGATACCATTTTGCGACTTTTTGATCGCTTTTTATTCATATTTGTTAGGAGACTAAGGGTGACATGTATAATTTTTGCCGCCCAGGTGCGATTTTTTTGCGCGCATTAGTAGCGTAGAATGCGCCTGAATCTATGAACCTGTTCTACTGCAGGTTAAAGATTTAGCGCTTTCTAGCTACTAAGCGACAATTCTGGCTCAGGTAAATCACTTTTAAAATGGTCTACCTGTTCCAGCAGCAAATTGCCTGGATTTGCCAATAAACAGTCATAAATGTGTAGTTTTGTTACGGTTGTAGTGCGCCCCCCAATCTCAGGCGCATTACAAAGTGCCGTGCATGCTTTATTATGCGCCTAATACTGATTAAAAATCTAGTGAACAGGGCTGTGTCAGTTTTCGGGCCGTAAATACGCCACTTCTGCCGCAGCCCCGTACATACACGTCACCCTAAATGACCAAAAAAATGCAATTTAGGGTTGGGAATTTTTTTTCTTGTACAGTATAGTGTTTACCATACAGGATTAATGATGTTATATTTTAATAGATCAGACTTTTAAAGATGCAGCAATCATGTGTAACTTTTTACGTTTTTTTTAATTTGTAAAATGACAAAAGGGGGGTGTTTTGAACTTAATATTTTTTATTATTTATTTATAAATCTTTTTTTTTAATACATGTACGTATTCCCCTTAGGGCTTGTTCACAGGGCGTTTTGGATCCTCTTTACGGATCCGTTTTTCGCAGTTGAAAAGCGCATCCGGAAAGCGGATCCGCAAAACGCAGCATTGGATACTTTATTTGGATCCGTTTTCAATTGCGGTTTATGCATCCGCTTTCCGGATCCGTTTTTCCACAGAGCCAAAAATCTCTCTCTCTCTCTCTCTTCTCTCTCTCCCTCTCCCTCTCCCCTCTCTCTCTCCCTCTCCCCTTCTCTCCCCTCTCCCTCTCTCTCTCTCTCTCTCTCTCCTCCCCCTCCTCACTCTCTCTCTCTCTCTCCCTCTCTCCTCATGTCTGCCCCCCAGCCATCCTCATGTCGCCCCCCAATCCTCATGTCGCCCCCCAGCCATCCTCATGTCTGCCCCCCAGCCATCCTCATGTCTGCCCCCCAGCCATCCACATGTCTGCCGAGCCTCACCTGCACTGCCGCTCCCGCTGCCGCCGAGCCTCACCTGCGCTGCCGCTCCCGCTGCCTCCGAGCCTTACCTGCGCTGCCGCTCCCGCTGCCGCCGACCCTCACCTGCGCTGCCGCTCCCGCTGCCGCCGACCCTCACCTGCGCTGCCGCTCCCGCTGCTGCCGAGCCTCACCTGCGCTGCCGCACCCGCTGCCGCCGACCCTCACCTGCGCTGCTGCTCCTGCTGCCGCCGACCCTCACCTGCGCTGCCGCTCCCACTGCCGCCGCCGCCAGCGATCCCCGTCCAGCCTTCCAGTGCGCTTTTCGCATCCGCTTTGAGGATGCAAAGCGCAGCTGTTACGTACCGGGAGTGTGGACGCTTTTGGACAAGTGCCAAAAGCGGACTCCATATCTCCTATGGCGTTCAGTTGCGTAAAACGCAATAAGAATTGACACATGTCAATTCTTAAAGCGGATGCGAAAAGCGCATGCAGAAGAGCTCTCAAAAGCGCATCCCCTGATCTCCCGTGGGAAAAGCGATGCGCTTTTTGCCATTTAACTCAATGTTAATCACAACTGACAAGTGTTAGATCCGGTTTGCGGATCCGTAAAACGGATCATAAAAACGCCGTGTGAACAAGCCCTTAGACAACTAGGGGGCACAATCACTTGTACACTGTTCTGCATTATATATATAATGCAGAAGGGTGCCCCAAGATGCCGCTCCTATAACTTTCTGCCTATGAAGAAAAGGTGATCAAAAAGTCGCAAAATGGTAACAATAAAAATTACACAAATAGCCTGGGGTTTATGTTGTGAATATTGTACACTGACCTGTTGCTGTGTTCTGAATGAAGAATAAAGCTGGCTTAGGTCAGTTTTAAACCAACACTGTAGTTGATATGTATTGATGTGCCATAATTTGTCTTACCCTACAATACATAACTTTTAAACTTCTAAATATTCTATTATACTATAGAATACTATAGTTAGCCCTTTCATTTCCAAAGGTGTGTATAATACATCATGGGTGGAGGTTGTTTCAAAATGCTAGTTCACAGAGACTCAGGCAGCTTCAGAATAACACTTCCTGGTCAGACTGTGGGTAGTTCTATAGCAGTGATTAGCAGATGAGCTCTGCTATTCCTTGCTGAGCCTGTTACAGTGACATGAGTTCAGAAAGTTTGTTAACTGAAGTGCACAAGGCTACAGAGCTCTAAAGAGTTAAAGTTTGTCAGTAACAATGATAAACAAGCTCCTTTGCTGGAGATTACACTCAACAGGAAGTAACATCTCCATCCCGTGGCAGCTAGAGCAATGAGAGTAGCGAGAGATGGTCAATAACTTAGGGAAGCTTGTGTACACAAGCAGGAGATAAGAATTACTCTTGCTCTGAAAGGAGGCAAAATCAGAACAGCAATGTATTTGGTAATAGTCTATTTACTTTAGCCTACATCACTGTGGTGAGAGAACCCCATTAAGGGCTAATATTGGTATTTTTGAGAGGTCTAGTGGTGAGCTCCTCACTCAAGAGAAGGAGAAGCAATCAATAAACACTCACAGTTCAGTGCTTTGCAGTGTCATGAACACTTTACTTTCAAGAGCTACTATGTGCTTGGTAATTACAGTACATGAAACATACATACAAAATATTGGACAAGCTTAATATAGCAGTTGGGCCCGGGGTCTGTATCAATAACCTTTGCACCATTGATATGATGTTTCAGTATGTGGTCCAAGTGGCAAGGGCACAACGGTACCCATGCTCAATGACACAGTCCTGCACCAGGGTCCAATGGCCTCAAGCTGTCTCTCACACACTAGGGTCTCATCTCTTTTGACAAGAGCTTTCATCATACATGCCAACTCTCCCGCTTTTGGCGGGGATTCCCGCTAATGGGGGACCCCCCGCCCTCCCGGCAGAGTTGGCATTCCTCCCGCCGCCAGCAGGCAGCGGGGGTTCTTTAACTGACCGCGGCGCGAGAGTAGCGCTGGTGCGCTACTCTGGCGCTGCCGGGCCGTTCCCACAGACGGGTGAAGCGGTCGCTGACCCGCCCGGCGCGTCTCACTGTGCAGGGAGGAGGCACAAGGGATCGTTCCCCTCCTCCCTTCTCCCCCTGTATGTACAGCGCCGGTGTTGTGCTGTACATACAGATCAGCGTCGCAGGGGGAGTGACGCGCGGCAGCCCTCACTCCCCCTGCGACGTTGAGTCGGTCGGCCGGGAGATGTCCGGGGCTCGCCGCGCTGCAGGGAGCCTGGTGAGGTAAGTGACTTTTATTATTTTATTTTTATCAGCTATAGGGGGGCACTACCTGTCTATCAAAGGGGGGCATCTCCCTGGCTAAAAAGGGGGCAACTACCTGGCTTCTAAAGGGGGCAACTACCTGGCTACTAAAGGGGGCAACTACCTGACTACTAAAGGGGGCAACTACCAGATAACAAATGGGGGCAACTACCTGGCTACTAAAGGGGGCAACTACCTGGCTAACAAATGGGGGCAACTACCTGGCTAACAAATGGGGGCAACTACCTGGCAAAACAAAGGGGGCATCTACCTGGCTAACAAAGGGGGCACTACCTGTCTAACAAAGGGGGCATCTACCTGACTACAAAGGGCGGCATCTACCTGGCTACAAGGGGGCATCTACCTGGCTAGAAGGGGGCATCTACTTGGCTACAAGGGGGCATCTACCTGCCTGTAAGGAGCACTACCTGGTTATGGGGGGCTACTACCTGGCTATAAGGGCATCTACCTGGCTTTCTTCCAAGCCATTATGCAGTTAGGCGGAGTGGGTGTGGCTTTTTGAAGGGGCGTGGCACACCAAAAAGATGGGCGTGTCCATGCAAATGGCTTTCATGTCTCTGTTAGTAGGCAATCTTCATTACTCCCTTTTCCTTCTCTCACCAAGGGCACCTGTCTGAGTCACTAATGTCAATTGCAAGATAACACTTGTTATAAAAGAGGTATTCCCAGCAAACACATTGATGGCATAATGATAGGATATGCTATCAATGTGTGATAATTGCGGGACCCACTCAGAAGTAGGACCTGCAATTATCACACATTGATGACATATCCTACCCAATAAGCCATCAATGTGTTTGCTGGTAATACCCCTTTAAAAAACCCCATTCAGCAGTCTTATAGGTCAGGGCTAAAATTTCCATTGCAACCACAAACCATGCTTAGCAATCTCGTCAAACCCCGCTTCTGGCTGTCTGTCTCTCTTGTATGTTATTAAGGCCATAGCTGCTTTTCACACAGAAAACTTGCAATAAACCCGACGCATTTGAACGCACCTTAGAAGAGAGTCTCGCCTTCTCAAGGACAGTTAATTTCCATATCACTATGCAATGCATTATTTTCCATATGGTGGTGCTATATGGTAATTAAAGGGGTTTTGCCACAAAGTGAGTTCCTTACCTCTTGTCTGCTCAGGGGAGAATATAAACAAAGCATGCTGAGTCATGAAGGGCTGCAGGGGTGAGAGGGAGGGAGTGAGCAGAGAGCAAGGGAGCGTCTCTAAAGTTTACTCAAATAATAACATTACAACAATGGATTCTCTATACAGCAGACAGACTCATACACTGCACTTTCTCCCCAGCCCCTTGCAAGCTCCTTCATGTTCCCGGTCATCAGATAAGAAGTGCAAAGACGCAAGCGCGGCCAGATCAGCTCCCTGTCAGCTCCTGGTCTAATGTAAACTTTCAGGAAACTAAGCAATGCTGTAGCTCTCGCAGGCTTCAATTTTTGTAATCACATATATTTAGAAAAGTGATTAAATACCCATTTTGGAGGATCTCACGTCAACATTACATCGTGGCAAAACCCCTTTAACCACCTGCTGTCATGTTTCCCCAAAAGATATTTTGGGGTGTGATCACACAGTGTATTTCCCACACGTATTTTGTATCAATATCCATGTTGTAATACACATGTAAACTGCATGTGTCACACGCCCCTTTATAAACTATATTGCAGATTTTCTTTCTTTTTTAACATGGATACGAAATCTGCACCACGTTAAAAAAGTATCAGGCATTCTGAATATAGATGGGGCAAATACACATCTACAACTGTGATAAAATGTGTGTAAATACATACTGAAATGAGGTAAAAATTTAAGAGTATGTCTTAGATTTCTGTCACAACATTCTACGACATATGTTTAACAAAAAAAGAAAGACTGTGTGAATATAGCCACAAATGTAATTATTACACTGTTGTTCCAATGTTTTAAAGGGGTTGTTTCATCTCACTGTTTCATAGAGCAAAGCAGCATTATTTCATTCATCTATCCTGTCACTTCCTGGTCAAGCTCTGTGTAATTCGCATATGAGCTCTGTGTTTTCAGACTTCTGCTAATTAGATAAACAATCTCCTGCTACCAGGTCCAGAGAATCTTGAGAGCTAAAGTAAACAGTAGTAATTAGTGTCTTTTGTCTGAAAGATCAGATAACACACAAGCTCTCAGGTTGCTGACAGTTCTGTGCCATAACCTGTGGGATGATGTCATTCCCTGCTATCAGATAAGACAAACAGCAGGGGAGAACAAACAAACTGGTCAGTAACTAGAAAAAACAGAAAACCCTCAGAAGAAATCATTTGTAGCTTAACAAAAAAAATGAATAAAGCAATATATTTGGAAAACCTCTTCATATAGGGAGACATGTCTGAAAACGGTCTTGGTCTAAGACTTTTCTTGTTGCCTATAGCAACCAATCAGCGTTCCCCTTTCATTTCATATAGAGCTCTGAAAAAATGAAAGGGGCGCTCTGATTGGTTGCTATAGGCAACAAGAAAAGTCTTAGACCAAGACAGTTTTCAGACATGTCCCCTCTAGTGTTCCCTACATGTTGAAAGCTAATCTTTGTAGTGAGATAACCCTTGTAAAGGGGTTTTCTCACTATTCTGTTTCACAGAGCCACTGGTAGCTGCAGACTCTGGTCAGGCTGTGAGTGAGTCTACAGTAGTGATTGGCATATCAGCTCTGCTATTCCTGTTACAGTAATAGGCTGCTGAAGATTTATAATCTGTAATGTACAAGGCTACAGGGCTCTAAAGGGATAAAAACTTGCGTACTCAAGCAGTAGATTAAATCACCTTTGTCTCCTAAACAAAGCAAAATCAGAACAGTAAAGTATTTGGTAATAGCCTTTATTATCTTTACCTACATGTTGAAAGCTAATCAATGTGGTGAGAAAACTCTTCTAATAGCTTCACTCTCATCATTAAATGGGATTTATCACAAAGTAAAAACCCCAGTGTTGGCCGCACGAAGCTAGCTGTGAGCCGGCCATGCATGTGAATGAGGAGGACTGCAGTTGTGGCCGCCCTCTCCATTCAGTTTTATGGGAGTTTCTGAACATAGTCAAGCGCATGAACTCGTCTATATTCGGAAGCTCCCATAAAAGCGCCGCCCTCCTCATTCTTATGCATGGCCAGCTCACATATAGCTGCAAGCGGCCAGTCCTGCGGTTTTCATTTTGCAGTAAAACCCCTTTAAAAAGGACTCATCAATCCTGCTATGTGGTGCAGTGAAGAAGAACATTCCACTGTCTTATTAGGGTTAATACTTACTGACAACTGGGTGTTACAGTTTTCTTCGTTAATGGGGTATTTTCCTACACACTCGGCCACATGTATGAAAACTGTCTAGGTCTAAAATTCCCTTTGTTGCCCATAGCAACGTGAGTTTTAGACCTGGACAGTTTTAATACATGTGGCCCACTGTGTCAGCACCGACTAAACAGTGTCAGTGTATAGAGACACACCCCATTGTCAATTTATTCATGATTTATTTATACCAAGAGAAATAACAGAGGAAGGGCAAAACACAAAGCAAACATTTCTACAGATTTGTTATCCTATGGAAAATATAAGGGCCTCAAGTAATTGGTCTGGGTCTAAGACTTTCTTTGTTTCCCATAGCAACCAATAAGAGTTCCCCTTTCATTTTTTCAGAGCACTATATGAAAAGAAAGGGAGGGCTCTGATTGGTTGCTATGGGCAACAAAGTCTTAGAACTAGACAGTTTTCATACATAAGGCCTTAAGTTTTATTTAAAAAAAATAGTCTTTTTTGAGGGGGAGGAGTTTGAAAGTCCATCTTTGAACCTACAATATGGAAACCTAGATTTTTTATTAAATCACCTTAAATTATCCAAACCCAGTAGCATGCACAATTTGTAGAAACTGAAGGGATATCACTGAGACCAAGTGGGCTTTTATTGTCTCTGTATCTAGGGGCACAGACCCCAAAAAACAACGTTAGTGATCTCTATGTAACATGGTGTGCACCCATCTATGGATATCATTATCACCACAAGAACAGAAGTTTGATACAGTTGTCATCTGCAACTGCAAAGGTAGAATCTCTTCTACACCATTGGAAATGCTGATGTCACCATGTACCTCACCACCAAACAGAAAAGATATCAAAACTCGACTATTCTCCAAGTCTAGATTGTGAATGCTTCATGAGGACTGCAATAAGACACAATGTTAGAAAATTCATCAAAAATCAAGTAACACTACATGTATTCCTGCAACTTCTTTAATTCAGCCAATTATCAATATGTTAAGAGTAGGTATTAGGATGGAGCTGATAAAATGCTGTTCCAGATCTGTTAAAGGGGGTACCATCACTGGGGGTACTGTAGTCGCCACTGCCACTGGAGCAATGTGACTAGCATTATCGGATTGCTAGGGACAATATGGTTGTGGGGAAAGTGTTGTCTGGCACTGTAAAAGAACTTTGGCTGGCAGTTATGAAAGCAAATGGCACTAATAGGGACTCAAGGTTTTGGCTTGCTTTTTTAAAGGAGTTGTCTCATCATGCTGTTTCACAGAGTCACAGGCAGCTTTAGACTCACACTGTCAGGTCAGGCTGTGTGTGGTTCTATAGCAGTGATTAGCATATTTAACTCCTCTATAGCTATGACATTAAAAAGACATAAATGCAGGGGATTTAATCTGTGTAAAGAAACCTACAGGTGCTCCAAGGAGTGAAAACAATTGCTTATCTGTAAACAAACTCATCTTGGTGATGTCACTCCATTCTCTCTCTCTAATCAGGAAGTTAGATGTGGACGGTAACCTAGAGACACTTGTTAGCAGATTAAATTTCTCTTGACTAAGGCAATATCAAAAGAGCAAAATATTAAGAAAAAGTCTTTATTTACCGTTCCCTTCATGTTGAAAGCTAATCTTTGTATATAGAAAATCCCTTTAAAGGGGTTGTATCATTTCAATAAATGGTCTTCAGAATAAGGGGACAGTGAAAACAAGCAACTTTGCAATTGGATGTCATTTGCAAAGTTGACTTGTTTTCACAGTCTGCCTTATCTTCGTTTTGTGTAAACACTGTTCCCCAGTGGTCGGATTCCTCCTCCTTTCATTTCATTGGTTGACGGCTTTTCTAATTTACATTCTGTCTGGCCCCCGGTCGTATTCACGGGAGCGCTCATTCCAGCCTCTCTCACTCAGAATAAGAGGCCGGCAACAATTTCACTCTGCACAGCCAGCAGAAGCACAGTAACACTGCAACTGCTTCTACAATCAAAAAACAGTAGAATTGTGCCTCGGTGCCTAATGCTCCTGCTTGTAAAAATAGAAGGGAGACGCATCTGTGCTGCTCTGGATGAGTTCATAGAAGACTGGATTCAACTGTAACAAACCTCCAGCTGTGAGAGGAGAAGAGATCAGTGCTTTGAGTTAATCGAAGACTGTCTAGCCCAGGGGTGTCAAACTGTGGCCCTCCAGCTGTTGGGAAACTACAAATCCCATCATGCATTTGTATAATCTATAACAGTGGGCATAATGGGAGTTGTAGTTTCCCAACAGCTGGAGGGCCGCAGTTTGACACCCGTGGTCTAGACTGAATGCAGGTCTGTGGTATGTAAACAGGTCTTACAAAATAAGACTGCATAGGGAGAGGAACGACACAGTGACATGTGGACTCAGTGAGGGTGGGGGGAGCACACTGACTTGGGAGCGAGCATGAACAGTGAAGGAGGGGATGATGTCATCCCCCTTCAGTTAAGAAACAACCAGCTGGGAAGAGAAGAAACGCCCCTGGATTTCAGGAACTGAGAAAATCAAGCTACAAGAAAACAGCCGAATTGATGAAGCGATACATCCCCTTTAAGGTGGCACTGTGTATCTAAAAAGGCATGTGATGGATTGGACTTTGTCCATAGTTTTCCATAACTCCCTTTTATAATATGAGTTACACAACATTATGAAAGGGCGCTTTCCTTTTTATTCTCCTATTGCCTTTGACTTCTGTCGATATTTGTGACGGTACTGGCCAAAAGTACTAGCAACTGGTCAATTAATATAGCATGTCTAGCACCAGCTATACAATTAGCATTAAGATACTGTGCATATCCGTCTAGAATTTAGCACCTTGTAGGTCTGACAGCTCTGAGTCAGTCTTTCTTTGAAATCATTCATGCCGATGACACCAAGACAAATTTTGTAGAAAATTCATCATAACCTGTGGCATTACTGAGACATGTGATGTACTTTGTGCCTACTCTCTCTGTATTGTCACTGGTACATCATGAATCAATAGACTAAATATAGATATGCAGGCGAAAAACATGCAGCATCATATAAATGCTCTTAGTGTATGACTATTTCTGTCACATTAAAAAATAACACCTTCTAGATGGTTCATTTGGTAAGAATTCGTCATGGGGGAGTAGGATTGGTGTACTGATACCTTACTGCCTTCATGTAACAGACAAGATGCAATCAGTGAACGGAAGCTACCAAAGGGAATTTGCAACAGAAATAGATATAAAACAAGCTCCATGGTTGACTCTTAGCAATCGAAAATCTTTGGAGGGAGATGAAACTCAGTGTAGCCCATCGACAGCCCCAAACTGGAGAAGATCTGTATGGAGGAGTGGGCCAAAATCCCTGGAGCAGTGTGTGGTCAACAACGACAGGAAATGTCTGACTCTGTAATTGCAAACAAAAGTTTTCTGTACCAAATATTACGTTCTCTTTTTCTATTGTATCAAATACTTATTTCATGCAATAAAATGCAAACGAATTATTTAAAATTCAAACAATGTAATGTTTTTGGATTTTAGATTCTGAACCTACGATAATTTTTTTTTCTCTTTTTGTTATTTTCCCCACTGTATATATAGATATAGACATACAGTTGAAACCAGAAGTTTATATACACTATATAAAAAGACACATATCCATGTTTTTCTCACTATCAGACATCAGATATCACTATCAGATATCAGAATAAACTTTACCCATTTTAGGTCAAATGGGATGAATAAAATTATTTATATTTGCCAAATGTCAGAATAATGACAGAGAGAGAGAATTTTTTAAGGCATTTTTTATTAATTTCTGCAAAGTCAAAAGTTTACATACACTAGGATTACTAAGACTTTAAACAATTTGGGACAGCCCATATGATGATGTCATGTCTTTGGAAGCGTCTGATTTATTGGCCCCCAGGCTAGTAGACGCTGGAAGTGGCATCCCGGAGCGGGCGGTGTGATGACATCACACCGCCTGCTCTGAATTTAGAGAAGAGAAAATTGGGAAAAAAGGGGGAGGAAAGAAAAGTAAAGGATTTTTTTTCTTTTTTAAAAAAGAGGCTTCTCTCTATCTACTTAATTACTATCTACTTAATTACTAGGGCAGCCCTACATGGCTAATTACTAGGGTGGTCCTACCTGGCTAATTACTGGGGCGGCCCCACCAGACTAATTACTGGGGCGGCCCCCACCTGGCTAGTTACTGGGGATGACCCTACCTAATTACTGTGGACAGCACCACCTGACTAATTACTGGGGTGCCCCACCTAGCTAATTACTGGGGGCAACTCATCTGCATAAAGCTGTTTCGGGGGTTTGCCCCTCATCAGTCCATAGCGTACTGGCTGGCTGGGTGGGAGGCGAGGAGAGATATTCCCCTTTCTGCCTCCCACCCAGCCAGCCAGTATGCTCTGCAGATGAGTGATACTGGCTTGACTAATATCCCTTTTGCTTTTTTTAAAAAACTCAGTGAGTCAGAAACAAATTGAGGATTTGTTACATCTAATAGAGGGTGCTCGAGCTTCTCAACTCCTTTCCCATAATGCCTTGTGATATGCAGATGCTTAGTGGAGGGCAAAAAGGCAATCTAAAAACTCCTCACACCTACATGGTGCTCTCCCCAAGGAGAGATATTCTCCTCACTGTTCCATTTTCTTACTATTGCACCAACAGTTGTTTCCTCACCCAGTGTCTTATAGTTTTGTAGCCCATTCCAGCTTTGTGCAGGTCTATGATCTTGTCCCTGACATCCTTAGAAAGCCCTTTGGTCTTGCCCATGTTGTAGAAGTTAGAGTCTGACTGATTGAGTCTATGGACAGGAGTCTTTTATAAAGGTGACTATGTAAGACAGCTGTTATTAATGCAGGTAAAGAGTTGATTAGAAGTGTCTAACTGGTCTGTAGGAGCCAGAACTCTTAATGGATGGTAGGGTATGAAATACTTATTTCTCTCAGCAAAATGCAAATAAATGTATATAATTTATACAATGTGATTTTCTGGATTTTAGTTTTGATATTCTATCTCTCAATGTTAAAATTAACCAACCCTCAAAATTATAGACTGTTCATGTCTTTGTCAGTGGGAAAACTCACACAATCAGCAAGGGATCAAATAATTATTTCCTTCACTGTAATGGACGTTGCCCTAAACATACACCCACTGGTGTCTATTTTTTTGCAGGTCTTTGTGCTCTTCTAACACCACTAAAAATACTCCTCTACCTTGACGATTTTGACCAATGAGCCGTAGTGGGGTTTTTGATCTCAACGCAATAGCACTGTCATGCATTACATAATGTATAAGTATTTGGCATTGCAATGCAGGAGAGAATTGACACACATTTTTAAGCATATATTAATAATTCAACCAACTTCCTTTGAACAAAATAAAAAAACAACTCTATATATAAGAGCTGCAAAATGAAAAACGAGACGAGATCACTTTTGGAATAAAATGGCCAATGAATAAAAAAATAAGATCACCTTTAGGGTATGTTCACATGACAGATTTGGATGCAGAATTCAATGTGGATTTTGGACCCAAATCCGATTGCAATCAGTATACCATTGTTTTAAATGTAGAATGTATGTGTCAGTGCACAAGACCCAGAATTTTCCAATGTGGATTTAGAATCTGCATTGTGAAAAAGGAGGAATGAGATATCAATCTTTGATTCGGAATCTGATCAGATTCCACATCGGACAAAGACCCCATTGAAATGCGGCTAACACGAGATAAATCTGTGCCTTAAGACATGGTGGATTTGCTGCAATATTTCACAGTCTGTGTCTAAAATCAGTGCTGACCTGTGGACGTACCAATGAGGTCATTTTTTATGCTGCATATTTTTCTAATGGAGAAATCTACTGCAGAATACACATAAGAAATTCAAATCATACTCTTGGATTTCTGCCATGTATTTGACTATTGCTGTAGATTTGCCACGGTTTATGAGGCAGATTAGCCCCATTCATAGAGCTAATCCGCATCAATACAATAAAGATACGTCCACACGACACTGACAAAATACCGTTGGATTCTGATTAAAGAAACCGACCCATATTTTATCGTCTTTTGAACGTTTAGGGGGATGGTTCTGTTTGCAGATTTGGCCCCCCCCCCCCCCCAAAACATTGAACAGTACATGTTCCACCATAAAAATGGGCAGAAGAATGTGCATGTTTTAAGTTTTTCGAATTTGAAATCCGTCAGAAAATTCAAGCTGTGTACACTACAGATCGGATTTTCTATTGACATCTATGGGGATGGTTGACAGTCTTCAAAGCTGAAAACTGTCTGAGAAACTGACTGAAAACCCGTGCCATGTGGACTTACCCTAATTGCCATTTTCTTTTTTTTTTCAAGTACACATAATAGATCATACTGTGAACAGCAGTGCATATTGCCATTTTAAAAATGTGTTAGATGTATCACAGGCACTTTTCACTCGTACTTTGAGGCAGAATAAGTGTGGAAAATTTGTTGTGTGAATGGGTTAATGTCAATGAAAGCTAAGCAATAATAACTTGCTCTCTCCTTGGCATTTCTGTATGACAATTTCACTTTTTCTGTTGCAAATCAGTGCATGTATAGACAGAGGACTAACTACAATGAGCTATGAATCATAATGATTGGCACTGCTGATGCTGGGAAAAGATGCTACAGTGACATCTATCACAGCATCGGGATGCATATGCATAAGGATCTCCAGAATAGCAGCTACAGTATGTGTATGCCAGAATACCAAATCAGGACTACAGCAAAAATCTACATGTGGGCTGAAAAGTGGCTCTGTTACTGTGGGACAGGTCTGATTGGCCATAAACTCTTAAAGGAATGGTCCAGGGTTTAAATACAATGGCTCAGATACATGAAAGTTGTTGCTCTAGTTTTCTGGTGGCGTATGCCATATCTGCACAATTTTTTGGGTGCACGGGTAGTCTGTCTTATGGGCACATTATAAAGTCTGAAAGAAAAGCTTTCCAGCATTTATAGTCAATGCTAGTACGGGTTGCCCTTTTTGCCTTCGCTGCCTCATTTTTGTGGTTTTGATTCCACAAGGTGTGCAGATGTAAATTGGTACCAAGGGGCCGCAAGACGGTGCAAAAAAATATTTAAGAAAAAAAAAAAAAAAAAAAAAAAAAAAAAAAAAAAAAAAAAAAAAAAAAAGGAGAAAATAGAAAAAAAACAGAAAAAAACAAAACACAAAAAAAAAAAAAAAAAAAAAAAAAAAAAAACCCTTTTTCCGTTTTTGAATTATTTGATAGTTCTTTGGTTCCTTTTTTTTTTTTTTTCCCCCCCCAATTTGCCTTTTGCCCCCTGCCTCGCTTTTCCAAAAAAGGGGTTTTTTTCCCCCCTGCCCCCCCAAGCAAGAAACCGGGGGGGAAAAGGGTTTTCCCACAGCAAGCCGAACCTGACTTACAGTGGGCTCTGGTGAAAATTGGGACCTGCTTAGACTCCGCTCCCTGACGTGGCTTACACCACCACTTGCAGCGGTCCATAGGATCCATACCACATCCCAGCCGTCACAGTTAGATCCGGCCATAGATCCCACTGTGGTGTCCTTGCCGAATGTTTGTGACACTACAACTGTTGTAGCCAAGCAGTCGCAACAGATCGCCTAGCAGGTGCAACAAATTAACCAGCTGACCACAATGATGCACCTACTCCTTCCTGTTCAGCAACCGCCATCACCATCAGCTGCAACTTCTCCACCTACAGTTCCTGTGGCGTCTGTCGGCCCTAAGCTACATCTCTTCTTACCAACCAAGTTCGATGGAAACCCTAAAGTCTGTAGTGGTTTCATTATGCAGTGCACCATGCACTTGGAACTCAGGGCAATTAGTTTCCCACAGAACACTCAAAGGTGGCATTCATGGTCAGTCTCTTCACCGGGGAAGCCCTGGCATGGGCTACTCCCCTCTTTGGGACAGGAATGATCTTGCTTCTGCAGTGACTGCTCTGCTAGACCTATGCCAATGGGATTCCACAGTCAGGCAATATGCCATAGTGTTTCATACTCTTGCCTCAGAATTATCGTGGAATAACAAGGCTGAATCAGTCCAGCCATGCCCCCTTCCCCATCTTTCTCCGGTGTTCCAAAGGCCTCCAACATTGGCTTCTTCGGAAGAACCTATGCAAGTGAACAGGGGCCCCCCTGTAATGCAAGAACAATCCGTTTGGGCATCGGGAAAATCGTTTTCCCCTTTCTGTGCTAGTCCAGAACACTTCCGTATGGACTGTGAATTGCGTCTGGGAAACTTACACACCTAGGCTATGTGGGAGAGGCGTCGCTAGGTGTGAAACACTACCTCTCCAAGACTGACCATGCTGGTCCAACTTGGCACTTCTTCTAATGTTTTGTTTCAAGCCTATGCCTTTGTGGATTCTGGATCAGCCGGGAATTTCATTGATGCATATCTCTGGCTCCTAAGTACCGTCTCCTGGTGGTCCGTCTTGTCAAGCCTCTGGTCATCGCTTCCATTAACAGTGAATGCCTGAGTGACTCCATTCTGTTCCATACTGAACCTTCAAGTGGGGGCGTTGCACAAGGATACAGTTGTGTTCTACGTGTTACCGCATTCCTCCTCTGCAGTCCATTTGGGAATTCTGTGGCTACAGCGTCACGCTCCAGTGCTCAATTGGCAAACGGGTGAAGTCAGATGTTGGGAACAAAAATGCCACTCCTGCTATCTGGTGGTGCCCCATCATGTACATACCACTTCTCTACTTGCCTACCAGGTCTGCCCTCACCTTACCAGGAGTTCATTGACATCTTTTGTGAGAAACAGGTATAGACCTTTCTGCCACATCGAGCCTATGATTGTCCTATTGATCTCCTGCCAGGGACAACCTCTCCTCAGGGTAGGGTTTAACCTTTGTCCATGCTCGCAACACAGACCATGGCGGCTATATAAAAGGAAAATCTTCAGAAAGGGTTCATCTGCAAGTCCTCTTCTCCAGCCGGTGTCGTGTTCTTCTTTGTGCAAAAAAAGGATGGTTCTCCTCGCCCCTGCATCCACTATTGGGGTCTCAATAAGATAACTGTTAAGAAATGAAATCTGTTGCCACTCATATCCAAACTCTTTGCCTGTGCGGAGCCAGAGTCTTCACAAAATTTGACTTGCTGGGGGCCTACAACTTGATTCAAATGCCTGAATATGATGAATGGAAAACTGCCTTCAATATCCGTGATGGGCATTTTGTATACCTGGGAATACCTTTTGGCCTCTGTAACGCTCCAGCCGTGATATTGATGAGATCTTTAGAGACCTCCTGTACCCTAGTGTTGTCATGTATCTGGACAACATCTTGATTTATTCACCTAGTCTTGAAGCTCATAATGCCCAAGTTTACCTTGTTCTATGATTCCTACGGAGCAATCAATTCTATGCCAAATTTTAGAATGAAATCTTTGAACAAACCAGTCTACCCTTCTCTAAGTACATCGTCTCTAACAAAGGACTTCAGATGGATCCTGACAAGTTGTCTTCTGTTCTGCAATGACCACCGCCAGTTGGTCTACAGCCAATACGGGCGCTTCCCTGGGTTTCGCCAAAACTTTTCTGGCTGTTCCCCTCAAAAAACCCCTTAAAAAGGCAAAACTATCACCTGCAGTGTTTTTTTAAGACTTTCTCCCCAGCCAAAAGAAAATATACTATAGGGGACTGAGAACTGCTGGCCATTAATTTTGCTTTAGAAGAATGACACCATTTACTTGAAGTGGCGGGTTTTTTCAGTCAAAAATTTTCACCAATACCCCGGAAAACTCGTTTTTAAACCCTTGACTGCTAAGTGGAAATTTTCTTCTACAAAATTTTTTTTCCTTGATACGCTTCAAATTTGAAAACAGAATATCAAGGCTTATGCTTTTCCCCCTTTTGTTCCGATGTAAACTGGCAAAAAATGGACCCTCTGCATATGTTCTCCTGAAGTCTGTTTAAAGCAAAACCCTTGCCCCCAAAAATGTTTTCCCCTTGGGGAAAACTATAATACCCCCGTTTTAAAAAAAGGAGTCTTGAAGGTGGACTTTTTTTCTTTGCTGGGGGGTCCGGGAAAATAAAAAAATCCTGGCTTTTCTCATAGCTCGCCATCTTACTGGTGGCCTAACCTGAGTCGTGATGCCCAAGGATTTTTTGTTTTACATTTTGTCTGCAACAAGACCCCCAACATCACAAAACTACTGATTTTCTGCCCCCTTCCCCCATTCCGGGGGTGCCCCTTGGCCCTATATACCCCTTTTTGATCTCCCACCCTGCTTAAAACCAACATGTTTTGGGTATTTAAAATTTAAGGTTCTCGAAGATGCCCCACTTCATACCTCTGCCCGGCCAATTTGTGTCAAAATTCTAACATGCGCTTTGTACCCACCTTTAGGTGAAATTGGACTTCTCTTCGGCATACCACCCCCAAACCAAAAGGGCCCAAGTGGAGAGTAAAAAAACCAAAATTCTGGGAACTTACTTGCGCCACTTTGTCTCAGCACGCCAAGACAATTTTCCCAAACCTTCAAACCCTGTGATTTTCTTTAAAAAACCCATCAAGATTCTAAAATTCCCGGGAAAGCCGCAAATTTTTTATTTGTTTAGGCTGAAAAACCCAACCCCTGTGCCTCTTAAGCCTTTTTCAAATGTCCCCACCACGGTACAAAATTTTTGAGATCCCAGGGCCCAAATTTGCCCAAGAGACTCGAAAAGTCCTTGTTCAAGCATCTTCACACACGGGGGAAAAACGGGACGGAAAAGGGAAGGGAAAAAGCCCAACCCCCGCCTTTTTTCCCTTAAAGAAAAGGTAGGCTGTCTGCTAGTAAATTTATGCCTCAAGAAGGCTAATACCTACGCCCCCAAAAACCCCAGCACTTTCCCTGGGTCAAGGGGAAGTTTATCAAGTACTTCAATAAATCCCCTACAAGCTCCACCCAACTGTTCCATAAAAACACCCAAAAACCCCCTTCCAATTGGCTCCGCAAATCATGCTCCAAGAAGAAGTATCAAAGGGGCCCTGAAGTGGACTTTCAAATGTTTTTTGGTAAAGGGGGTTCTGGAAAAAAAACTTTAGGAAAGAAAATACTCCCTCATCGACTGAAAGGGGGTTTGGGGGCCAGAGGAAAGGGGGGGGAAACCCGGATTTGCAATTTTTTCCCGGACTGGGGACCTTTTTCCCTAAAAAATTTCTGGGGGTCTAAGAAAAGGGAAAAAGGGCCCCTTTAAAGGGGGGTTTAAATGAAATGGGTGGCGGGGGCGCCCTGCCATGGGGAAATTTGGGCGCCCCTTTGCCCCTTTCAATTTTCATGCCCCCCGTCAAATTTTTCCCCACCCCCGCACTCCTGCCCCCCTAAAAGTCTTCCCTGTAGGAGAGCAAAATTGGATCGGGGCCCAGAAAGGGGGGTTTAAATTGCTCACAGCTGGAGTGAGCTTGGTTGTGGGCAAACCCAGCAGGGGGGCCTCCCTGAAATTTAAAATTTGGGAAACCATACCTGTAAACCCTAACGGAATTGATTTCCCCAAAAAATTTGGACATACAGGTAGCCGGGGAAATTGTGCAGGTCACAAGCAGCCCCCCGCACTTTGTCCAGGACATAACTTTATGTCCTTTTTGGGGGGGAAATTTCATTTCCCTGTTAGGGGTTACAGTTGTCCAATGTAAAAAGGGGGTTTTTAAATGGGTTTTTCCTATTTCATTGTTTTGCTTTAAACATGTAGGAAAAAGTAAATTAGTTTTATTATCAAATAATTGTTTTATGATTTTGCTTCCGTTCAGATTTTAGAGCGAACTTTTTCCCCTGTTTTTGGTAAAAAAGTTTCCCCAAGTTTGGAGCCCCCCTCTCTCACCCCAAACCCCCCCGCCCCCCACCCACCCCCCCCCCCCCCCCCCCCCCCCCCCCCCCCCCCCCCCCCCCCCCCCCCCCCCCCCCCCCCCCCCCCGCCCCCCCCCCCCCCCCCCCCCCCCCCCCCCCCCCCCCCCCCCCCCCCCCCCCCCCCCGCCCCCCCCCCCCCCCCCCCCCCCCCCCCCCCCCCCCCGCCCCCCCCCCCCCCCCCCCCCCCCCCCCCCCCCCCCCCCCCCCCCCCCCCCCCCCCCCCCCCCCCCCCCCCCCCCCCCCCCCCCCCCCCCCCCCCCCCCCCCCCCCCCCCCCCCCCCCCCCCCCCCCCCACCCCCCCCCCCCCCCCCCCCCCCCCCCCCCCCCCCCCCCCCCCCCCCCCCCCCCCCCCCCCCGCCCCCCCCCCCCCCCCCCCCCCCCCCCCCCACCCCCCCCCCCCACCCCCCCCCCGACCCCTTAACTCCCCCGCCCACACCCCCCCACCCCGGCCCCCCCCCCCCCCCCCCCCCCCCCCCCCCCCCACCCCCCCCCCCCCCCCCACAACCCGCCCCCCCCCCCCCCCCCCAAACCCCCCCCCCCCCCCCCCCCCCCCCCCCCCCCCGTGGCCCAAAAAAGGGGGGTTTTTTTTTTTTTTTTTTTAAAAAAAAAAAGGAAAAATTTCCCCTTTTTTTTAAAATTTTTTTTTCCCTTTTTTTAAAAAAAAGGGTTAAAAAAAAGGGGGCCCTTTTTTTTTCCCCCCCCAAAAACCCCAAAAAAAATTCCCCAAAAGGGGGGGAAAACCCCCCAAAAAAAGGGGGCCCCCCCCCCAACCATTTTCCCCCCCCCAAAAAAAAAAAAAAAACCCACCCCCCCTTTTTTCCCCCCAAAAAATTTAAAAAATTTTTTTCCCTTCTTCCCTTTTTTTTTTAAAAAAAAAAACCCCCCTTTTTTTAAAAAAAAAAAAAGGGGGCCCCTTTTTTTTCTATTTTTTGTACCACCCCAAAAATTTTTTTTTGTGCATTTTTTTGTTTTCCCTTTTTTTGGTTTTTTTTAAAATCGAATATGAAAATCCTTGGTAGGTGGGGGTTTTGGGGTTTCCACGGGGTTTAAAAAAATTTTTTTTAAAAAAAAAATTTTTTCCCAAAATTTTTTCCCCCCCCTTTTTTTTCTCAGGAAAAAGGGTTTTTGGGCCCCCTTTTTTTGGGAAAACCCCCCCTTTCAACGGGGGTTTTTTTTCCCCCCCCGGGGCCCCCTTTTAAAATTTTAAAAAATTTTTTGGAAATTTTAAAACCCCAAAAAAACCAAAAACCCGGGGAAAAAGAAAAAAAAAAAAAAAATTTGAAAAAAAAAAAAAAAAAAAAAACCCCCCCTTTTAAAAAACCCCCCCGGGGGTTTTTTTAAATTTGGGGTTTTTTTTTTTTTTAAAAAAAAAAAAAAAAGATTTTTAAAAAAAAAAAAAATTTTTTTTTTTTTTTTTTTTTTCTTTTTTTTGGCTTGCCCCCAAAAACCCCCCTTTTTTTTGGGGTCCCCCCCCAAAAGGGCCAAAGGGCCCCCCAAAAAAAAAAAACCCCCAAAAAAAAAAGGGGGTTTTTCCCTTTTTAAAATTAATTTTTCCCCAAAAATGTGATGGTTTGGGGTTGGGGGTATGGAGCAGGCTAATGGTCCATACCTAGCAGGGTTTGGTATTACTTTTTCAAAATAGGGACCCACCATCAGTGTCCAGGATCATGGTTAAACTCCCGATCCTGGTCATTTTTAAACCCCTTAGATTTTCGCTTTTTTTGCATTAGACAATAGGGGGGCGCCCCCCTTTTTCCCTGTCCTGTCCCTCAAAGGGCCCCAGATTTTTTTATCCCTTTCCCCCCTTAAAAAATTGTGCTTAAATTAAATGTTTTCCACCCTTGTATAGAAAAATGATTTACTCCTTTTGGACATGTCCCGACGGCACGGGTTTTTTGGCCGGTTTTTCAGGCGGGGTTTTTTCGGGGTTTTTCAGAACCCCCCCCGAAAAAAACCCGGCCCGAAAAAGGAAACACCCAAAAAGGTGCTTATGGAAAAAAAGTTGGCCCGCAGGGCCCCCTTTTAAGGGTTTTTTGTCGGGGGTTTTTTCCCCCCCGCGGTACGGCTAAAAAAATTCAAAAAAGCACAAAACCTTCCTTCCAGGGTTTTTTGGGCGGAATCTGTGCTTGTGAAGTAAAAGGGGGGGGGGGTTCGGGGAGAAAAAACCGGCCCCCCCCCCAGCCCTGGGGAAAGCCCCCAAAACCCCCGACAAATACCGAAAGGCAAAACCCGGGTGGTATTTTTTCCCGTTTCCGTGGGAACGCCCCCTTACTTTTTTAATCTTTTTGCCCCAAAATGTGATGGATGGAGGCATTTAGGAGGTTAAAGGGGGGAGGTCACTTGGTCCATAAAAAGGGAGGTTTGGCTAAATTACCCTGTTTCCCCGAAATTGGAAAAGTGTCTTAAAATTAATTTTTGCCCCTAAAAGGGTGGCCTTTAAAACTTAAATTTTTAGGGGTTTTTTTTTTTTTCTATGAACAAGACTTTCCCCATTTATTGTTTAACAAAAAAAATTTAACCCTGTTTTAATATACTGTAGTGATTTCTAAAAAACATCCGCATAACCAGGGGAAAAATTGAATTTTTATTAAATAAAAATTTCAATTTGTCTTATTTTCGGGGGTGTCTTATTTTGGGGGAAAAAAGGGTTTCAAAATAGCAACCCCAAACAGTGTCCGGGGTCATTGATGTTCTGATCCCGGTCTTTAACCCCCTTGATGCCTCAGTTAATGATTAGACCCAAAGGAGGGCATTCCCCCCTTTTGCTATCCTATCACCCCCTCACCCAAAACCCCCAATGAGATTGCCCGGGGTGCCATTTATTGTAATGGGAGTCAAGGGTTAAAGAAGGTCCAAATGTCTGCCATGGGGGGGGGGGCTGTGCTTCTATAAAAATTTTTGTACATTTTTTTATTATATTGGAAAGGGGCTACTGTTTACCAAAATTTCTACATTTGTTTTTTAAGTATAGAATACAATCACAAAAATTTTTTATTTATTTGCCTTAAAGATTTAAAGGGATATTAGACCCCCGTCTGCAAAAGGGTCTGTAGGGCTTTGTACATGGGAATCTTGGAGGTTATTTTAGAGGCCGGTTAGTGAGGGGCTCCCTTAAACCCACATAATGCGGTTTGGCCACATTAGGAAAAAGGGGAATTTAAAAAGGGCCCAATTTGGGGTTAAACCAGCCCGCAGGGGCATATGCCCGCATGGGCTGGGCATTGCGGGGGGTTTTGGACCCCCAATGCAAGCTTGGGGAAATTGGGAAACGGGGCCTCCTGGTCGGGGCCCAGTCACGGGCTGCTGCGACCCTTAGCTACACTCTGCCCAAAAATGGACATCAAACCAACACCATCAAAATAAATTTAAAACTGGGGGAAAGTTTTAAAAAATCAAAAATTTTATGGGAAAAAAGGGGTTCCCAAAAAAAAAAAAGGTAAGAATAAGAGGGGATAAACTAGGGCATATAAAGTTAAAAAGGGCCCAAATTTGGGGGAAAAGGAAAAAGGGGGTTTTTTCAGAACCTTTAGCATATTTCCCAAAAAATCAGAACGTTGAGTTTTGATTCAGCACCCCCAAAAAAAATAGTGATTTTAAGCTGTTTGGACCCGTTTCTGCAGGGTTTTTTTATTGTTTATCAAGGGACAGCGCCTCATAGGGTTTTTTGTGGTTTTGGGGGTAAATGCACCTTTTGAAGCTCCCAAATTTTATTCAGGTATATTGAAAACCGGGTATGTTTTTTTACTAGGACAACCCCCTACAGCCAAACCAAATTTTGATATTGGTGTTTTTCTTTGGGAAAAAACCCTCCCAAATTTTAAAAACCCCCAAAAAACCCCTTTTAAAAATGGGAAAAAAAAACATCAACCTTTCCCTAAAAAAATTTCAAGATTTTAATTTCCAACATTTTTTATAAAAGTTTTTTTTTAAGGTGGGCAGTTTTGCCCAATTTCCCAAAATGGAACGAAATGTTTGGGGCCCGAAGCGGGGTCGGGATTTTCCCCCGGGGTCAACCCAAGGGACAAAATCACAACTTGATCGATCAAACCCTTTTCCATCTTCGTGGTTTCTGATTTGACTCTTATTTGTCGGGTTTTTTTGGGATGAAGGTCAAATTTTTGTATTAATTTTAAATATTGTTTTTTTTAATTGGAAAAAAGTGTTTTTAAAATTTTTTTTTTTTATGCCAAAAAGTGTTTCGCTCTTTGGTTTGCTGCGTTTTCGATCGGATTTCCCCTTTTTTAAAGGGTTTTAATTTATTGCCTTTTTTTAGATTTTTTAGTTAATATCAAACCAAAGCTTTAACCCGAAATTCAGATTTCCTTCAAAGCCTTTAATGGGTTTGTATAATTACGGTCCCCAACAAGCTCATCAGGGAAAAAAAGTACATGGAAATGATGATTATTATAAGGACGGAACCGGGAA
Organism: Phyllomedusa bahiana; assembly: GCA_025379985.1. Classification (NCBI taxonomy): domain Eukaryota; kingdom Metazoa; phylum Chordata; class Amphibia; order Anura; family Hylidae; genus Phyllomedusa; species Phyllomedusa bahiana. The sequence goes on along the minus strand of JAODAL010001224.1, from coordinate 69,050 downwards.
TTTCCCTAGTAAGTCTGGCCCAAAAATGTAATGCATTTGGAGGGTCCCGCAACTCTGGATGAAAATGTTAAAAAAAAAAGCTTTCTTTAAATTTTAAAAAAAAAAATTTAGATTAAAACATTTGGGATTTTACAAAGGGTAGGTTTAAAGAATGACGCGTTTTTGAAGTTTTTTAGCTCTTAGTCATAGCAACTGAACTGTTCTTTGATGGCAGAATTTGGAGGAAAGAAGAATCGAGAATGTTTAATTTCAGCATGCTTGATCCTTTGGCCACTTAGCTGTCTGTTCAGGAAATTCTGGAAGTTTATAATTATATGGTGTTTAGTCTGTCTGTCATGTTCCTTTCCTTCTTCAATGGTCTCTTGGGCTCTATATTCTATAACCTTCCTACCTCGTCTCATTCACACTTATTATCGCTTTTCCCCTGTTTTATAATCCACAGTGACCACGATCATTCCCTCATCTTGGAGTTTTGTCTTGCACAGCTGCCCGTCAATCACTGCAGCTACCCTGATATTTATACTAATGAACACTGCGGTATAACCAATATGGTATAACTGTAAGGTTATGTTCACATGGCTTAATTGCGGGACGTATTTCGCCCCGTAATCACGGCGTGCGTATGGGGGCGGGTGGGGGCAGCCGCCAGTCCCATAGACATTTTATTATTCTCTGCGCGTATACGCCGTGAATAAATGACATGTCACTTCCTCCCCACCGCCCATATTGTGTGAGCGGGGAGAGGGGAAAATAATCCATAGCTCTCTAAAGAGAACTGTGGATTATCGTAATGACTGGGACGATTTCAGCCCGTAATTCGCGCAGTACGGCGCGAATTACGGGCTGAAATGCGTCCCAGAATAAGCCGTGTGAACATAGCCTAATCGTCCAGCATTCTGAAATGTCTGTTGCTCTTGCAGGGCTCAAGTTTTGTAGTAAAGTGTGTGCTCATCAATATTTATATTTAAAGAGATTCCTTTATGCAGAAGAAAAATACAATTTCAGTTTTTATGAATGAACCTGCATGGTCATAATTTTTGGGCTCTTCATTTTATTCCTCTCTGCCAGAATTTTTTTTCCATCTACTGTATTTCTCGTACTAGAAGATGCACGTTTTTTCCCAAAAATTTTGGGGGAAACATGGCTGTGTCTTATAGTCTGAATGCACTTTCTCAGGCCGGCAGGAGGTTGGAGAGGAGCGATGATTTCGGGAAGCCTCTGGCATTGTTTAAGGGATTAAACCCCGCTTCCGGCTTCCTGCAACATCGCTCCTCCCCAGTCTCCTGCTGGCCCAAGATAATGCTGTACAGCAGTGGCCAGCAGCTGATCAGTACAGTCGGCAGCCGGCACTAACAGCAGGGATGGAGCCGGCTCCGTCCCTTCAGTTAACACTTTAGAATGAGCTAAATGAGGAGTGTTCCGCAGCACCGTTCCTCCCTCTGATAACAATCCCCCCCCCTCAACATAATTGAAGGGAGTTGATCGGTTGTTATGGCAGCAGGCAGCCCCATGCAGGCTTCCATAGCTGCCATGTATGTTCGCCCTAAGAGTGACGTCCCAATACGCAAGCGCTGTTTTTTGTTCTATTTTGTGCCAAAAATACTCGTGACGGCAATTTTCGGGCATGTCGCCCAAAAGTTTAACTCCATTCAGCGCCAAAGGCCATTTTTTTTTCAGTTTGTTTATCTCTCTCCACCCAAAGGGGCCAAAAAAGGGCGCATACAAAAAATACAATGATTCACAAAATTTTACACAAGGTATTCAGCTTCTAAAATACGACCTCGCACTTTACACGATTAACTCACCAAATACTGTCGGGGGTTGACTGCAATTTTCGGGCATGTCGCCCTAAAAGTTTAACCCTTACCGCCAAGGCCCATTTTTTTTCACGTTTGTTTTTCTCTCTCCACCTACCCAGAGCCATAACTTTTTTATTTTTTCATCTATATAGACAAATGAGGGCTTTATTTTGCGGGACAAGATGTACTTTCTAACGGTGGCATTCACCGCACTATAGGATAAACTGGGAAACCGCCAAAAAATTGTAAGTGCTGAAAATGTGGGTTTGCGGGGGTTTTGCGACATTTAGTCTTCAGTAAAAATGATGTGTTATCTGTATTCTACAGGTTGATACCAATCCGGCAATAACAAACATGTACAGTTTTTGTTATGTTTTGGTACTGCAAAAAAAATTCCAAACATTTTCTATTTTTGACAGTTGGGCGGCTGGGGCCATTTTCTGCGACCAATAACTTTCAAGTCTGTAGGTGTTAGTACAAAAATGAGGAGGCATTTTTTGCGGGCTGAAGTGTACTTTTTATTGCTACCAGTCTGGAATACAAGCAACTTTTTTACTAAATGTATTCCAATTTTTAGGGCACATGAAATGACCAAAAAAACCCGCAATTTTGGCGCTTTGAATTTTTTTTCTTCTACGGTGTTTGGCGTACAGGATAGATGTTAGATTTAAATAGATCAGACTTTTTCAGATGCGGCTATATTAAATATGTGTAACATTTTTTATTATGTTATTTTTTTACTTTAAAAATGGCGAAAGAGGGGAGATTTGAACTTTTAATTTTTTTATTTTTCTACACTTTAAAACATTTTTTCTTTTTTTTACTCTAAACTTTGAGTCCCTCTAGGGTGCTTGACCACTAGAGTGCGCAATCATTTATACAGCCTAATGCATTGTAATACATTGCATTAGGGTGAACAAAGATGGCGATTTTACTATTTCCAGGAAGTAGTAAAACAGAAAACATGGCGGCAATGGAAGCTGCCATGTTAACTGAGCGGAAGCCCATGATTTTGCCACGAACGCCCTGACTGAAGTGTAGAATGGTGTGCGGCGTCTAAAGGGTTAAACAGCGCGGGATGGCACAGAAACCATCCTACACTATAACAGGCGGGTGTTAGCTGCACTCCGCGATCCCACCACAAAGCCCATATAACCGACACTATGACTCACTCATACGTCATATGTCGATAAGGGGTTAAATCACTCCCGTTGCCGTTTTACAAATAAAAAAGTTACACATAATTGCTGTACACCATAGAAGGAAAAAAATTCCAAGCGCCAAAATTGTGTTTTTTATATCTCCAAAATTTGGAATAAAAAGTGATCAAAAAGTCAGTCTATATTTTTTGATAACAAGTAGGTCCGTGTGGAGCCTAGGAGATCACATGATCAAAGGGGTGTTACTTTTCAGAACAGCCTTTGAAGCCAAACGCCTTTGGCCTTGCTTTTAAAGACGTTCAGCATGAGGGAGGAAACGGGGTATGGTTGGGCTGAGGATGAAAAGAAAGAAGATAAACAAAGCAAAGGATACTGGTATTTTACATGGGAAAAGAAAATCACTAACAGAAAATGCTGTTGACTAAAGAGGCTACACAAAGCACAGAAAAAACACAAATTATCACAGAAAACATGACATGGAAATGAATAAAGACTCAGGCAACTCAATTGAGATTTTTCTTTTTTTGGTTTGTCAAGACATCCCTGTTTTATAAAGCTCATCAGTACCGGGTTTAAAACTAGCACTGAATATACTAAAAATATACTCCTGATGTCCAACTATGCCATATGAAAAAACATGTCCTATCATCAAGTACCCTCCTAAATTTTCTAGGGCAAGGGAGGATTTATGCAATAGAAATTAAGAAGAAATTGCTTAAAATAATTCATTTAGGATTAGCCTAATTAAAAGTACAAAACTTGAATACATTGTACCTTTTTATAAAAAGTTATGCACTTTTTTATATACAGTGAAACAAAATGTATTCTGACATTTTAGAATTCAGAAAGCCTGATAATTCAGCACTGGTTTCAGTACAGTCTAGAAGTAGAAGACTAAGCAATGAGAACCAATTATGAGAGTCCTCTAATTCAAAGAAAATAGTTATAGCAGCAGACTTTATTTTCACATTTTATTTGGTGACCCTAGTATTTCTGAATGTTCTCGACAAATTGATTATATTTACTTTTCTATGAACACCCAATACTCCAGAATATCTGATAATCCAGCACAGGGTTCATAGCGCCCTATCTTCTGTTTCATATGCTGACCACTTTCAGTCTCTGCTTACTTTCATTGGATAAAAAAAAAAATGTTAACATCTAGGAGTCTAAGGATACATTCACACGGCTTAATAATATTTGAAAGTTTCAAAACATTTTCATCATGAATGACTAAGCTATCTTTAAAAAAAAGGCCCTTTATATTGGCTGTACTACTTTCTATTACGTTAGCTACAGAGGCATAACTTGAAGCTCCCGGGCCCTGATGCAAAGAATGAATAGGCGAAACCGCCATTACATGTTTGTGCCTTACTGTTACTGGTGTCTTCCTATGTGGCAGGAGGGCTTTTGGGCCCCCCAGACTGCTGGGCCCGGTAGCGGTTGCTACCTCTACACCCCCTGTAGCTACGCCCCTGGTTGGCTAGGCTTAGCACCTGGGGCGACATGTATGTACAGGGCTGCGCCAGTATTCTGGTGTCCTTTCAGCCCAAAAGCTGACGCAGCCCTGTTCTCTAGATGTATGAGCAGACGCACTTCAAAATTAGGCACATTATGAGGCGCCTGCGGCACTTTGTAATGCGCCTAAGATCTGGGGGCGTCGCACAACAACCGTATGATTCTACACATTTATGACTGGAGGACGGCAAAACTAGGCGCATTACTGCTGGGACAGCCAGACCAAGTTATAAGTGGTTAACCTGAGCCTGAATTGTCATAGTGGAACTAGAAATCTATGATTCACAGTAGAACAGGTTCATACATTCTGGCGCATTCAACACTGCTTTAAAGCTATTTAGATCTGGCCTCTGCGCCTAGATCATACATGTCACCCCTGGATGTGCTATCAATGTCTGTAGTGAGACAACTCTTTTAAGTTGAATTTGTATGTACGTCAGTGGTACTTTTTTTTATATCTAACTCCAGACAAAATTTTACTTTTGAAGTTAACAGCTCTGTAACATTGCTGTCTGTTCCCCTGTTAGTACATCTGTTTAACATGTATGGTGTAGATGAAGGAACTAGAAGTTACACAGCAGATGCATGTACATAGCTGTTGCTATGGACCTACGTGTCAGCTGGTCGCACCACACATATTAAAGACATGTACTAATCTGCACCGGTATGATTAGTACATGTGTTTAACCATGGAATGGGGGGAAGAGGGGGAGGTATTACTGAACATGGGGCCAGATACGACATCCCAACAGAGCCTCTGTGTTAGGAAAGGAGGATTTCAGGGGAATAACTCAGGGTGTGACAACAGCAAATAAGTCAAACCCTATAAAAGCCTCGATTCATAACTAGCAGACTGTAGGAACTCAGAGCCTCGTAACTTGGGCTAGCTGTATACATTTAGAGCCACATGTATGAAAACTGTTTAGGTCTAAAACTCACTTTGTTGCCCATAGCAACCAATCAGAGAGCCCCTTACATATTTTCAGAGCATTATATGAAATTAAACGCGCACTCTGATTGTTTGCTATGGGCAACAAAGTGAGTTTTAGACCTGGACAGTTTTTATACATGTGTTCCTTGGAGACCGACCACAAGGCATGGTTTTCTCGTCAGATTTTAAGACCGTTTGCGGATTTGGAAACCCTCTGGAGACCGACCAGAAACCGTCCCCATAGACCTTAATAGAAAATCCATTCAGTAGTTTACACTGAACAGATTTTCAACCGCCGGCGTTCTGAAAAACTCTGAACATGCACAATCGTCCGAACGGTTTTCGGGCAGAAGATGTACAATTCAATGGTAATGGGGGACGGGCGAATCCGCAAACCGGGGACAGAACCGACCCCCAAAACCATCCCAAAAAACAGCTGGATTCTAAAACAGGATGAATTTAGATGCTGAAATTTTCAGTGCTGAATCCATGTCATATTCTCCTTAGAAAGATATGACACTGATTTTCAGAATCGGATTTTTTGCCTCCTATAGACTATATGGTGGGGTGTGAAATCCACCTCGAAGAATTGGCATGTCACTTATTTTTCTGCGTTGTCCGTTGTGTGAACATACCCTTAGGCTAGGTTCAATCTGCATTAGGAGGTTGAGTTTGGGGCCTCCGTCACAGAGGTGGCACCAGATCTGTTATATGATGGACACCAATCTCGCCTGCTGAGCCCCATTATTGTCAGTAGGGAATGTCGGGTGCTTTTGGTTCTCCATTATATAGCCAATCCCGCTCCAAATGGAACACCCGACGCTGATGTGAATGGGGGTTATCAGAAGTAGAATATGTTTTACTTGTTACCTTTAATTCCTACCCAAACTTAAAAAATAAATCAGTCTGAAAAATGTCTGGCCAATTGTGCAGCAGTACTGTGGCACACAGAGTCTGTATGCTGCCATATAGTGCACCATGTAGCGCAATATGTTGAGCTACCTTCACCCTAGAATTAATGTTTCTAGGATAGAGTAGCTCAATAATGTAGCATAAAATGGAAAAATCTTCAATTGTTTTTCTAAGTTGTACATAAAATCCATGTGAAATAAGAGACATACAGGAAATCTATGGTCACTTGAGTGGTATAAAACAAACAGAAAGATGTCAGCTCACTGCTATATGAAGGATGCATGGACTTAAAGCCAGGACTTGCCACAATGTATCACAGAAAAATAACGTTTATGTCCAATATGTCATAAAAAATAAAATTAACTTTTACATCCTTAAAAACCACAACAATGGCAGGACATACACAGAGCTTATGCATTCAGGTCGGATTTAGTCCTTAGAGGGGTATTCCGGTTTCATTGCATAGCTTTAAACATGCGAAGGTAAATAAAAACGATTACTAAATACATTGCTGTTCTGATTTTGCTTATATTTCAAGTGTGGAGCAGATCTTATCCCCTGCTTCTTAAGCTTCCCCAGTTATCGGCCACATATGCTCTTCCAGGCTGTAGCAGTGGCCGGGATGGTGGTGGCAATCCCTGCTCTGTTCCTTATCTTTAACTAAGGAGTTGGTTTACATTACTTTCTTACAAGTTTTAACACTTTAGAACTCTATAGCCTCGTGTACTACAGATTACAAACCTCATGCATTCATGTCACTGTAACAGGATCAGTTAAAAATTGCACAGCTGATATGTCAATCACTGCTATACACCCGCCCTCAGCCTAACCATGTAGTGGAAGTCTGTCACTGGCTATGGCTCTGTGAAACTGCATGGTGAGAATATCCCTTTAATCATAGCTTGAAGCTTATGAAGTGTGAAACAAAATTGTATTTTTTATGGGACACTGGACATAAACTTACTTGCGGAGTATAGTGCTGCAGTAACTTGTATCACTAGTACTTAAAGTACTAAGTGTAAACAGCATGCACCATAGCCCCTTTAATCAGCGGATCAGAGGGGTGCCGAGAGTGGAACCAAGACTGTCTTACCAGCATTATGGGCCTCCGGGCATAACAGTGCAGTGGGCCCTGCCAAAATACATGATGTCACACTAGGCCAAGCCTAAACATGACACTAAATGAGGACATGCCCCTAAACACCTTCAAGCACCTCCATCAGGACAAACTGCTGAAGTCTTGCAGGCGGCTTGCAGCCTACAAAACTATCTGGTAAAATAAGGAGCTGATGGTTCCTACTCCAGCAGGATTTTTAACTGTTTGCATGCAAACAAATAAGCAGTGTTGACCCCGGGATCCACAGTGCATGACCTGGATTGCCAAAACATACGTTCACCACTTTGGGCGTCTATGATTTTGGGGCCTGCGGGCAATTGCCTAGTGTGCTCAATGGAAAAGATGTCCTATAATATAGATGGGCTTTCTAGAGTGGAAAGCCTCATTAGAGAGTACAAATAGATATGGATTATTACTTAACTCCTCAAAAATTATTTAAACTAGAGAACATTAACAATAATGAGTAATTAGAAAAAAAAGCAAAAGTTACAATCAAGGGAACGGTTGTTATAGCCAGCACCCATGGCTGCCAGCTGTCTGAGAAAAATACTACCACTCAGAAAGAAATTGTTAAATCAGCCGGTAAAATAATAATCCATTCTGCTGGTACCAAATGCTCTATTTTCAATCTTAATACTCTCCATTAAACAGCAGTCGGGATGCGGAATATAAAATTAGCATTCGAGGCCCCAATAGCAAAGCTAGAACTGTCCCCCTTACCGCCTTGTTCACAGATGAAAGACTGAACTGTCATTTCACTGGAAATGGCATAAACAGAATTTATATTAGCTTGACGGATAGCATAAAGCAGATGTTCTTTCTATGCGGTGCCCACCAAGATGTAGTAATACCGAATACACTGGTCCCTCAGCATGCAATATTCACTGGTTCTGGGACATCTATTGTAGGTTGTAACCATATTAATAAGTTATACAGCCAAAACGTCTGATCCCTCTTGCCTCCACCCTGTATGGTGAAATGACTGTATTCTAAAGCCATTGTAACTTGGAGGACCATTGTACCAGAATGCAGCCACAAATCAACCTCATACAGGGCTCAATACCACCACATAATAGTGCTAAAAAAGTAGCTTTACTTTTACTATTTATCCATTTTTACCCCCTACTGACATTTGACATACAGGTAGGTAAGTGAGTCCACGCCATATGTGGCGGAAACAAGCTGATTATTACAACTAAAAGCAGGGAAATGAGCCAGCTCCGATTCCTGCTCTTTAACCCTTTAAGAGCTGCGGCTGATGTGCACCGTTCCTCCTTCACATTAGCCCCCCCATGTGATGAGGTCGCGGGGTGCCGATCGCTTACCATAGCAGCTGGAAGCCTAAGGCTGCGTCCACATGTCAGTGGAAAAATACCGGCCATATTCTGATTAAAGTATCCGGCCGGTATTTTGTCATCTTTTACATGGTTGAGGGGGGCGGTTCAGCCCACGGTTTGAGGATTCACCCATTCCCTTCAACCATTGACATGCACATCTTCCGCCTGAAAACCGGGCGGAAGAATGAATATGTTTTTAGGAACCCCGGTGGTGTAAAAAAAACATCCGGCAGGAAATCTGTGCCGTGTGGACTACTGAGCGGATTTTCTATTTAAGTCAATGTAAAAGGTTGACAGTCAGTTTATAGACAGTTTTCAAATCGAAAAACCGTCTGTAAATCCGACTGAAAGCCATGCCGTTGGTACGGGCCCCAAGGCTACAGTGATATAGTTCAAGACTGGTAATGGGTGAGAAGCCATACCTTCCAAGTGTCTCTATTTTGCAGGGACAGTCCCTATTTTTAACCCTTTAACCCTCTTAGCTCTATAAATGTCCCTCTTTTTCATTTAGGAAACAGATTTACATCAATAAACAGTATCTATTGCTTCCTCGCTGTATATTACATAACAACTTATCCTGAAAATGTGCCCCTTTTTGGCCATCTAAAAAGTTGGCATGTATGTGTTTGGGCATGGTTAGAGGTGTGTCTTGGTGTGATGTCAGGAGGTGTGGCCTGATGTGTCCCTCTTTGCATTCTCTAAAAGTTGGGAGGTATGGCGAAGCCCAGATGCTTAAACTGTATGGGGCCCAGAAATTAGTCCCTAACTGGTCCCTAAACAGACCCACACCTGCCCATATGTTATGTGTGGTATAACAGCTCAACCCCATACACTTCAATGAAACTGAGCTACAATATCAAACACCTTCCATGGAAAGATATGGGTTTGTTTTTGAAAGAAATCAGCCTTTTCTTCTTTTGGACACCCCCCTAATCGTGCACATCTGAAATGCTATGTTGTATAGACATCAAGTATAGACTGAAAGTGAAGCGATAGCACAGGATAATAATGCTAGTTATCTGACGCCTGTCAGTGGATCTTAGAATATACAAGTAGTAGGGGCAAAATTTGGGTCTGGCCAAACCAGCTCAACCCACAGCACAACACTAGTCATAACTGTTTGTGTAGGTGCCGAATTAAGCCCTCAACTTTCCATGATGGACATATTGCTGAGTCCACTCCATATGCAGTGGCTGCCGGTTGTATCCCAGCCCCTTAATAACTATGGTGAACCGGTCAGCTGTGGCCCCCCCGATCACTGCTTACCCCAGCGCACAGCAATTACAGGGTGCCATCCAGTTGCTGTGGCAGCCGGGGCTTAAAAGGGTTTTTTCACCACAACGATTAGCTTTAAACATGTAGGTAAAGGTAACTAAAGACAGCTGCCAAATACATTGCTGTTCTGATTTTGCTTTATTTAGTAGACAGAGGAGATCTTGTCTCCTGCTTGTGTACATAAGTTTCTCTAGATTATCAACATTATTTCACTCTGCTCTCTTTACTCAAGCTACTCTGCCCGACCATGGTGAGGTCACTCCCTGCGGTGTGTTATATCCAGCATAGGAGCTTGTTTATCTATGTTACTGGAAAACTTTAACCCTTTAGAGCTCTGTTGCTTTGAGCACTATAGTTTACAAACCTCCTGTATTTATCTCACTGTAACAGGCTAAGCTAGGAAAAGTAGAGCTGATATGCCAATCATTACTGTAGACCCACACACAGCCTGAAAAGATGAGTCTGAAGCTGCGTGTTTCTCTGTGAAAAACCATGTTGAGACAACCCCTTTAATGAAGCTCTCTGTGCCTGGCATAAACCACTCCTATTAATAGGTAATAATAAAAAATGAATGGTTGTAGAAAAAACACAGGCGTGTTTAGAAAAGGTCCTTCAAAGGAGCGCTGCGCAGCAAGAGGAGTCCACTACCACAACTAAATGGGTAGGATTTATCTACTTTATTAGAATAAAATGGTGACGCTTTTCGGGGGCACCTCTACCCGTTTCTTAACCACAAAAAAAAAATGAATAAAATGCAGATGTACTGCAGTATACAGGACAAGTGACCAAGCAATTGCTTGTTTAAAGTCCCCTTGGGGGACTTATTATTATTGTAAAAAAAAAAGGGCTAAAATAAATATATATAGTAAAAATTTTAAAAACCTCTCATTTTCCCATATACCATATAAAAAGATAAATAAATAACTAAAATATAATAGCTATCACCACATTAGTAAACATCCATTCTAACACAATATCATGTTATTTATCACACACGGTTATCACCATAAAAAAAACTAAATCTCAGAATTGTGGTTTTTTGCTCATCCTGCCTCACATTTAAAAGGGAATAAAAAAGGATTTAAAAGTCACACACATTCAGAGTTGGTACCAATATGAACTAGACCTTGCCCAACAAAAAAGAACCATCACACAGCTATAACAATGAAAAATAAAAAAAATGCTGATGTATCTAATATATAAAAGTAGTAAAACAAAATAAACTAGACTGCTCAAAAAAAAAAAAAAAAATATATAGGGGAACCCCTAAAAAAACCCCCCTCCTAGTCCTAATGAATGAAATTTCCCAGCTACTTTTCTTTATTTATTACATAGGGGGAATGTTTTTGGAAACAATAAAAAAATAAAAAAGATCACTGAAAATAAAAAATGAAAACCCCTGAAATTCCCATGGTCGGGTTTTGAAATGATACGAAAATCAAAGGGGAAAAAAAATTAAATTCGGGCGCCCAAACTTCAGAGGAAATGCTCAACAAGGAAATGGGCCTCAGTAGTGTGTGTGGCCTCCATGTCCTGTATGCCCCTCCCTGCAACCCCCTGGGGCATGTCTAATGAGCCCCGGGATGTTTTTTGGGGGATCCCCTCCCAGGCCTTGGTTTTAAAGTTCAATTTGGGGCGTCTTTTTTGTAGCGTGGCGTTGCGGGATGGAATGAGACATGATGTCCCAGATGTACTTACTTGATTGGATTCAGGTCTGAGGAACGGGTGGGCCCACCCAAAGCACAATGCCTTCTCATACAGGAATGTGCACACTTAGCCACGACCCTAGATTGTCATGTATAAAAAGGAAACCCCAGGGCCACTGACCTCATAGGGTCTCACAAGGGTCTGAAACTCATCCCAGTAGTAAGGGCAGTCAGGGTCCTCTGGTTTCACTTGAAGGGCGGTGGCCCCCCCAAAAAATGCCCCCCAAAACAATACTGCCCCCCCCCCACGCCAAATCGTCAGATGGGGGTGTTACAGACAGTAGGATTTTTTTCCATGGCGTCTCCGACCTGTCCATTTTTCCATTTGGAACCTGTTCTCATCCGTGAAGAGCACAGGATGCCAATGTCAAATCTGCCAATCTTGGTGTTTTCTGGCAAATGCCAATCAGCGTGCACAGTATCGGGCCCTCATACCACTCTCATGGAGTCTGTTTCTGACAGTTTAATTGACACATGGTATTGGGCCTGCGGGAGGCCTTTTCGGCTCTAGCACTCCCTTCCCCTGTTCACCCCTTGCAAAAAGGAGGGGGGGTTTGGGTCCTGCTCTGGGTTTTGCCTGTCCCGGGTATTGGACCCCTGCCTCCTGGAAAGCTGCACTACCTGAGCAACTTCTGTGGGTTGTAGACACCACCCTTTCTACCTCTGGGGGTGGAGCAATAAAAATGCAAAAGTGCCCAAAACAACAGCCAAAAAGGATAGAACAGAGAAAAGTTGTGGTCCCAGCTGCAGAACCATCCTTTATGGGGGTTGTCTTGCAAAACTGCATTCAGTTCTACTTGTTGCCATTCCATTTGACAACAGCAGGAGAAATTTGATTCCAATAATGGATTCATAACTGGAAACGTTGATTTTCACAGAAGTGGTTTGGGGTTGTTATTTGTGTTTTTTAAGTTTTCCCCCTTTTTTTTTTTTGAGAAGGGTTATGGATTTTTTATAGCCGAAATCGTACCAACCCACAGATTACAATAAAGCTCCATAAAAATTATACCCCCATTTCATTTTTTTATTAAGTTCCACCCCACAAAGATTATACATTATAAAGGTATCATCAATGAAACCCTTCAAAAGAACATCTTGCCTTGCAAAAGCAAGCCCACATATATCTATATAGGCGGGGAAAAAAAGTTCTGGCTTTTGTAAGGCAGAAAGGAAAATAGAAAAGAGATAAAAATCCGAAAATAGCTATTTCCCTAAAGGGGTTATATCACCATGCTCACCAAGCAGCTTCAGGCTCACACTTCCTGGTTAGTCTATGGGCAAGACTACAGGAGTGAATGACATATCATATCTACTATTCCTAGTTTATCCTGTTACAGTGACAGGACTGCAGGAGGCTTTTAAACTGTAGTGAACAAGACTACAGAGCTCCATAGTGTTAAAGTTTATCAGTAAGTAAAGTAAACAAGCTCCTATCTTTCAAGATTAAAAAAAAAGCGGGGGTGATATCACATCTTTACCACTCTTAGCCGTAGTATTTTTTTATGGGAACACCCGCGAGAGAATAAGGTTGGGCCTTCATTAGGCTCCCAGCTGCTTTGACTGCCAGTCGGTACCCTGCGATTGCATTGTTGGGGAGCGGATAGTGAGATGGGAGGTCTGCCCCCTCCTGCATAACTACTTAGATGCCGGTGTTACATTAACTGCTGCATTTTTAATAGTTAAATCCAGGATTGGACTTTTCCCCTGGTCTCGGGCCCCCTTAAGCCAGGTGCCCGCTTAAAAACTCAGTAACCCCCCCCCTGATAGAGTGGTCTAACCTGGCTCCCAGCCCCACCCTTTTTTTACCTGTTATCCCATCCCTGTTCCTAACTAAATTGACATGATTATAAAAACACACAGAAAAAAATGTCCACTCTATTAGGTAGACAGTGGTTGGAGAATAAGCATCTCCCCCTCTGATCTGTATTTTCTATTAAACCCAGCATTCAGAGAGATTTCAGCTTCTCCTGCAAGTCCCAGGCAACTTCAATGACATATAACTTTTGTTGGGCACAGTCATACTGGTTTTCATGGGACAGCAAGTCCACTGTCCTATTTTTGGTGAAGAGTCTGGAGGCAGGAGTGCGCCCCACAGTTTGAGAACTTCTTCACTACATGCTGCTCCTCTCAGCTTTAAATACATTTTGCAATTCACTAAATAATTCAGAATCTCAGTAATGGAAGATACACAAATATGCAAAATTCCACATTGCCACTTTCCACTGTGTAAATGATCCCAAGAGCAATTAACCCTTTTTCATCCTTAAATACAAAAAGAAAAAAAAAATGGAAAAAGAAAAAAAATTTTTGTAAGTGACAGATAAAATCAAAGACACATAATACCATACATAAAGATAGCATTAACCAGTCACAAAGTCATCATTCTCAATAAATATTCATTCAGAAAAATTTAAGGGTAGTGGGGCAGCAAAGAATTCCAGCAGAAACAAATGCATGCCCACGTATTACTGTGTAATGGCCTATGGGGTTAGAGAGACAGTGTTCAATGTGCAGGATGAGCACTTTGTCGGCAAATGGGTCTTGGTTACAGACATTTCCAAAATGTAAGTGAAGTCCTAAAGCAGTCCATTAGGACTAGTTTTAGGCAAATTGTGGTCAAAATTAAAGGTGGGTCCTTGAATGTTGAAGAATTGTATCATCAACAGTCACATACTATACACTATAGATGCAGTGATTATACAAAGACCAATATGACCAATAAAACAATACAAGGGCTAAATAATACAACCACACCATGACAATTATACCGTTATCACTCAATTATAGCATTATGCTGTTAGTGAATAGAAATCATTACAGTATACTATTAGCTCACTAATTCACAGGTGAGTTGAAGCAGAGAACGGGGGTCCCACTATCTCTTCAAATCCAGAGTAGAAGGCCTAGGGTTGCTTTTCAAGGAGAACGGCAGAGAAAGAGAGGTAGAAGCAAGAGGGAGGTGCAGTCATGTACAGGCAGTCCCCGACTTATACTGTTCTGACTTACATCTGTGCTCTAGTTACAAACGGAGACTTATGGAGCATGCTGGTACTTGTAGTTCCATGTTCCACAGAAGATAGTAGCTCTGGAACGACAAGTGCCAGCATGTTAAAGCAGCACATGAGGTGAAAATGAGGTGAAATCCTCTTAACAAGGGCACAGACAGCAAAACAAATGTAAAAACCCTTCCCTGTACTATCCAAAACTAAATAAAAACTCTTGTGCTCGAGTTACATTTAATAAATATACCTGTTCTGACTTACATACAAATTCAACTTGAGAACAAACCTACAGTCCCTATCCCATCCGTAACCCGAGGACTGTCTGTACAGTGGTTGTAGGAAGGACCCAAAAATCAACTCCACTGGTAGGCACCAAGAATCAACTTCACTGGTGGTCCCCAGGTACCCCAGTCTGACAGTGACAGTGACAATGGACACAGTAAGACAGTTAATTACTCCCCACCCTGATACAGTGATATTTGAAGCTATCATTTGGAGACTGTCCATAAAGGGATTTTCTTACAACAAACATCATATTTGTAATCATATTTATTTGTAAAAATAAACACTTTCGCAATTGGTTTGTATTACCTAAATCATTTAGTATAGCTGCTGTTACCTAATTTGTGTGTGTCTAGAGCTAATTCTGCAGCTTGGGGTTGGGCCATGCCCCCTATTATACTGTGATTGGCTGTCCTGCACTCTCTGTGCTCACTCCCTCCCCCTGCTGTGCTGTGTGAATGAAACAGGCTGCCTGTGCCTCTGCTTTTCTCTGCTCTGATGTGATGGATCTGGGCAATTACTGAGTCTCTTTAGCTGCCAGATTCCCTCTCCTCACCCATAAAACACACCCTTATACACTCTGCTCTCCCCTCTTCCTCCTGCCTGAAAAAAGAGGGAGGAGCAGAGTGCATTTGTCACATTTGTTTCATCCTTTCAGGTGTCAAAATGTCCTTGGCCCTTCCTGGTCTCATCAGGTTTGGAATTTAATGCATTTTTGTGCCCAAGTGTATCTTAGATATGTGTGCAGGGATGTGTGCCCATGTACAAATTATAGGGCTGTTATGTAACACTGGCTGTGTATAACCAGGATTATATTAGGCACAGATAGAAATACAGGTAGGTAGGAGAGAAAGAGAAAAAAAGAGAGAGAGAGAGAGAATGATTATGGCATTGTTGTAATATTGGTTTGTAGGGGCTATTCACTGACAGGTAGCAGGTATCTTGACGTTTAAATGGGTTGTCTCCATCTCACTGTTTCATAGAGCAAAGCAGCATTATTTCATTCATGCATCCTGTCACTTCCTGGTCAAGCAGTCTGTAATTAGCATATGAGCTCTGTGTATTCCGACTCCTGTTAATTAGATAAACAATCTCCTTCTCTGAGGTCCAGAAAACCTTGAGAGCTAAAGTAAACAGTAGTAATTAGTGTATTTTATCTGAAAGATCAGATAACACACAAGCTCTTAGGCTGCTGCAGTTCTGTGCTGTGACCTGTGTGATGACATCACTCCCTGCTATCAGATAAGACAAACAGCTGGCATTGGCTGTCTACATTTAGTACAAACAAACAGGTTGGTCACTAGAGAAACCATAAAGCCCTCAGAAGGTGATAAAACCATTTGTAGCTCCTCAACAAAAAAATGAACAAAGCAATATATTTGGAAAATGTCTTCATTAATGTTCCCTACATGTTGAAAGCTAATCTTTGTAGTGAGACAAACCCTTTAATATGCATGTGAGACAACACCTTTAATATGCAGGTGTTGCAACAAGGTTATGGCATGCTGGTATTAATCTGTCACTATGTAGAGGCATGGTGATATTGTGTAGTCACTTCTCTTTGTAGGAGCTATTCACTGATAGGTAGCAGGTATATTGATGTTTAATATGAATGAGGTGGTGATACGTGGTTATGGCATAGCAGTAATATTCAGTCACTATGTGGTCGTGATACGGAGGGCTGTCAGGACTCTTTTGGGAGATAGAAGATATGCCATCAATGCATGGGGAGACGATGCTGCCAAAAAAGTATTTACTCTGGGGGGGAGGAGGGGGTCTCATTTATCTATGTAAAGTTTGTTGTGTGTGAAATTGTGTTGGCTACACGGCATGGGGTAATAAGGACAAAGGGGGGCCATTGGGATATAATTAGGGGGGCAGAAAGAAAATTACATGGGTGGAAAACTTGTCATTATCTGCAGCCGCACATTACAGTGCTGACTGCAAGTTTCAATTAGAAGAAAGAAAGAGATGTGGGTTGGATCAGCGTAGCCATGTGCTGCCAGACACAATGACAAAATCTCACTTTCTGCAATATCAGGGGGCTGTATGTATAACTGTTTAAACCAATGCAGGTGTTCTAGTTACAAAGATTGCTTGTGGAGCCTGGGAGGGAGGTGACTATCACATGGCATGAAAACTGACCACTGCAGGAGGTCTGAAGAGCTTTGACATCCTCTCCCTCCCACTGCTCACACAGAATGAAGAGGATTTGAGAGGGAGCAGGAACAGGGAGGGGGCATGATGAGGTCACCACTCCTCAGTGAGGGACGACAGGCCCTAGGGGGAGGAGAGACCCGCCCTTGTATTGAAAATCTAAGCCAGGGAAACTGTTCAGATGTCTGCAAAACCCTGTAGTGAGAAAACCCTTTAAGACCTGCTTTGACTTTAGTTTGAGTATTACCTCACAACCTACTGTAGGGGAAAGCACAAAGGACAGGTCAAACGCTCCAATAGCCCTGGTGCCATCTTGCTCTTGTTTTGCAGATCTCAGGTGCAGCCATAGCGACTGCTATGGGGTCCATAGATTGAGGGGGCCCCACTCAGGTACAAGAACATTGTTCCTTTTTGTAGAGAACAAGTAGTTGGTGTCTTTCTGCTCTCCAGCAGTACTTTTTACGTTCCTGATATATGGTGGCACCTTTAAACGGGTGTTAAGGGACAGACAAACAAGTTTTTGTAAGTCCTGGAACACCCCTTTAATTATTGCTACTTATATTGCTGTTTCCGTTTTCTGTCATTAAGTGGTATGGCCCTTCTCATTTTGCTATGAGGTCCTATGAACCCTAAATGCACCCCTACTACATCCTGTCCATTTTCAGCTGCCTTATTGGCTTTAGAACCGATTGAAGAGGCTTCCACAACTTCTCTTAACAAACACACTGACTACTACTGTATCTCTATTTCCCTAGGAGCAGCAGGATCTCCTACTATTCCACGTGGTTTCTACCGCATGCTGCTTTCTTTTTCCTGTTGCTAGCTCTTTGATACGGCTGATGGTACAGGACAATCCAGGGGCAGCAGCACACACGCACCACATAGCCATGACAAATATGCCATCCGAAACATTGCAGGCGGCGGACCAGTGCTGCCTGTCATCCAGGTGATCACATTTCAAATGGCCACAGATATATACACATTATGTCCTGGCATGGAGGAACCTCAGTAGCCAAGATAGAACCTGGTATGTAATTGTTACTCATGGCTTTATCTCACGCTGTGATCTAGTTTTTGTTTTAAAACAAAGAATCTTCAAAAATAAAACTGTGATAACAGCTTAATCATGATCCAACCTGAGATAGAGCAGGTTAAAGTAGGGATCTTTCATTTCAACTAGTGTTGAAGGAGGAGAGCAGGGCCCTTGGGCTGTCTTGAGAGGCTGCAGGGACAGAAGAAGGATGTGTGATCTACAATCTTTTTTTCTGTCTCTGTGTAACTGTCGATGGTCATAGGGGGGAAAAAAATGGACTCTTGTTCCCTTCTCTATCCGTTATCAGAAACCATTTTTCCTCACTATTCCATATGTTTTTTTTCTGAAAAGTTATGTGAAGATACCTTGCTTATCAAACCCCCACTGTCGACATGCCCCAGGTCCGACACAGCGGGGACCGCTGTGGCCCCGTAGTGCTGGGGTGACTTTTGGCTCGTGGGGTCAAGCGCTTTGGGGATTTAGTCCTTTTATCATTGCTGCCTTTTGGTCCTCTCCTGGGCAATCCGCCGTGGGGCAAAGAGTGGGAAAGCGTCTGGGATCTATTTTGCCCTGGGGATCTATAATCTTGCCTTTGGGGGACTATATGCTGCCTTGGGGACCTATATGCTGCCTTGGGGACCTATATGCTGGCCTGGGGATCTATTCTGCCTGTGGGGATCTAATGTTGCCTGTGGGGACTATTGTTTCCTTGGGGATTATATGCTGCCTTGGGATCTATATGCTGCCTTGGGGATCTATGCTGCCCTTTGGGGGTCTATAACTGCCTGTGGGAACTATAACTGCCTGTGGGGGTCTATTGCTGCCTGTTGGGGATCTATGTCTGCCTTTGGGGATTATATTGCCTTTAGGGACTATATGCCCGCCCTTGGGACTATAAGCTGCCTTGGGGACTATATACTGCCTGTGGGACCTATATACTTCCTGTGGGGATCTATTTTTTATATACTGCCTTGGGGGCCTATATCTGTAACCTTGCTGCCTTTTGGGGGTTTTGCTATTATATATATATTTTTTACCTATAATACTTATATATATTATATAATTAATATATTAATATCTTATATATATATACCCCTTTTATACCCGCCTGCGACTGAGGGGACATATATCTATATACCTGCCTAATTGAGGGGACCTATATTCCTATAAGTAAGGAGTTGCTTGAAAAGTGTGGATTCTAAGATATTTGTGTCCAATCTGCAGGGATGAGGGGGTTGTCGGGAGAAGTCAGCATGAAGGTGTGAACCGGATGGAGGGAAAAAAGGGAATGCGAACGAACCCATTGGAGAAACGTCACCTGTGACTCACTAAATGTGCCTGAACTGTAATCTCTTATATGTGTGCAAAGTGTAATGGTTTATATTCAGTAATGATGTGGCGGTATTATTCAGTCACTATGTTGGAGATGTGTAATGTGGCTTCATAGGGGGGTAGTGGGGATTATTCAGTCCCATTTGGTGGTGATACGGGGGTGCGGTATTATTCAGTCACTTTGTTGGGGTGTAGTGGTTTTCGTTAGTGTGGTATATGGTGGGTGGTATTATTCAGTCAACTGTCTGCTGAGCACCTGTGTACACTGCTATCTACCGCTATATGGTCACTGTATAGTGGAAATATGTCAGAGGGATGGGCTAAGCGGCCATCACATCCCTCGTATTAATAGTTCTGTGGCCCCGCTTCCCGACGTCACCTCCCTGCTTCGTGCCAATGTCCTCAGCACTTTGCGGTAACTAAAGTTACTTCGGTCGCAGTTTGGGCCCTCGATCTCAAAAAGGTTCGCCATCACTGACCTAGGAGGTCATGGTAAATGTTTGTGGTTGGAGAAGCGAGGGGGCCCATTCAAAAGCTTGCTATGGGACCCAGGCTTCTCCAGTTATGCCCCTGCTAAAGCTAAAAAAATTGGGGCAGTTTGTAGGGTTGTATGTGACACGCTCCAACCGCCCCCCCGATACGGGAGGCCCCCCGTTTAAAAATAAAGTGATTGGGGCCCCGTTCTTTAAAAGTGGGTCCAAATTTTTTAAAACCCAACCAGAACAAGAGAGGGGTTAAAAGGTGGTTTCCAGGCATTTGTAAACCCTTTAAAAAATTCGAGAGGGGTTATTGTATACATTGCCCCTAAGCTAAAAATTATTTTTTTAAAAAACAGGTTTTTTTTAAAAACTTTATTCACTTTTCCTGAACTCTCTCACAAACTTTAACAAAAAAAACCCTTTTTTTGGGGGTCTGAATACGTACATCCGAAATTGAAAAAAAACCCAAAAAGAAAACAAACTTAAAAAAAATTTTTGTTTTGAAAGGAAACTGGCCTTACTTTTGGGCTTTTTTTTTTTTTTAAGGGTTTCCATAAACCATCCTCCCACAAGTTTTTGGCCGGGTTTTTATCTATAAAAGTGCACCACCCTTGAAACCCCCTTGTAAGTGTTCTTGAATAGGCCCCAAAAAAATTTGGGGCCCCCCAAAAACCGGACTTTTTAAATTTTCCCTTCCAACCCTTTTAGTTGGGATAGAGTTTTTTTCATGCATTTTAAGGGGTCAATCGGGCCCGGGGATTTCCCATAGGAAAAACCGGGTTTTTCCCGGGGGCGGGCCGCTGGGGGGCCCGGGCCCGGGGGCCCGGCCCGGATCCCCCGCCAGGAAAAGGTTTTCCCCCCCCCGGGCGGGCCCCCTTTTTCCGGTCGGGGCGCCAAAAAAGGGGCCCAAGGTCGAAACAGGCCCCGGGCCCCCTGGGGGCAGGGGGCCGAGGGGGCCCCCCCCCTCCCCAAAAAACGGTTTGAAAGGGCCGGGTAAAACCCGACCCACCATTAGCCATCAGGGCCCCGCCGCCGAAACCGCCGGTGCAAGCGGGGGGGCCGGGGCGAGCATTTTTGGGGATCCTAGGGACCCCGTCGTTCAGCCCCCCGGGGCCCCGCGGGGCGGCGCGCAAGGAAATTGACGTATCGCGGCCTGCTCCGCGGCCCCGCACTCTGCAGTGAGGGGGCCCAAACCCGGCTCCAAGTGAAGGGAGGGGGACAGAAAGGTGTGGGGTTTTGGTTTAGTATTTTTAAATTTTTTTTTTAAAACTCCCCTTTTTTTTTTTCTTTTCCCTGGTTGCCTATATTTGCCCCTGCCCGGCTGCCTATACTCCCCCCCTCCCCCTGGCAATAAAACCCCCCCTGCCCTGGCTGCCTAAAACTCCCCTCCCCTGGCTATATACTCCCCCCCCCTGGGGGGTCTTTTAACTCCCCCGCCCTGGCTATATACTGCCCCTGCCCGGGCCCTATATACTGCCCCCGCCCGGGTTTTGCCTAAACTCCCCCTTTCCCCGGGTATATACTGACCCTGCCCGGGCCCTGCCTTATTTCCCCTTCCCCTGGCTAAAAACTCCCCCTGCCTGCCCGGGCAAAATTTACCCCCCTGCCCCCCGGGCTTATATACTCCCCCCTGCCCTGCCCTGGTATATACTGCCCCGCCCGGCTCCCTATACTCCCCCTCCCCTTTCCCTATATACTGCCCCTGCCCTGGCTATATTTTCCCCCCCTTCTCTGGCGGGCCTCCATACTGCTCCTCCCCCGGGTTTTCCTATACTGCCCCTGCCCGGGTCCCCTATACTCCCCCTGCCCTGACTTTTACTGCCCCTGCCCTGGCGGGCCATACTGCCCCTGCCCGGCTATAACTCCCCCCCCCCTTTGGTATATATTTCCCCCCTGCTCTGGCCCCCTATATGCCCCCTTGCCCGGGCTCCCCTATACTGCCCCGGGCCCTAGCTGTTTATACGCCCTGCCCTAGCTGCCTATACTCCCCAAAATGCCCTGGCTTTATACTCCCCCTGCCCTGTTTCCCCCCTATACTGCCCCTGCCCCGGGTTTATATACTGACCGTGTCCCTGGTTTATATACTCCCCCCCTCCCCTAGCTGCCTTACTGCCCCCCTTCCCCTGTCTATATACTGCCCCTTGCCCTGGTTTCCCTATACGGGCCCCTCCCCGGGGCTATATACTGCCCCTGCTTGCCCGGGGCTATATACTGCCCCTCCCCTTTGGCTATATACTGCCCCCCTGCCCTGCCCGGCCCCCCCCGGGGCTATATTTTTGCCCCCTCCCCGGCGCCTATACTGCCCCGCCCTGGCTGCCTATACGCCCCTGCCCTGGCTTAAACTGCCCCTGCCCGGGGCTAAAAATACTCCCCCCTGCCCCGGGGGGCCGGGCCCTGCCAATACTGTCCTGCCCTGGGGGCCTATCCCTGCCCCTGCCTGGCTGCCTAAATCCCCCCGCCCTAGCTGCCTTTTAACTGCCCCCCCTAGCTCCCCTATACTGCCACTGCCCAAAAACCCCTATATATGCCCCTTCCCAAGCTGCCAATACTCCCCCTGCCCGGCCTTTTATCGACCTTTGCCCTGGCTAAATCCCCTCCCCCTGCCCTAGAGCCTATACTGCCCCTGCCCTGGCTATATATCCCCCCTTTGCCCTGGCTCCCAAAAATTTGCCCCTGCCCGGCCCAAATTATATTTGGCCCCTGCTTGCCCTGGCTATAAAACTCCCCCGCCCTGGCTTTAAATTTCCCCCCTTTGCCCCCCCTCCCCGGGCAATAAAACTGCCCCTGCCCTGGTTTCCTATACTCCCCCTTCCCTTTGGGCTGCCTAACTAACTGCCCCGGGGGGGGGGCCCCTTTTTAAAAATATACTGCCTCTCCCCTACTCCCTATACTGCCCTTCCCCCGGGCTATATATTTTTCCCCCCTGCCCTAGCTCCCCTATTTTTGCCCTGGCTATATACTGCCCCTGCCCTGGCTGCCTATAATAGCCCTGCCCTGGCAATATACTCCCCCCTTCCCTGGCTAAATACTGCCCCCCTGCCCTGGCTCCCCTAAATAGCCCTACCCGGCTATTTACTCCCCCCGCGTGGCTGCCTATTTACCCCTCCCCTTTGGCTTTTTTACAGCCCCTGCCCTGGTTTGCCTATAAAAACCCCTGCCCGGGGCTTTTAAAAAAACCCTCCCCCTGCCGTGGCTGCCCTATTTTTAAACCCCCCCTGGCTTATTACTGCCCCTGCCCGGGGTTTCCTATAATAGCCCGGGCCCTGGCTATATATTTCCCCCGGGCCCTGGCTGCCTATAAAAACCCCGGGCCCGGGCTATATATCCCCCCCTTTGGGCCCTTTGGCTGCCTATAATAGCCCTGCCCTGGCTATATACTGCCCCTCCCCTTTGGCTATATAAATCCCCCGCCCTGGCTACTGATACCCTGCCTGGCTATATAAAGGCCCGGCCCTGGAAAACCTATCCCTCCCCCTGGCCTCCCTTTAAAAACCCTCCCCCCGGGCTATTTGATGCCCTGCCCTGGCTCCCTTTAAAACCCCTCCCCTTGGTTAGGGATGCCCTGCCCGGGCAAATGAAACCCTTCCTTTTACCTATCCCCTCCCTTGGCTATATAAAAGCCCCCCCTGGCTCCCCCCCTATACCCTCCCCCTGGTTTCCCTATACCCCCCTCCCCTTTCTATATGATGCCCTGCCCGGGCTACTGATCCCCTGCCTGGCTACCTATAACCCGGGGGCCGGGGCAATATGATCCCCCTGCCCTGGCTACCTAAAACCCCCTGCCCTGGCTCCCCTAACCCTGCCCTGGCTATATGATCCCCTGCCCGGGGCAAATGATCCCCGGGCCGGGGCTACCGAAAACCCTCCCCTGGTTACCAAAAACCCGGGGGGCTACCAAACACTTTTCGGGCCTATATGTTCCCCTGCCCGGGGCTAAGTTTACCCTGCCCTGGCTACTGTTACCCTGCCCTTGGGAGGGTTTTCCCTCCCCTGGCTATGATTTCCCTCCCCTTGGGCTACTGTTTGCCCGGGCCTGGCTTCCTATACCCTGCCTTGGCTAAAAGATTCCCGCCCTGGTTTAACCTATGCCCTGCCCCCGGTATATGATGCCCTCCCTTTGGTTACCTAGCCCGGGCCCCGGGCTATATGATGCCCCGCCCTGGATACCTATCCCCTTCCCCGGGGCTACCTATCCCCTTTCCCTGGCAAAAAGATCCCCTCCCCTGGCTAAATGATGCCCCCCGGCTACCTAGGGCCCTCCCCCCGGGCCCTTATTTTGATCCCCGCCCGGGCTACCTATGCCCTGCCCTGGCAAACCTATGCCCTGCCCATAGATCCCCTTCCCTGGTCCTATACCCTCCCCTGGCTATTTGATCCCCACCCCGGGGTTTACCTAACCCCTGCCCTGGCTATAGGGTTTGCCCTGCAGGGGCTATATAAATCCCCCGGGCCCTGGAAAACCAAGGGCCCCGGGGCCCTGGCTATATGTTTCCCGCCCTGGATACCTAAAACCCTCCCCTGGTAATAAATCCCTTTCCCTGGCTACCTATCCCCGGGCCCTGGCTAAAATGATGCCCTGCCCTGGCCCCAAAAACCCTTTCCTTTTCCCCTATAATACCCACTGGCCTCCCCTATACATCCCCTTGGGCTGCCCTATAATAGCCCTGCCCCCTATACACTTCCCCCTCTGCCAAAATACAAGTCCTGTGCCTATATACTGTCCCTGTTTCCTATAAGTGGGCTCTGTTGCCTGTATACGGGCCCCCTTGTTTCCTGTAAAAGGCCCTGTCTGCCTGTATACTGGCCCTGCCTGTAAAATGTCCATGCCTACCTGTATACTGGCCCTCCCCTGCCTCCCAACGGGCCCCTGCCTGCCTAATGGGGGTCTCCCAAAATTTATTTTCCCATTTAAAACTGACATTTTTTAATTTCTAATTTTTAGGGTCTAACAGACGCTTTTGGGGGGAAATTTTGATGGGAAAGTGCTGGAAGAGAGAGGGGGTCAAAGATGTTTTTGGGTTTGAAAATTTTCCAAACAGGGGCAGTAGTGACCACTAAAAAGAAGACATTCCCATGCTGTACCGAAAAGAATGGAAAAGGGGGGAAACGACCTCTTAAAGGAAGAGGGTCATGGGGGTTTTTGGGCCAGAAGAAGAAAAGGAGAAGAGAAAAATCCCACAGAGATGGTTCCTGTGAGTCCCTGCTGCCCAGGGGTAAGTTTACTTCTGTTTTGAGCCCAGGGCTTATTCATGTGATGGTGCCCTTTACTATGGGGATGGGGTTTGGTGGGGTTGTGGGTTTTATGCCGGGCTTAAGTTCATTGTGGTTTTTGTCCCTGATTTAAGGCGTTTAAATTTGACCCCTGTGATGAGGGGTTTTCTCCCACCACTTTTTTCTTTCTTGTTGTGTTTGGGGGGCCCTTCAAACAGAGCGGTTTTGGTGAATTTTTTGATGCGTTTTTTGGGGAGAAATTTTTCAGCATTAAACTGCTCTCCTTTCTGCAAAAAACCCGCACCGAAAACCCATCAAAAAATGCACCAAAAACGCTCCGGGTGAAAGCAGCTTTATATGTAGTTTTTTTTAGACTTGGGCCCCGAGGTGGGGAGAAAAAAGGGGAAAATTTTTTAAAAAAAAAGGGGATATTGTATGGGGGGCTGCTGGGGGTTTAGTGCAGGGCTGATTTTTATTCCCCCGGGCCGGGGTCAATGACGCCGGTCCCTTCCTTCCAGTTCCAACACACTTCCGGTTAACATAACCTTAGGGTTAACTACCAGTCTGACGTCTCTTCCAGTTGACCCCAAATGTTACGTTAACTGGGAGAGACAGGCTGGAAGGTATCCTTAATGTCACATTAACTGACTGTGATGTCGGACCTGAAGTGCCGCTGTTAGGGCATATCCCCACGGCACGGGTTTTCGGACAGCTTTTCAGGCGGTTTGCTTTTTGCAGACCCCCTAAAAAAAAAGGGGCGAAAATTAGCACAACGCCCCCATACACAGGTTTTCCCCCCCGGGTGGTTTTTTCCCCCACGGGCCCCCCGAAACCACCCCCTTGCACATTTTTCCACCCGGTTTTCGGAGGAAATATTGAAAGTAAAATGTGAAGGGGGAGGGCTTTTTCCAGAACGCGGAAAACCCGTCTCCCCCCACCCCACCCCCGCGGCGTGGCACTCCCGGGGAAAACAGGACAAATACCGGCAGAAAAAAACCAACCGGTATTTGTCCTCTGCCGTGTGAACGCACCCTTAGGGACAATGTATGTTACCCCCAAAAAAAAAAACGAACCTTAGGCTTGTTCACAGGGTGTATTTCAGAGGTAATTACCCCCCGAAATTACGCCGTGGCCCGGGGGGGCGGGGCGGGTGCGGGGGACTAAAAGGGGGGGCCGGACTTCGCCGCCCCATAGATGAATTGCCAGGGCGCGTATAACGCCGCTAGAAATTCACAATGCAATTATTCCCCGCCGGGGGTTTTCGCGGGCGGAGAAAGGAGACGTAATCCATAGTTCTCTATGAGAACTGTGAATTACCGTAATGAATGGGCAACACTACTCATTGTTATGCAAATGAATTACAATTATGGTTAAAGGTACCTTGGTGTGCATGGGACACTGAAGTCAACTGTCATTTTTGGTGAAGGGCATGGAGGTAGGAGTGCTCCCCACAGTTTAGGAACAGCTCATCTCCCTTTTAAATAACTAAATTATGATATGTGGTGGTGGGAGGGAAGTCACGTCTCTTGATCTAATACCTTTCAGAGTCCCCACAACTCCATTTTTCAAACCAAAGTGACCAGTGGAAGAAAATGAGGTTAAAATCTAGCATTATATTGTATACAGTTCTCTCCAATAAAGTCTGACAGCTAACCCTGGCTTTCAAATAGCGATTAAGGCACCCCGTTTCTCCCAACAAGCACCAGTCTTAGAGCCACATGTAGGAAAACTGTCTAAGACTTTTTTGTTGCCCATAGCAACCAATCAGAGCACCCCTTTCATTGTTTAAGAGCACTATATGAAAATGAAATGAAAGGGGAGCTCTGATTGGTTGCTATGGGCAACAATGACAGTCTTAGGCTATGTTCACACGGCTTAATTGCGGGACGTATTTTGCCCCGCAATTACGCTGTGTGTACGGGGGTGGGGGGTCTGGCAGCCTGCCTGCCCCATAGAAATTCATTATCCAGGGCGCGTATACGCCGTGAATAAATGACATGTCACTTCTCTCCCCACTCGCCATATTGAGCGAGCGGGGAGAGGAGACGTAATCCATAGTTCTCTATGAGAACTGTGTATTACCGTTATGACTGGGACGTATTTCAGCCCGTAATTCGCACAGTATGGCACGAATTACGGGCTGAAATACGTCCCAAAATAAGCCGTGTGAACATAGACTTAAACCTGCACAGTTTTCATACATGTCCTCCTTAAAGGCATTAATGACTAGCACTTTTTTTTAGTTTTTGCCTCCTTGCTTTTCAACAATCAGAACTTTTTTAGTTTTTCAATGATGTAGTTATATGAGGCCTTGTTTTATCCGAGAGAGTTGTACTTTTTGGGGGCATAGTGTGAGTTCACATATAAATTACTTCAGATTTTTTATAAATTTTTTAAATTATTTTTTACACCATTCACATTCCCCACTAAAAAAAACCTATTAGATAAATTCTACAGGTTATTACGGTCGTGTGGATACCTGATATAAGTAGGTTTTTTGTGCAATGTAGATAGAATTTTTTTTATTTCATTTATTTTTTTCTACATTTTTTTTTTTTTATATAATCGCATGAAGGGATAACCATTTTACAATTTATTTATTTTTTACACTTAGTTAGTGTGCCCTGACTGCAGACTGTTATACAGACAGCTCTGGGGATACTCTAGGTCCCCAGGGCTGACTATACAGACGTTTCCCGGGCATCATTGAGCCATCGGGAGTCCCAAAGACTCGATGGAGCAGGGGAATGCTCTTTGGGAGCCGTAAAAACCCTCCTTCTCTAGTGACGTCTAAAGCTGTCGCTGCAGAAAGAGGACCTGCACCAAGTATAGTCAGTGGGTGGTCGTTAATGAGTTGACAGTTGACATCTTGGGGAAATGAGGATTGGGCAGGTTGAATTTTAACATACTTATTCTATTGCTCTGATGTAAAATAGGCAGCTGTCAAAAGTGTCTACAACAACTCCAAATAAACATGCACTCACAGCCGAGCTAAACTTGCATGCTTATGTGCAATTCAAAAGTGATTAACCTTTACTTTACCTTATGATTTCAGGTGCAAAAATGACACAGGTCTCCTACTCTCCATTGCCATGAGAACTCAACTTCAGTTTGAGCACAAAGTAGGGTCACAATTTTCATTCAATGTAAGGCTATGTTCACAATTATGCCGGGTGTTCTGGAGTCGCGCTGATCGGCACGTACTCCTGCGACCCGGCGGGGGGGCGAGGGGGGACGTCAGCCCGCTGGCCCCATAGACATGCATTACTCGAAATGTCACGCATCTCCCTGCGCGTACAATACGATAGTATTGTACAAACGAGGAGAGGAGGCGTAATCCATAGTTCTCTATGAGAACTATGGATTACCGTAATTATGGGACGCATTTCGCTCGTATTAGAGCGCAGTACGCTGCGAAATACATGTCGAAATGCCTAAGGGTACCCTAAGTGTATGTTCACCCAGCATGTTGGATCTGTTTTTGAATCCGTTTTGGATTGAGGATCAAGAAATTTTCCACCTACAATTGAATTTCCAGGAATTTGTGGATCAGTGGAATGACACTCCAACAGAATGTTCGCTAAACTTGATGAAATTAATAGTAAAACACTGCAAAATGTGAATACAGAAATCAGTTACAAAAAGATTTGCAACCCCACCAAATTATATCAAAATGTACAAGCTAAAAAAAAAAAGTTCAATATAAAAGAAATAATGCAATTAACAAAGAAAAAATTCCAGCAAGGTGTCAAAGATTATGAGAAGGGTAAAGTCTATGTTTGGAAATTCGGAAAACCAACACGGCAGGTATCCCCCCCATCTATTTTGAAACGAAAAACAAATACTATGGACAACAGTACCAAACATAGAGGAGCTTTAATGATACAGATATTTCTCTAGAGTCGTCCATACTATCTACTTCAGGAGAATGGGCATAACGATAGCCATAGTAGCTGCTATGGGGCCCAAAGGTTGAGGGGGTCCCATCCAGGTAATAGGACATTGTTCTTTTTTGTAGGAAAGAAGTTGTTGGTGGTTTTCTGCCACCTGGCCACAACTATGTGGGTTCTCTGATATATGGTGGTATTATTTATACCTTTAATTCTCTGCTTACGCTGCTATTTTAGTTTTTTGTCAGTAGGATGTGGGGCCCCATCTCATTTTGCTATGGGGGCCGATGAATTCTAACTACGACCCTGTTCAGGAGATTGGTCAGATACATCAGTTAATGCAGCTCGGGAAACTGGATTCATCCTACAATGGTTTCTAATGAGGTTTAATAGTAATTGCTCTCTAAAATACGCAAGAAGCAAATATAAACGATCACCATATTCCCTGGACTCGACAACGAGTCTTTCATCTGGATTTTGGTCATTTTTTTCACAGCTGATTTACAGTCAGAAAACGAGTCCTGTTCATCTCTTTGAAGTTTTGCATCTAAAACGAAATGCAAACGGTTTTTGACGCATTTTACGCTAGGTGTTTAGTCATCTCCATAGACCTCAATAGTAAATTTTCCATGTGGAATATGACAGAAGAATGAACGTGTTCTAAGTTTATTTTGCTGTTAAAAATCAACTGAAAAAAGCCTCGTATGAACTACAACACATATTTCCTATTGAGGTCAATGAGGATGGTTTACTTTAGTTTTTAGACAAATCCGTGGGGATTCCAACTTGAAATAGTTATCGTTTGTATGGAGCATAAATCATAAAATGTGATAGCTTCGAAATCCAAAATAGGATGAACTAATACACGATTGAAAGTCAGAATATGTGAGACTATCTTAACTTATCTCAGTGGCTTCCAGACATTTTTTTGAGGTATATGAAGGTGATACAACATCAAAAGATTCAATATACAACAAATGGAATCTGTCGCCCTTTTTTTTCAATAAATAAAACAAGGCCCTAATCCATATTCTTTTCTCTGTAGCCATTTTTTTTCTGATTTTAGGTTTCTCAAGTCTGTTGTCTATATATGATTGTGGGAAAAGCTTTCTTGCCTACATTGCTTTTAGCAACATTTAGAGAGAGGCTTTACAGACATGAGCCTGTGAACAAGAGCAGACCTATTGACTTCTATAGGAGAGTTTCTAGGCATGTTCTGTGACCTGGGAAGAAGTCAGTGTGCAGGGAGGAGGAGAGGGTGGATTGTGACATCTCCTATTGCACAGGTGTCAAACTGCCGGCCCTCCAGCTGTTGGGAAACTACAACTCCCATCATGCATTTATATAATCTATAACAGTGGGCATGATGGGAGTTGTAGTTTCCCAACAGCTGGAGGGCCGGCAGTTTGACACCCCTGTAATTGTGACTGGTTGATCCTGTGTTATCTATCTATACACATTGGTGTCACCTTCCAGTGTAATCCTGATTTTAAGGATAATAAGCAGACTACTGAAAATCTCTCTCTATAGAACAGGAAGTGACAGATTATTATGAGGCCTAGAGGCCAAAGTGAAAACTGTAGGACTTAAAAATATTGAAAGTGGTATGGAAAACAACCAAAAATTCTTAAACATAAAAACAGGAGTTAAACAATGTAATTTTTTAATGACGCATTCCCTTTAAATTCATGGACAAAGAAAAGGTGCATTGTAATATCAGAGGATTTTATTCAGAGAAACACAATTAATTTTTTACCTTAGTACAAGAGCGCTGTTAGGGTTAAACGTTAGACAGGATTTAATATTACTATACTAATTGCATAGATAAATGTGTTTAAATTTGGTGATTGTTACCTTTGAAAAAATCTTAATTTTTCATGTTTGGGTGTATATAACCATATGACTTTCACAATAAGGGCAACATGTATGAATTCGCATGAGACATTTTTTGAACCTGGCGCCGACAAATAGATATAGAGGAGGGTATAAGGCCTCGTTTACACGGCTTATTCTGCCGCGTATTGGCGCCGTACTGCGCGCCGGATTTGCGCTTCCAGTACGGCGCCAATTCCGCGGCAGCCAATTACGGAAATTTCCCTGCTCTCATTGAAACAGTGGAATCCGTCGCTCCTCCCCGCTCGGGGGAATCCGCCGCGGGGGGAGAAAGTGACATGCACATTGTTTACAGCGCGTACACGCCGTAAACAATGCATTGTCTATGGGGCCGGGAGCGGCGCCCCCGCCGCGCTCCGGCCCCGCCCCCATCCCGCCCCTTATTCACGGCGGATTTGTGCGCTCAATACGGCGCAACTAATCCGTCGGGAATAAAGCCCTTTTGAACACGGCCTAATACGACAGTGGTAATACGCCAAACTTTGTATGGCAGCTTTCACATCAAACTTTGGCGTATTCTAGTTGCATTAAAATGTGTTGTGCCATCTATAAAACAGTGTGCCAGCAGATTTTTGGCATAATATACGGCAAAAAAATACCCCTTATGAATTCATAGATGGCCCTCTAATTGCCTATGTTAATTCAACAACTAATTGCAATGGCTTTTTAACTTTTTGGACTCAATAAAGACCGAATTTTAATTTACCAACGTGTTGGATTTTTCCTGGTTTCGTTTGGAGGTGCGATACAAATGACATGTTATCTTTAGTCTGAGGGTCAGTAAAATTCCAGTGTTTTTGTGGGTTTTTTTACAGCACCGTTTTTTGGGATCAAGAACTTTTTTATTTTTCCTATTGACCTATTTTTTGCAGACTGATTTGTGGCTTTTTTGGTACCGATTTCAGATACCTGAGACTTTGATATATTTAATAGATTGAACTTTTACAAAGGCTGTGATACTAATTATATTGCATTTTTTATTGTTTTTCTTTTTTGATCTGTAAAATGAGGAAAAAAAACATCACTATTAAGGTCTAAAGACAGACCATCACTGTTGAAGCACCAGAGAACTCCTTTCTGTACTTCTTATTATTTAACTATCAGTATTACCTGCTGTTAATTATCAGTATTGCCAAGACTTTTGTGACTTGCTTTGTATAAATAACACGTCCACACCCCATTGATGCATCATAAACAGGACCTGAAGCCGATTTACCAAACATAACAAAAGATAAAAGAAGTCATAAACGCTTATTAGCATAAAGCCTTTTAGAAGCTGTGGTAAATGTGTGGTCTGGTGTATGCAGGGCTGGGACCACGGGTAGGAGAAGGTAGCCGACCGCCTATTGTGCCATTACATCCCAGGCAGGAGGGCAATAGGGCATGGAGTGGGCTGAATTTTACATTAAAGGGGTTTTGCCAAGACGTGGTTCCTTACCTATTGTCTGCTCAGAAGAGAAGATAAACATAGGATGCAGCGTCAAGGGGGGAGGGGAGGGCAGGGAGAGAGAGGGTGGGGCCGAGCACAGAGCCAGAAAGCAGGGATTGTGTACAATGTTTACTCAAATAATCACATTACAACCAGTGGATTTTCTATACAAAAGAAAAAGGTCTTTCTCCACAGTCCCTTGCAAGCTCCTTCATGTTCCCTGTCATCAGATAAGAAGTGCAAACAGGCAAGCACAGCCAGATCAGCTCCTGTCAGCTCCTGGTCGTGTCTAATGTAAACTTTCAGGAAACTAAGGGGGACTGAACAATGCTGTAGCTCTCAGAGGCTTCACTTTTTTAATGACCTATATTTAGAAAAGTGATTAAATACCCATTTTTGAGGATCCCACGTCAACATTACATCGTGGCAAACCCCCTTTAAGGGTTTTTATGTGCTTAGGGCACTAGAATACTGTGTCCCAGTCCTGGGTGTATGATACTTAGAGGGTAGGGACATATGCTATATATGTAAAAAGCATCTGCAAACTCTTATTACTGCTGCTAAATATATATATATATATATATATATATATATATATATATATAAATATATATATATATTCCCACCAAGCACTGATTACTAACATCTGCAGACAGTTTGATCTCTCTGGTGGCCAAATGCTTAGCACGGAAGTCAGCAAGTAACACTGCAAACAAGACTTCTGGCATAACATAATGCTGGCCTGCATCATTCTTACATGGGTTTTCTGAGATGCTAGTATTGATGGCCTATCCACAGGATAGACAATCAATATGATACTGTGGGGGCCCAACTCCTATTCCCCCGGCCACTCAGCCCCTTGCAGAGGTTGCCAGCGCTGCGGCCACATCATTATTCGCACTGCGCTGTACACCTGGATGCTATGCATTTAGTAGCAGCTTCAAACAGTAGATTTGCAGGGGGAGGGGGGGCAGGCCATCATTAATTGTATCTCGGAAGACCCCTTTAATCCTTTAAGCCCAGGCCTGAGAATTACCTGATGACCAGCTAAATTTTTTTCTTTTTGCCTCCCTGTGTTTCGACAGTCGTACACTTTTTATTTTTTAAGTGACGAAGTTGTATGAGTACTTGTTTTATGTGGGAGAAGTATTTTTTGGGGGTGTAGTTTAAGTTTACAAATAAATTACAGCGGGTTTTAAAAAAAATATATATTATATATTTTTAATTATATTTATTTTTTTTTTTTTTTTACACCATTCAATTTTCACATAAATAAGTAATTTGATGAATTCAACAGGTTATTGCAATCTTGTTGATACCTAATATGTGTAGTTTTTTTATGTGCAATATATGCACATTTTTTTATTAAATATTTTTTATTTTATTATTTAATTTTTTCTAAATTTTATGGTTTTTTTTTTACTCTTTTTAATCCCTTGGGATAACAATTTTTTAAACTTATTAATGTATGCTAATGTTTCATACTGACACAGGCAGCAGTCAAGGCAGCACAGTGTGCCCTAACTGCAGGCTTGTTATATAGACAGCTTTGGGGCTATTCTAGTTCCCCAGGGTTGACTGTACAGACATTGCCCGGGCTCCATCGGGTCATCGGGAGTCCCGATCAAGAAATGGAGCAGGAGAATGCTCTTTGATTCTGCTGCGTTCACAGAGACTACTCTAGGAACAGAGCTGGTAACTACAGCTCTGTTCCTAGCGCAGCTGCAGTGCTAGGAGTTGCAAAACCCTTCTTTCTGTAGCGACATCTCTACAGAAAGATAAACCTGCACCGCCTGCCATCTATAGTTGGTCATCAGGGTTAAAGAGGCAGAGGGGTAGAGCATAAGAACAAGTGAAAGGGAAATGTGGACGATCTGGAAACAGCGACCAATTACATTCTAGCTCTGAATTATCAGAACAACTCTGGAAGAAAAAATGCAATGGTAGTTACAGACAACCACCCCTGTACTACGTTGTATAAAACTCCTCCAGAATATTCTGGAACCCCTGAACAAAGTGTATACAATGAACCTTGGCTGGGAGCTGCTGGTATACAGGTTATGTACTGATACAGGGTGTCCCACTTGCTATAGGTTTGGAAAATTGTCTAAAACTCGAAGACCAATGGAAACATTTTAATGAAATTTTATTAAAATAAAGGTATTTTTTGATCAAATTTCATTATCCCCTTAATGACAGATCCCGTTGGCCGCTCTGTCTTGTGGCTTCACGGCAGCAATGATGTTGGCAGCTCTCTGTAACTAACAGCTCCATTTCTAGAGCTGCATCTGATCATGGCAGAGATTGGAGATAGCCTACAGTTCCGGTCATTTAACCCTCAGATTGCCGCTGTTCAAGACTACAGCATGATCAAAAGGGGCTCCCCTGTCAAATATGGTCACCGGGTTTCTCAGTGACCCAATCAGAGCCTATGTCATAGCATACAGGAGCATGCTAATGCATTATAAGTGTGAAATAAAGTGTAAATTAATTATCCCTTAATGAGATTTAAAAAAAAAGTTAAACAAAATCTTCAAAAATAAATACATATAATAATATTTAAAATCAATAAAATAATATTCTGCATACATCACAAAAACCCACAAAATTTGGAGTTTATCCACACGACCATAATACCTTAAGAATTAATGGGCTATTTAGTGTGAAACATGAATGGTATAAAGAAAAAAATGCTGAAAAATGTGTTTATTATATTCATGATGCAAAAACAATTATAATAAATAACTAAACAATTCATGTGCATCTCCACACCATACCCCCTCCCAAAAAAATACAATTTCTTCCACATGCAATAAGGCCTCATACAGCTATGTCACTGCAAAAAAAGAAAAAAGTTATGAATGCTAAAATGCAGAAAATCAAAACCAAAAAAAATTGGGCTGGAATTGGGGGCCTTTAACGTCTTTTTCTTTAAGGGGGTTAAAAATTTTAAATTTACCCTTAAGTTTAACCTCTTTTTTATGGCATAATGGGGGGCCCCTGTAAGTCACTTAAAACAGAAAACCCAAAAGGGGCCAGTTTACCTTTTAATGCGGAAGGGCACCGAAGTGAGGATGCAGGGTTCCCCCGGGAGGTCTCGTCTGGTAAGTAAAACATAAAGGTAGGGACCAGCCCAAAGTTAAAATTGAAAAAATGTATTTTTATTCCTTTAATCCCTTACCCGCAGCGTTTTGACCTCTATGACAGAGCCCCATTTTTTAAAAACTGGCGTGTCCTTTATGTGAGAATAAATTTTTGCATTTTTTTCCTATCCCTGTGAACAGAGACAAGACTTTTGGTCCATCAACCCTTTTTTTTTTTGTGAAAAAATATCAAAATATCGTGAAAAATATGAAAAATTTGCCATTTTCAAACTTCAACAATTTCTGCATGTAAGAAATATTTCAAAAACTTCACAAAGCGTTAGGTGGTGTAAGCGAAAAAAAATCTGTTTTTCCAATAATCAGCAATTTTAGCTGAGAATGTTTAATTTGTTACAAGGAATCGTGAAAAAAAAGTTTGGTAATACTCTATATGTGGATGTAAACTGCTGTTTTGGCGTATGGCAGGGCGCACTAGGGAAGGAGCATTATTTGGATTTTGAAACGTAGATTTCGTTGGGTACGATGTCGCATTTGAAGAACAGGTGAAACCTTCCAGAAGTCACCCCATTTTGGATTCAACACTCCTTATACACTCACCGGCCACTTTATTAGGTACACCTGTCCAACTGCTCGTTAACATTTAATTTCTAATCAGCCAATCACATGGCGGCAACTCAGTGCATTTAGGCATGTAGACATGGTCAAGACAATCTCCTGCAGTTCAAACCGAGCATCAGTATGGGGAAGAAAGGTGATTTGAGTGCCTTTGAACGTGGCATGGTTGTTGGTGCCAGAAGGGCTGGTCTGAGTATTTCAGAAACTGCTGATCTCCTGGGATTTTCACGCACAACCATCTCTAGGGTTTACAGAGAATGGTCCGAAAAAGAAAAAACATCCAGTGAGCGGGAGTCCTGTGGGCGGAAATGCCTTGTTGATGCCAGAGGTCAAAGGAGAATGGGCAGACTGGTTCGAGCTGATAGAAAGGCAACAGTGACTCAAATAGCCACCCGTTACAACCAAGGTAGGCAGAAGAGCATCTCTGAACGCACAGTACGGCGAACTTTGAGGCAGATGGGCTAAAAGCAGCAGAAGACCACACCGGGGGCCACTCCTTTCAGCTAAGAACAGGAAACTGAGGCTCCAATTTGCCCAATGCTCATCGAAATTGGACAGTAGAAGATTGGAAAAACGTTGGGCCCGGTCTGATGAGTCTCGATTTCTGCTGCGACATTCGGATGGTAGGGTCAGAATTTGGCGTCAACAACATGAAAGCATGGATCCATCCTGCCTTGTATCAACGGTTCAGGCTGGTGGTGTGTGGTGTCATGGTGTGGGGAATATTTTCTTGGCACTCTTTGGGCCCCTTGGTACCAATTGAGCATCGTTGCAACACCTTGTGGAATCTATGCCACGAAGAATTGAGGCAGTTCTGAAGGCAAAAGGGGGTCCAACCCATTACTAGCATGGTGTACCTAATAAAGTGGCCGTGAGTGTAGAATCTCATCTAGGGGTGTATTATGCATTTTGGGTGCAGTCGTTCCATAGTTTTTCTTAACATTGGGCCATGAAATTGGGGGGAGGGGGAACAGTGTTGCACCATTGTCTTTTGGGCTTCAATTTTACAGCGTTCGCCGTACATTATAAGTGATATGATAACTTTACTATGGGGGTCAGTACAATTCCAATTATATAAATTTTACATAATTTTTTATGTTTTATTACTTTTACACAATAGAAATGCATTGATAAAATATTGCATTTTTAGGTCTTCATAGTCTCATAGCCATAACGTTTTCATTTTTCTGTATACGGAGCTGATTATGGGCTTGTTTTTTGCAGGATGAGTTGACATTTTTATTGGTCCCATGATGGGGTGCCTACAGCAATCTTGGTTGTTTTTTATTTTTTACAGTGGTCACAATGCGGTTAAATGACATCTTAGCTTTACTCAGCAGGTCAATACGATTACAGCAATACCCAATTTGTATTTTTTTTATGTTTTACTGCTTTTACACAATAAAAACACTTTTAGGGGCCGTTCACACGGTTTATTTCGGGCACGGATTCCAGCTATATTGCGCGCCGTACTTCGCTGCAGTACGGCTGAAATCCGTGCCAGGCATTCCGGTAATCCATAGTTCTCATAGAGAACTATGGATCCCGTCTCTCCTCCCCGCTCGGCGGGGAGAAAGTGACATGCACATTATCCCGGATGATGCATGTCTATGGGGCCGGCGGGCTTCCAGCCCCTCTGTCCCGCCCCCGCTGCACGGAGCCGGCGTAATTGCGGGGCGAAATCCGTCCCGCAATTACGTCGGCAATAAGCAATGTGAACCGGGCCTTATTCAAAAAGGAAAACACGCTTTTGCATCGCCATAGTCTGAGAGCCATAACTTTTTTTATTTTTCTACATGGGGCTGTGTACAGGCTTGTTTTTTGCAGGATGAGTTGATGTTTCGATTGGTATCATTTTGCCATTTATACGAGTTCTTGATTGCTTTTAAATCTGCTTTTTGGAAGCCAAGGTGAAGAAAATACTGCAATTCTAGTAGTGGTTTTTACTATTTTTTTTTAACAGATCTCATTGTGCATAATACATGACAAGTTAGTTTTACTCTGTGGATCGATACGATTTTGGTGATACCCAATTTATATAGTTTTTCATGTTGAAGCACTTTAAAAAAAGGAAAAGTGTTTTTATTGTGTAAAACAATATTTATGCATCACTATCTTCTGATAGCCATAACTTTTTTTATTTTTCTGTATAAAAAGATGTGTAAGGGCTCTTTTTTTGTGGGATGAACTGTTGTGGTGCCACTTTGCTGTTTATATGAGTTTCTGATCACTTTTTATTAAATTTTATGTCCTGCAGGATAAACAAAATCGCAATTTTGTGATTCTTTTTTGTTTTTTTGCATGCATTGCGGGGCATAGTGATGTCACAGACAGCCCGGAAGTGTTTTTTACTCTCCCGTGCTGTCAAGTACAGACACAGCAGCAGTGATCATGATAGATAGTGGCATCTAAGAGGTTAATCACCCACGGCTGGAGCGCACTCCAGTCGCGGGTGATGCGGCATGAGGCCAGCTGTAATATACCGCTGGTCCTATGCTGTGATCCTGCGAGCTCAGCCTGTGAGCCCACAAGATCTCCATTATGTACCCATGCATCAAATTGTGGGAACCTCTTCCCAACAATGACATATGGGTACTTCAAATGTTGGTAAGGGGTTAAATCTACATAAAACAATACATGGTACAGAGCTGACGAGTTTCTTAGGTGTAGCTATAACAAAGGGTAGCACACCCAAAATGCGTCAGCTCTTCACCATGTATTGTTCAATGCAATTTTAAATGAATGAAATAAATTTTTTCAATATTTTAATCTCTGATGCTGGCTCGCTACCATTTGATCCTTCCATGTTATGTAATGCTTAGCCAACTATTAAGGTACCATTCACATGCCGTTATTTGCTTATGTTTGCGGTATCTGTTGGGGTAGCATGAGAAAAGGCACTTAGCCACCTCAGCACCATAGAGAGTAATGGAGCAAAGATAGTCCTACGAGGACCAAATTTGCTCCATTTCCCGTCACAAAACACCATATAAACAAGGAGTAAAGAAAATTTAAGACATAACTTGTACTAATTATCAAGTGAAAAAACAAAAAGAGGCTTCAAATTGCACCCTGCTGATTACAAATAAGACTGGCTGACAACCAGCTCATTAAGGGGATGTTCACACGGCATTTATTAGATAGCTGTTTGGATACATTATTTTGGACCCAAAAACCGAGCCAAACAAGTATCTAATAATGCTTAGTGTGACTTACATTGATACATACATCATTCGGATGCGTTTAACAGATCCGATCAAAGAACTGACATGTCAATTCGTGATTTGTTTTACGTATCCGACGCCCTATTTAAAACTATAAGGTGCGTTTCTGCTGCACAGAAGATGTATCCAAACACGCAGCACATTTTGGGTACGTGTTTGGATATTTTTTATGCAGTGCTTTTCAATATGTTTTTCGATCCGAAAAACTTATTGAAAAGTGCTGTGTGTATATACCCTAAATGCAAACTCCATATTGTAACAGATAGTACCATTGTTGTTTTCACTCCTATAATGCAGTGCAATGGAGCAGGGGCCGGGCCTGAGATTACCCTAAGGCCCTGTAAATAAATTTAAACAGCCATATGTTGATAAAGTCAAGTAAAGTTGATAAAAAGGGGACTTTATCAACCTTAAGGGAAGACAGCACAGTGGTGGGGTCATCCTTGTTGGGGTGGATGCTCTACATCTACCAATGGGGCTCAGTAAGGCTCTTTAGTCTCGGGCCAGGCTTCCTGCTCCATATTACCACATTGCAGTAGTGGAGACGACAATGGTAAGACCGTTGTTATACATTTTCTATCTGTTACAATATGGTTTGTGCATTTAATGGGTTGGTTAACTGTAAAGTGCCCCAGAACAAGGGTGCTTTGGACTGTGCACCATCAACCTAGTGCTGCTATGCAAAGCCATCAACACCTTACTATCTTGGTATCATGATTTATACGGATATCTATTTCTGTACTGTTTTACATTGTTAAACCCAGCTTAAATTTACTATAATATGTTCTGTTAATGTGCACTGTGGAAAAGGTTAACACATAGCCAGCTGATACCGAGACTTGCTACCTATGGACCAAGAAGTTGGTAACTTTCTACTTTGATAAAAGATGCACAGTTGAGTTTTGGAGGAAAAATCTCAGACACTTTGACCTTTATACCACTGGGAAAAGATGCAGAGTCATTCCCATGGGCCAGAATGGAAGCTCTATGCGAATGTATGAGAGACTAAAATTGTAACAATGTTTTTGTAATGGTTGTGCTGTGCCACTCCACTCCTCCTATTAGAAGATGCTAGATAATCTAGAAACTGTATAAAAGGCTAGTACTATGAGCCATCAGTGGTTCTGCAGATAGAAACCAGTGTGAAGGAGACTCCTTCATCACCAGTGATTAGCAGAAGAGAATTTGCCAGACTGTTTTTCTGACCAAAAGAGGATTCGGAAACTACCAAGCCTGAGAACCTGGGTCACCAGCCATTTGATCAGGAAGCCAGCCATAGACCCTAAGACACCAGTGCTTTAGTCAGCAGAATAGCCTTCTGAAAAGGAGAGATAGACAGCTAAGCCTTTCCTCGGCACAGTGCCTTTGTCTACCATGGAGGAGACTGGAGAAACTGCTCTGTCTTGCCTGTATTGTGGTGAACTTGAGTTTCTACATTAAAGAAGCACACTGGTTTACTGCAGACCCCTGATTCTCTGGACTTATTTCCCATTGGGGTGCACCACGCATTTTCAACCCTTCCAGAGAGCAGTAAGACATGGTGACACCTCAAGGGTGTCTGGGGAATCCAGCGTAGAGTTATGACCATCCCCAACCTGGGCAGTCAGTCTTATTTGTAATCACATGGGTGTAATTTGAAGCCTCTTTTTTGTTTTTTACTTAATAATTAGTAAAAGTTGTATTTTAAATTTTCCTTGTTCCTTGTTTATACGGTGTATTCCGACTGGGTAGGAGTCGCCTTCTTTGTCAGTTAACAGATTTTTGGATGGAAAATTGTTTGGATTCACTTTCCTGGGAGTATACACTTTCTCTGCGGTGCTCAAAAGTGCAGTCTATGTTTTTGAGTCCTGCAAGAAAGTGTATACCGCTAGAAAATACACCAAATGTAGTCTATCTAGGATAACGTTTGCTCTGACAACCTGATGCTGCAGAAGCTACGTACCTTTCCTTGCACATCCCTGATGGATACCGCAAACATAAGAAAACAACACGATGTGAACGGCCCCTAAAATGTTCCTCATGCGATAATACACTCATTTCTGCTACATTCATTTCCATCTAGAAGGAACAGTGCTTTTTTTACTTGTCTTGCTATTGACAATACATCACATATTATTTGTTCTACTTTGTTGTGCTTTGCTGGATTAGTTATTGGTACTGTAAACACAGCAACATAATTAACAGCCATGTAATAATTGCCAAAGGCGGCTCCATATAAGCTTATTATATCTTTCTCAGGTCACAAAGTCCCTCCAAAGCTGGGTTTTAAATATGATTTGAACCGTATACTTCACATGTGCTGTTGACCAAAAGCACTGAGAAATCCACAGCTATAATGTTAGGGTGCGTTCTCACGGCAAAGAGCAAATACCAGTCGGATTTTCAGACCAGTATTTTGACTATTTTGGCACGCAGGGGGCGGCTTTTGTCTGCGGTTTGCAGATTCCCCATCCCCTTCGCACCCACATGTTCATTTTCTGCCCAAAAACCGGGAGGAAGAATGAACATGTTCTACGTTTCTCGCACCGCCGGCGGTGTCAAAAGCCACCCGGCGGAAAATCTGTTCAGTGTGGACTGCTGAATGGATTTACTATAAAAGTATATTGGGGGGCGTTGCATGTCGGTTTTAAGACGGTTGCCAAAACCACAAACCATCTGAAAAACCAACCAAAGTGCCATGCTATGGGAACAGGCCCTCAAGGTCCATCCACACAGCATAGTTTCTTGGTCGGATTTTGAAACCGTCTGAAAACCAACAAGCAACCATCCCCATTAACTTTAATAGAAAATCCATTCAGCAGTCCACCCTGAACGGATTTTCTGCCAGACAGTTTTTCATACCGCCGGCGGTCTGAAAAACGTAGAACATGTTCATTCTTCTGCTCGGTTTCCAGACAGAAATTTAACATTGATGTCAATGGGAATCGAGTAGAAATAGAGTGAATGGTTTTGTGCGTGTTTTTTTGTCTTGTTTTTAGGTGGTTTTCAGTTTTTGCAATCAGAACATTTTTCTGCTTGAAAAAAAAATTTCAAAAGCTGCAGAAAAACTTAGACAAAATCAGTGACAAAAAAAGGTTAAAAAAACAAAAACCACCGAAAAAACTACAAGAACCGGTTGGGACGGTTGGTCAAAACCGAGATTTTGTCTTTTGCCGTGTGAACGCACCCTTAATAGCACTAAAGCTTCTTTTATTACTATGGCCCCCTCCCTCTGGCTCTGTCACTGGTTTCTTTACTGCTTAAAAACAAAGAGGGGGCAATGGGAGATATCTGGTAGGTCGGGAACATAAATGCCCTAATAACAATAATGGCCGATCCTTTTGTCTGCCTAGGTGGACATCTATCTGACTCTCTAAACAATCTATCTCTCTTGCATGTAACTTCTATTATAGTGTCTGTCCAGGAATGATCTTATAGATCTGTAATCTATCCAATAGTGTACGTAATTGTTGTGGGCCTCATAGCCAAAGAATTATAAGTACTATACCATCACCTTGATGAGCAGTCAGAATTCAGGAGCCCCGATGCACCTATCCAATTTTCATATCTGCAAAATTAGGATTAAACTGGAATGATGTACCTAGAACTAAAAGTGCACCATATGGGTATGTTCACACAGCTTATTTTGGGGCGCATTTCGTCACGTATTTTGCGGTGTACTGCGCTTAATATGCAGGGAAATACACCCCATAACTATGGTAATTCATAGCTCTCATGGAGAACTATGGATTACGCCTCCTCTCCCCGCTCGTACAATACAATCGTATTGTATGCGCGGGGAGATAAGTGACATGTCAATTACTTGCGCCGATTAAGCGCCCTGAGTAATGCATGTCTACGGGGCCGGCAGGCTGCCGGCCCCCACGTGCCACAGGAGCACGCGCTGATCAGCGCGAGCTCCCAAAACACAAGATGTACTGTGCGCACCACAGTACATCGGGTGTACATAGCCTAACAAGTTTAGATGGGTGTCATCAACTAATGACAAGAAAATGAACCAACAGCATAAGTAACTATAATTCAAGGTGCAAAATCTGAAAAGCCATATAGGTGTCCCAGACAGCAAAAAGCCGCCAAATTTATTGCTCCCTACAAAAAGGTGCATCTGAGTGGACCCTATCAACCTCTGGGCCTCATAGCAACTGCTATAGCTGCTAAAGCTATAGTTATCCCCATGCACCTCACCTTCTAGCAGCTCCATTGGCTGCCACTATGGTACATAAATCTCTGCATCTATCTATTTTTTGGTACATTTAACTCATTTATCTTCCATCTATCCATCTGTCTATGTCACACAGCAATAGAGGTAAAAATCATCTCTCTCTCTGAAGAAAATCTAATATTGCATAGACTGTATGACGCGGTTTGTGTCTTATTTCATTTCCTGAGTGGCTGGATAATGATTTGCTGACAGCAGAAAGAAATGAGAGTAAGATGAGCATAGAACAATACACAGGGGAAAAGGTGAATGGAAAGAGGGTGGGGGATAGGGAAATTTGGAGTCAGGGAAAGAGCAAGGAGGATGGGGTTAGTTTGACAGCAGGGAAGATGTAGATGAGACAGATATTTATTAGATGGAGATAAAGAGAAAGGAAAAGATGAGAGACAGAATATTACACGTAGCAAAGGAGAGAGACCGGAATATATAACACAGAATTAGGAGACATACGGCAGAGACAGATACACATGGGAGAATGCCTACAGAGACTGTAACCAAGGACACCCACAGAGCGCCTCTGTCACCATATGCCTCACTCACAAAACTATCTAAGCCTTAGTGCCGTGCCAAGAACATGTTAAAAACTAGCATAATACATGGAATAATGACCATGTAAGCACAAATGTATTCAGTGATACGGATGTCCTATGCTTCTTTATATTAATAGCTTGACATATTGTGCAACGATGAAGAAT
This sequence comes from Phyllomedusa bahiana, assembly GCA_025379985.1. NCBI lineage: Eukaryota > Metazoa > Chordata > Amphibia > Anura > Hylidae > Phyllomedusa > Phyllomedusa bahiana. Next base: position 24,730 of record JAODAL010001224.1, on the reverse strand, counting down.
ATCTACAATGTGTATATGCTATACTCAGTGATAATGACGTTGAGCTAGAGGTCACAATAACAATATATTATGATACCATGTTGATTTTAAAAGGAACATATATATATATATATATATATATATATATATTCACACACATATATATATTTATATATATATATATATATTATATATATATATTACACATATATTAATATATAAAATATATATATATACATATATATATATATATATATATATATATATACACACACATATATAATATGTATATATACAGTGGCTTTATAACATATTCAATCCCCTTGTACTGTTTCTGACTTTTAAACTTTAGAGTCACAAACTTAAATGTATTTTATTGATATTTGGTGTGATAGAGCAACACAAAGTAGCAAGTATTTGTAAAGTGTAAAGAAAATGAAACAGGCTTTTCCAAATGTTTGCAAATTCTAAAACTAAAAGTGTGGTGTGCATGTATTCAGCCTCTTGTACTCGGATACCCCGAAATAAAGTCCAGTTATGACCAATTGCCTTTAGACGTCATCTAATTAGTAAATAGAGCACATGTGTATGTAATTTATTCTCAGTATAACTACAGCTATTTTGTGAAGGACTCAGAGGTTTGTTAGAGAACATCAGTGAACAAGTAGCATCATGAAAACCAAGGAACATACCAGACAACTCAGGAATGAAGTTGTGGCAAAGTGTATTGCAGGGTTTTAGAAAAATAGCCCAAGCTCAGAACAACTTATGGAGCACTGTTCAATCCATCATCTATAAATGAAAAGAGTATGACACAACTGCTAACCCCCTAAGACAAGGCCATCTACCTAAACTGACAGTCCAGACAAGGAGAGGACTAATTATAGAAGCAGCCAAGAGGCCCAAGGTCACTCTGGAGAAGCTCCAGAGATCCACAGCTCAGGTGGGAGAATCTGTCCACAGGACAACTATTAGTCGCGTGTTCTGTCAATTTGGCTGTTATGAATGAGTGGCAAGAAGAAGGCTCCTTTTGAAAACAAGCCAAAAGAAGATCCATTTTCAGTTTTCAAAAAGCTATGTTAGGGACACAGTAAGCATGTGGAAGAAGGGGCTCTTCTAAGATGAGATCAAAATGTAACTTTTTGTACTAAATTCCAAACGCTATGTATGAAGGAAAGCCAACACTGCACAAAATCCTGAACACACCATCTCCACTGTGAAGCATGGTGGTGGAAACATCATGCTGTTGGGAGGCTTTGCTTTAGCAAGGACTGGGAAGGGATAATGGGAAGATGGATGGTGCTAAATACAAGGCAATCCTAGAAGAAAATCTGTAGGGGGCTGCAAGAGATTTGAGCCTGGTGTGTAGGTTCACCAGCAGGACAGTGACCTTAAACATACAGCCAAAGCTACAATAGAATGGTTTAAATGTAAGCATTTTCATGTGGCAAAATGTCCCAGTCACAGTCCAGACCTAAATTCCATTGAGAATCTGTGGCAGGACTTAAAAGGGTATTGCCACAATTTCTTTTCATACCTCCTGCATCCAGCTCTTCAGCTCTGTGTGATCAGAAGGGGGCGTGTGTGATTTGTTTGAATTGCATATCATGTGACCCAGCAGGATGACATCATCATGCCTTTTCTCTTTCTAGTTAAATAAAGATCTGTTTATGTATATAATTGTAAGTAGCTACACTGTAGCTCAGAGGTAACATTTTTGCTTTACAGCACAGGGGTCCTTGGTTCAAATCCCTGCAGGAACTTAATAAAGGGAATGTGTCATCAAAAAATGACTTATTGTTTAACTGACATTTTTATGTTAAACACATTTTTTTGGAATTTTTGGTAATTTTTTTTTTTAATTTTCCATATCACTTTCAGTATTTTTTAATAATTCTTCAGTCCTGCAGTTTTCACTTTGGCCACTAAGCCTAATAATCGTCTGACACCCTGTTCTGTTTAGAGAGCTTTTCAGCAGTGTGCTCATTATCAGTAAAAGCAGGGTCAAACTGAAAGGAGACACCATTGTGTACAGATAAAACAGGATCCACCAATCACAAGAGGAGATGTCACAGCTCCCCCTCTCCCCTCCCTTCACAGTGAAAACTCTCCTATACAAGTCTATGGGACAGAAACTGTCTCAAGAATCCTATGTGCATGAAGCTGCTGTAAAGTATCTCTCTGACTGCTGTTAAAGCAGTACAAGCAAGAATGTCTTCCCCACAATCATATATAGACGGCCGAATAGATAAATCTACAATCAGTAAATAAAAACGACTGAGAGGTAAAGAATATGGATCAGGGTCTTGATTTAATAAGTAAAAATAAAAAAATTTCCGACAGATTCAATTTAACCTGTGGATTTTTTTTCCTCTTTATCAATACACAGACCTCACTGAGGTTTCTTTTTTTTTATTTGCACTGTTTGACTTATTACTAACTAGTCCAAAGGACAGGAGTAGAATTACAGCACCCGGGGTTGGAACATTCAGTATCTACCTGAGAAGAGAAATGATGTCTGAGCATGTGCGACCAGGACTGAGGAGCTCACAGCCCTGGTCGTATCCCCTGGAGACGAGCTGTAAACAATGGATCACTAAAGAAGCAGCTAAAACAAAAACGGTGCAGAATTTGTAATAATGATGAATGGTGAAAATGTTTATTATTTAATTTTTCAAACTTCCCACGTCAATTTTACTTCGTGGCAAAACCCCTTTAAGAATTGCTGTCCACAAACACTCACCAACCAATCTGACTGAACTGGGCAGAAAAATGGGCAGAAATTCCAGCCTCTAGATGTGCACAGCTGGTAAAGACATGCCCCAACAGACTTTAGCGGTCATTGCAGCTAAAGATGGTCCTACAAAGAATTGACTCAGGTGATCTGAAGATATATGTACAACAACACTTTTCAGTTTTCTAATTATCAAAAACTTGGAAAAGCAGCTATCATTTTCTTTACACTTCACAAATACTTGCTACTTTGTGTTGCTGTATTACATAAAATACATTATCGTTTGTGGCTGTGACTTTTAAAAAAGAGGAACAACTCAAGAGGTATGAATACTTTAGCAACCCACTGTGTGTGTGTGTGTGTGTTCTGTATGTGATTCTTTTCTTTTGAACTGCCCCCAAACATTTGCTCTGCATATTGCAATTGTTATAGGTAAGTTACCCTCATTTTCCCATCCTTGCTGCAAAGATAGCACCAGAACCTTTCAGGGGTAAAAAAAGCTGATCAAATACGGGCCACTAGTGACTGGAGCCGCGGCCCAAACACAATGACGAACAATTGTGAGCTTGGTAAATATGAAAATATGCAGAGCCACCTTCCCCTTCTGACCTGGCACAGGATGTTTTTTAGGTGGATGCTTATTTGCAATAAAGGGACATAACATATTATCACGACGAGTATCTGTGAAAAGTTTAGAATCAGAATATATTGAGTATTGATGGTGTTTAAAAAAAATTATTTTAATAGTATCATAAAGGGAATATGGATGTCAAATAAGAGGGTCCCAAGTAGAGCGTTAGCTCAGGGGCCCTTGTTTGAACCAGAGTGGGAAGCTGGTATGTAAAAGCAGTTGCTGTGGTGACCTGGCCCTTTCACACATTATATCCATTACATCCATTCATGTCACTGTTATCACTTATTGTTCCACATGTTTTTATGCTGCAGTGTAGAAAAAACACCGAAACCCAGAACCAGTCATAACAAGGTTAGCTGCAGAGGCGTAACTCAAATCTCCCCAATGCAAACTTTATGAAAGGCCCCATCCCCCCTACAATGTGCCAATTATAATACTGCAAAAAGGGCAATACACTACGTGGAAATCCCTAAAGAAGCATTTATGCTATCTATCATACATGAAAAACTTTGAGACTCTCGGTTCACATATTTTGATCAAAAGATGTTTAAGCTGTCCCCGACTTTCAACGTGATCTCAAAATCGGGCAGTCCTATCCTATCTTTACCTCTCAATCGAGCCAATCAGGCCTCTCACTGGGTCAACCGACCTCCATTATTCAGAGAGAAAAAAAAAAAAAACACCCAACCTGCAAAGCTGCCCTTCTTATGACAGCCTGTGAGAGTGGGCGGGGACAGAAACCCAAAATGGAAGCACCCCTTCCTTCCCATATAGGTTAAAATCAATGTACACCAAGTATAACGTATGTTTCTGCACACAAAAACATAAGAAGGGCAGCTTTGCAGGTTGGGTGTTTTTTATTTTTTCTCTCTGAATAATGGAGGTCGGTTGACCCAGCGAGAGGCCTGATTGGCTCGATTGAGAGGTAAAGATAGGATAGGACTGCCCGATTTTGAGATCACGTTGAACGTCGTGGGCAGCTTAAACATCTTTTGATCAAAATCTGTGAACCGAGAGTCTCAAAGTTTTTTCAATTATAATACTGGGCTCGTCTTCTATGGCAGAGGGACCTTTAGGCTCCTCAAGCTCGAGGACCAGGTAGCAACCCATAACTACACCTCTGGCTAGCTGCCTTTAGTAGATTTGAATACGTACCTCTATTCAGTACTTGCACATTGTGATTAGGCTGTGGGTCTAATATGTCATTAATACATTAAAACCCCTTGCTGCCTTGATCAATATCAAATAACAAATTATTTAATTAGGCGGCAAGAGGTATAAAAGCATTAATGAGCTAATCAGTCCCAGCGATCATTAATCACTTTACACCTCTGTACATTCAAAGGACTGGATGCATATAATATGAATCTACAGCTCAGTCAACAACAGCTTTTCTGTCTGCTGAGATTTTCAAGGTAGCAACAGGAGGTTTGTTTTCAAAGATGCTAATTTGTATAGCTGGTGTTTAAGGGTGCGTTCACACGGCAATAGACAAATACCTGTTGGTTTATCCGACTGGTATTCATCTGGTTTGTGTGCCCTGCACACGGCCGCGGGGGAGGTGGGGGGGGGGGGGCGGCTTTTCTCTGCGATGAGCTGAGAGCAGCCTTCCCCCTTCACATTCACTTGCACATATTCCGAAAACGGGACGGAAAAGTGTGCATTTTGAATGTTTTTCGGGCGGCCCACGGGCGGAAAAACCGCCGGGCAGAAATCCCGTGCAGTGGGGACTGCTGCACGGGTTTTCCATAGAGCCCGTTGTGCTCGTTTGCGGACGGTTTTTCAGACGGTCTGCAAAACTGCAAACTGCCTGAAAAACCGTCCGAAATCCCGTGCCGTGGGGACATGCCCAAAAGGTGGAGGCCTACTTTAAACAGACTCTGTCAGCACTTTTCCCCCTGTCCACCCTTCCATCTATGAACAGTACTTGTATGACGGCTTTAGCAGTCCAACTGCATCATATGATGAGCTAGTGCAATCACCCAGAGCCAGGACTGGGACAAGATATTCTGGTGCCCTAGGAAAATAAGACACATTGCATCTCCCCAATAGAAAATTCAGTCCACTCTTTACTTCCTTGTGCTCCCTTCCTGCCTGGGATGAAGTGTGCTTTAGGTGGTTGCCTACCTTGGCCTACCCATCTTCCCGGCCCGCTCAGGGCAAAGAGCAGGGGTTCTGGGTGGGTTTACCGCTGAAAGTTCAGGGCACTTGTGTGGTTAAGAAACGCCCAGAAGACACTTGGCATCTAATTAGCATACAGTGTGTATCTGCATGTTTTGTTTTTTGTTTTATCTCTATTGTTTTACTATTAGGGTATGTTCACACGGCACGTTGGATCCGTTTTGGATGAGTATTTTTATCCGTGTTTCGGACCCTAAATGGACCCAAACACACATCTAACAATGTGCAGTGTGATTTTACATTGCTTTCAATGTAAAACACACATCGGCGTTCAGACGAGTGACATGCCTCTTTTGGATCCGTTCAAAGAATTGACATGTCAGTTCTTGATGACACAGCAGACACCCTACTTAAAACTATGGGTTGTATTTCTGCTGCACGAAAAACACATCCAAACACGCACCTGCGTGTTGGATGCTGTTTGGATGCAATTTACTGTACACAGTGCTTTTGAATGCGTTGGATCCATCATGCAGTGTGAACATATCCTTATAGACATCAACATAAGTGTTTAAATACCTACCTAGTGCTGTCAGTAGTTAAAAATGCAAACTGATACCCTTTACCTAGTTACATCTTGCTGTGCCTATCCATGAGACAGCCGAAAATATGTGACAATGTGTATACAGTGGTAAAAAGCAGCCTGGGTCGCGGCAGTGTAAATTAAGAATGAAGTCATGCTGTGCTTTATAGTAAGTGAATCCCTATTTTGCATGCGCGCAGCTCAAGGAGATGCACGACCATGCAGTGTACATTAATTTTTAACATAAGGACAAGGGAGGGTGGGGGGGGGGGCTGTATGGAATATTCAACAATGAATGCTCTGCATTATATAAGAATAAGACTGTCATCCGAGGTAGTGCTCATACTGCTTAGATGGTTGCTTCTCCCAGAAGACTATGTGAGAAAAGGAGAGAGAGAGAAAAGGGACGAAGAAAGGCAGGATGGGCCCAACCTCTAAAAGATGATAATGTTATCTGAACAGTTAGAGCTATTGATCTGAGGATCAGCATCATGGAGCGTGAAAGGAGGGGCAGAGGGGATGGACAAGCTGGATGGGGGGAGAGAAGAAAAATAGATATGGAGGGCGGCAACATGAAAGGATGGTAACAAAACAAGGGCATAAGGTGATAAAATCCATTGGAATGTGGTCTCGCTGAATTTTGCCTAATTGTGCAAAATTGTAACGAGCAGGAAAATACAGCTTATAGTACTATAGTGCTCACAGATCTAACTGCTAGGACCTGGACAGTGGGAGCCCATAGACAGGACAGGCCTGATGCAGTCATAACCTTTAGACTATATTCACACGGCTTATTTTGGGATGGATTTCAGTCCATAATTCGTGGCATACTGCGCGAATTACGGGTGAAATCTGTCCCAGTCATTACGGTAATCCACAGTTCTCATAGAAAACTATGGATTCTGTCTCCTCTCCCCGCTCACGAAATACGGCGAGCGGTGAAAAAGTGACATGTGAATTATCACGGCGGGATACGCGCCGCGGATAACGAAGGTCTATGGGGCCGGCGAGCTGCCGGCCCCCACGCCCCGCCCCCGCTCCCGAGAACATGCCATAGTTGCGGGCGAAATCCGTCCCGCAATTATGGCGTGAATAAGCCGTGTGAACATAGCCTTACACTAGTGTCAGCCTGGGTTATGCGATGCTGATGTTCTCTTGTATGACACACAGATGTAGCAGAGCTGATTTATAATTTGGCACAAACCACCATGATATCCTACATCATGTAAACCTACACTTTCATCATGGGTGATTTCAACATCCCCACCTCCTTCCGCCTCTCAGTTTCTTTCACCAACATCTTCCCTTGGCCTATCGCAATTTAAGGATTCTCCCACCCACAAGGATGGGAACTCTCTAGATGTAGTCTTCTGTGGTCTATGCTCAATTTATAACTTCACTATAATGTTCAAATAATGAGCCTAGGTTTCAACTCTGCTACATCTGTATAGCACAGGAGACAAGTAGGCTGGGTTCCTCCAGTAACGGCCAGTCCAGCACTCTTCTTAGGCAACCGAATAGACATTAAACAAATGGCAGGACACTTAGGAAGTCATGCGTACCTTTCAAAGGAGGTAACGGTGTTAGCTCTTGTTGTTTGCTCTGGTAGCGGAATTGAGAAGAACTATGTGATCTCCGCTGACGAGAACGAGGAAGAGTGCGACGGGAAAATCCATCTACTTTGTCAGCAGCCAAGACAGGGGAAAGGCCCGGGGAGGATGGACTGGTGGGAGTTATGGGAAGCTTGGTCTCCATTAGGATTTTCAAGGCAGCAAAAGTAGGAAGAGGGTGGTGGTTGTTAGCACTGCAGAAGATGATGGACTCTCACTGGGGAACGATTACCAGTCTAGGCCCAGGTGGGTCCTAGTGGAAGCAGGATCACCCATGGGCAGCTGATGGGGAAGCTGAAAGAAGAAGATGTGGTTAAGGAACATGTATCTTAGATCTATCCAAAGAAAGTAACAAAATAACATCAAATATTTACACCTTTATACTATTGTAGATGACAAAAATGTCTGTGATCCTTGAGGAACTGGTTCTACCTCAGTCAACTGATGCCCTAAACCCGGGGAACCTAGCACTGAGCAATATCTGGGCTGATCCTTGAGGAACTGGTTCTACCTCAGTCAACTGATGCCCTAAACCCGGGGAACCTAGCACTGAGCAACATCTGGGCTTCCATATAACAACACAAGATGAAAGCTGTGTCACTAGAGATGTCGTTCACCCAAATTTTTTAAGACACCACAGTAAAAATACCCATCACTTGCTATAGCACAAACAAAAAGAAGCGAAGTCACATGCATCATGTGTTGCAGGATTTACGTTAGGCTGACAAAGTTCCCCTGGACTAGTTCCAGATGACAGTGGTCTACACGCCTTCAATGGTCATCGTCAAGCCTGCGTCAACACATCAGGATGCATAGATTACATACTTCAGATGTGTGTATCGTAATTCATAATCAATCTCAAATGACAAAATACATAAAAATGTCTCTAGGACTTGAAATTCTAAATTTCAGTTCAAGATAAAAAAAATAAAGAATTCCTAGCAATTCGAGATGATTAATGTTAATGCGGCCACCCAGGGTACAAGAATGTACTGAAATCTGCATTAGCTGAATCTCGAATGAAAAAAAGGACAATTTGGACTAAATTTTCAGGATGATTGAGATTTTTGGAGTAATAATAAAAATTATTTCTGTAATACGATCCCCCACTCCCAACATAAGAGGTCCAACTTACAGCTGCAGCTTTGCCTATAGGCTCTTGCTTTAATAATTCACCTTCTCGTGAAGATCTTTGTGTGCAATCTGCATCCAATGTCTAAACTAATCAATGAAGATTAGGCCGCAAGCGGGATGAAATTCAAATTTACAGTCGAACAATATCCAGATGGCTCGGCCCAAATGACCCTAGGCAGAAGCAAGCATTTTATGCCTCTCCTCGGGGCTTGCAGAAGTAGGTCTTTCAAGAGGTTTCAGAATGAGCACAGACGAGTCCCGCACAAGAAGCACCATGCAGTTCTTCCTGATAGATAGGGTTTGGTTATATGTCGGAAAACCAATTTTCTGGTCTATAGAGTTAATAATATATCCTTGGGCGATCCGCAGCTTTCAGTATTCCAGTAACTGAAATCCTTTCTAGGACAGAGAGAGAGCAACGTATGGGCTGTGCAGGATCCAGAAGAATAATATATTCAGGAAATGGATGTTGGCAGCCGGTATGGTGTACTGAAGCAGTGCATTCCTATTTTCTAATAGGACTTGAGGCCTGGAGCTTCTGCATTAACCCTTTAACCGTCTCTGAACCAGGAGCATCAATATCAATGAAAATCCTGCTGCCAACAAAGTCACGTTAGGTAAAATCACCTTTTCCCTTCTAGCTTCCCTGTGGGATCAGGTGGAGGAGCAGCAAATAATTCTAGCATTGCATTAAAACCAGCCCCGGACCCGCTTGTGGGACCTGTAATTAGAATAAATGCTGCAAGATGGTAATTATGGAAGGAGCCGGCACAGCTGAGACCGTCCGCACTGAATAGGATCCTAGTTTTAGGTTTTCTTCCTTTATAGGATTTTGCATAGGCCCCTGTGACCCTCCTTTCTGTCAACCTGTCCTTGATCCATAGAAGCCGTCTTCACGTGATTTGAAGGATCTGCAGTTTCCCTGGCTCCGGTTAATAGAGAGATGCAATGATTATATGGAATTAGGAGGATTTCCCTGTTTTTCTCCTTCAACAGCAGCAGCCTTGGTTTATCTCTAGCGGCAGGATCAGTACAATGACAAAACCCAAACCTATTCCTCCCCCCTGCACTTCTCCCAAAATGTCATGTGACCATGAATGAGAAGGCGATTGGCCTTTTAATAATAGGGTCTGCGTCACTGCTGGGGGGTGATGTCACTTCTCTATAAAACCATTGGTTGCAGTCATGCTGGATTTAAAGAGACAGCTGCCTGTGCAGTAGTGCTGTGCTGCTCTATGGAGAGGGAGGCTGGAGCGTGTAGAGAGATATGCATCCACTGGAAATATACGGATGCAGCTACTATCTAGTAGTAAAACAGAAGGATACTCTGATGGCACAATGGCACAATAGCTGCAGGCACAGAGCGAAGCACACCATTTATGTTTACACCTCTCTCTATGTCTAAAAATTGCTTTTTATATCTATATCTATCTCTATATCTATATATATTTATATATATATATATAGATATATATATATATATATATATATATATATATATATATACACACACACACATCTATATATGGGAAAAAATATATACACACATATACTGTACATATGTATCTGTTGATGTAAATATATATTTCAATATTTTACACATACTGTATATTTGTATATATATATACACCTATCTATATATATTATATATAAATGTTGTATATGTATTAGTGTGAGTGTATATTTTATATATATCTTTTCCCAATAATTTTATATTAAAATTTTTATATATATATATATATACACACAACACATATATATAGTACATATGTGAACAAACGTGTGTGTGTGTTATATATATATATATATACACATTTTTACACACATGCACACATCTTTACAGTTATATATATGTGTGTGCATGTGTATATATATAATATATATATATATAACTATATATATAGTTATCATATATATACACATACACTGTATAACACATATATATATATATAACTGTAAAGACGTGTGCATGTGTGTGTGTGTATATATATATATATATATATATATATATATATAAAAGTATATGTATATATATATATATATATATATATATATAAACACACACATATGTTCACATATGTACTATATATGTATTTGCAAACAATTTAAAAAGTATCTTATTCTTTACATTTCACAAACACTTGCTACTTTGTGTTTCTATATTACATAAAATATCAAATTACATTTAAGTTGTGGTTCAAAAACCAGTAACAGTTTCAGGGGTATGAATACTTTTCCAACTCACCGTACATATTTATAATAGATCAGAGTGAATCCTCCAACACAGATGTGAACCTAGCCTTAGCATGTTGTGTGGTCATCCAGCCACATGGTGGAAGGGTTTTGGTTACAAGCTGACACAGAACACGCTAAGGCTTATAACTATATTATATCTATGTTAGTGAAGTGCATGCAGTGACTGGCAGTCTAGTAGCAATTCTCTATAGTACTGTCATGTAATGCTCTTTACCTGTGTTAGTATGGGCATTTCACTAGTAAAACACTTGTATTGCTGAACTGCAGGACTGCCATGGGAAAGATCAGCACCTGGGTCCTTATGCCAATTACCAGTTCCTATCATGCTCCATATCACACTCTCTGAAATTAATCATGACCTGTGCTGTGCCACCCTAAAATTATACATGACCCCTTTAAGCGTATGAAAGCGCATGCAACGGCTGGCTGGAGTGGTGGTGAGACCCTATTGTTTAACTTTGATTTGGGGCCCTGCTGAAGTGTTAAATTAACTGGCGGCCTCTTTACAGTGCAAGCTGTTGGTGGTGGAGTAGCACCTCTCTACAGTACAGGGCTGTTGGCGGTCTAGTAGCACCACTCTACAGTACAGGGCTGTTGGCAGTCTAGTAGCACCTCTCTACAGTGCAGGGCTGTTAGTAGGGGAGTAGCACCTCTCTACAGTACAGGACTGTTGGCAGTCTAGTAGCGCCTCTCTACAATACAGGACTGTTGATGGTGGAGTAGCACCTCTCTACATTACAGGGCTGTTGGCAGTCTAGTAGCGCCTCTCTACAATACAGGACTGTTGATGGTGGAGTAGCACCTCTCTACAGTACAGGGCTGTTGGCAGCCTAGTAGTGCCTCTCTACAGTACAGGGCTGTTGGCGGTCTCATAGCGCCTCTTTACAGTACAGAGCTGTAGGTGGTCTCATAGTACCTCTGTATAGTACAGGGCTGTAGGCAGTCTCATAGCGCCTCTCTACAGTACAGAGCTGTAGGTGGTCTCATAGCCCCTCTCTACATTACAGAGCTGTTGGTGGTCTCATAGCACCTCTGTCTACGGTACAGGGCTGTTGGCGGTCTCATAGCGCCTCTCTACAGTACAGGGCTGTTGGCGGTCTAGTAGCGCCTCTCTACAGTACAGGGCTGTTGGCGGTCTAGTAGCGCCTCTCTATAGTGCAAGCTGTTGGTGGTGGAGTAGCACCTCTCTACAGTACAGGGCTGTTGGCAGTCTAGTAGCATGTCTCTACAGTGCAGGGATGTGTTGGGTTTTAAAGGTGGGTGTTCAGCGCCTCTCTACAGTACAGAGCTGTAGGTGGTCTCATAGCACCTCTCTACAGTACAGGGCTGTTGGCGGTCTCATAGCGCCTCTCTACAGTACAGGGCTGTAGGTGGTCTCATAGCCCCTCTCTACATTACAGAGATGTTGGTGGTCTCATAGCACCTCTCTCTATGGTACAGGGCTGTTGGCAGTCTCATAGCGCCTCTCTACAGTACAGGGCTGATGGGGTCTCATAGCGCCTCTCTACAGTACAGAGCTGTAGGTGGTCTCATAGCCCCTCTCTACATTACAGAGCTGTTGGTGGTCTCATAGCACCTCTTTCTACGGTACAGGGCTGTTGGCGGTCTCATAGCGCCTCTCTACAGTACAGGGCTGTCGGTGGTCTCATAGCGCCTCTCTACAGTACAGAGCTGTAGGTGGTCTCATAGCCGCTCTCTACAGTACAGGGCTGTTGGCGGTCTAGTAGTGCCTCTCTACAGTACAGGGCTGTTGGCGGTCTAGTAGCGCCTCTCTATAGTGCAAGCTGTTGGTGGTGGAGTAGCACCTCTCTACAGTACAGGGCTGTTGGCAGTCTAGTAGCACGTCTCTACAGTGCAGGGATGTTGATGGTGGAGTAGCACCTCTCTACAGTACAGGGCTGTTGGCAGTCTAGTAGCGCCTCTCTACAATACAGGGCTGTTGATGGTGGAGTAGCACCTCTCTACAGTACAGGGCTGTTGGCGGTCTGATAGCGCCTCTCTACAGTATAGGGCTGTTGGCGGTCTAATAGCGCCTCTCTACAATACAGAGCTATAGGTCGTCTTATAGCGCCTCTCTACAGTACAGAGCTGTAGTTTGTCTTATAGTGCCTCTCTACAATACAGAGCTGTAGGTTGTCTTATAGCGCCTCTCTACAGTACAAAGCTGTAGGTGGTCTCATAGCACCTCTCTAAATTACAGAGCTGTTCTGTTCTGCTTTTTACCTCTTTTACAATGATCTGTACCAGGTGAGTGCGGACTCCTTATATTTTTCTTGTACACTGTACGCCACTTATATGACTGTCTAGCAGTAAAACTGTCCTTGATGCCCATAGCAACCAATCACAGCACAGCTTTTATTTTCCCACAGCAGGTAAAGAAATGAAAGCCAATCTCTGATTGGTTGCTATGGGCAAACAAGGACAGTCTTACTATTTTCATACATATGGCCCTGTGTGTGTACTGTACAGGAGAAAGCAGAAGCTCCAGTCCTCAGCATAGAAAGTGATTACTGGCCTCCAGCAGCTTTCTCCTATACATTAGTTTGTGCTTTCTGTATTAGAGACCCGCTTCGTTATCTTTACCCCTTAACCACTGCCCGCTGTCTTTTGATGGTGAGTGCAGGGCCGTTCCTAGGGGCGGGCGAATAGCCCCTGGCTCTGCCGTTTTATAACAGCCGCGCAGAGCCACTCAGCAGCTGCACGCACTCGCTGTGCAGCTGACGGTACAGGGAGGAGGCGGGACGGATCGGTCCCGTCCTAACTTCTCCCCTGTATCAGGGTCGCAGGGGGCGCGCAGCTTTCTCGCACCCCCTGCGACACTGGGTTGTCCTGGGTCGGCAGCCTCTGCCGCCGAGGAGATCTCTGGAAGCAGCGTGACAGCGTAAGCGGCATGGTGACGTCACGCCACTTACAGCATGTTCACACGGCGCGGGTTTGCGGCGCGGGCACTGGCCGTGGTCTCAGCGCGGGTGCGGCGTGGTTTTGGGCGCGGGTTGCGCCGAGGGTTTGCCCCCATGCAAATTAATAGCAGGGGGCGAACCGCGCCGCGAGCCGCGGCCCAGCCGCACACCACCCGCGGCGTCGCCCGCGTCAAAACCACACGGCCGCCGCGCAGGGCACTCCCACTCAAGAATTGACAGGAGAGTTCTCCACACGCGTGGGTTTGGCGGCGTATGAATATTAACGCGGTTTCCAATAGGAGACCATGTTAATAAACTAGGCGTGATTTGGCTGCGGTTTTGGCCGCAGAAACTGCGTCAGAACCCGCAGCCACAACCGCGGCCAAATCCGTCATGTGAACATGCCCTTACACTGCTCAGCAGCTCCCGGAGCTGGACGTGCGGACCGTGGTCAGGTGAGTAACTTTTTTTTTATTTTATAATTAGCTACAGGGGGCATCTACTGGCTACGGGGGGGGGGGGGAGATCTACTGGCTACATGGGGGACATCTACTGGCTACAGTGGTATTTACTCGCTACAGGGGGCATCTACTGGCTACAAGGGGCATCTACTGGCTACAAGGGGGGCATCTACTGGCTACAAGGGGGGCATCTACTGGCTACAGGGGCATCTACTGGCTACAAGGGGGGCATCTACTGGCTACAAGGGGGCATCTACTGGCTACAAGGGGGCATCTACTGGCTACAGGGGCATCTAGTGCTGATAAAGTGAGGAGATGTTTGTTTTGTATATTCTACAGTGAAGAGTCGAGGCCGGGAAAAGACGTTGTGGCGTCTGGGACAGATGGAGAAGAAGAAGAGAAAGAGAACAACTCTTCAGAGACATCTCCTGTGAGTCACTAGATATAACTTTACTGTAATCATTTATAGGTCTACAGAGCCTGTGTACAGCTAGTATCCAACACTGTTTGGTCACTGTATGCCGGTAATATTGGTTGTAGTATAATGGTCTATACTCAGTAATGGTCAGTTTGTATTATTCGGTCACTATCTGCTGGTGATATGTGGTCACGATGTGGCGGTATTATTCGGTCACTATGTGGTCACAGTGTCGCAGTATTTGGTCCCTATGTGCTGGTGATATGTGGTCTTAGTAGGATATTGGTGCTGTTAGCCTGGTATTCTGGTTGGTGTAGCAGTGTTATTTGGTAACTGTATGACTATTATTTAGTAGTTTTATACATAGCATATTGTGTTAAAGCTTTTTGTATATTTTAGATTTGGTTGATGTTGATGCAATGTGTCGCATTATGTTACGGAGGGGTGGGGGGGATTTCTTCACCTCGCCCTGAGTGCAATTTAGCCTAGGAACAGCCCTGGGTGAGTGGTGCAGGTTTTCTGTCTGAAGCAATGTCTTCCGGTGCTGTAGCTGTATCTCTGTTCCTAGAGCAGCCTCTGAGTACAGCAGAGGTCAGAGGAAGCCTCCGATCCATGCCGATTAAGCCTTTGATTGCCGTGGTGTGAGATCGTGGCAGGATCAAAAGAGACTCTCCTGCCTGATCTGGTCACTGTGTTTTCCAATGCCCTGTGGAGCCTGAGAAAAGTCCTTACAATCAGTCCTGGGGACCTAAAACTGCCCCTATGGCTGTCTGTGTAGTAAGCCTGCTGTTAGGGCTCACTGTGTTGCCGTAACAGCAGCTTGTGTCATTCTGACAGAGTATAATGTATTGGCATACAGGAGTATGCTGATACATTATACATGTATGTTAATCCTTTACTAACACAGGACATGCTGCTGTTGGTGAATTTCTATGTAGCGGGATTAATCTTGTTACATAGGAAGCTGATGTCAGCTGCTAATTGCAGCTGACACCTGTTGCTAACAGCAAAAGATGGAGCCAGCTCCACTCCCTGCTGTTTAACCCCTTAGGTCCTGCAGCGTTTGTGTCTAAATTAATGAGAAACTGTGCTAAGCGCCTTTTCTCCCCCTAATCAGAACCCTACAGCAAGATCATGGGGTGCCGATACATTAAAATGTAAGGCTGAAAGCCTTATGAAAGTTTCCATCGCCGCCATGTATATGGTTTTATCACTTCCTAACGCATAACAGAAAAAGCCACAAAAAAAATGTATAATAACTGAGCGCCATGAAACCTGCATGCACTAAGGAAAAGAAAACTGCATGGTCAGGAACTGGTTAAAAAAATTACAGCTACAAAAAAAAAAAACCTACACATATTAGGTATTCACACGACCATAGCAACCTTCAGAATTAATGTTATGGTTTATTTAGTGTGAAACATGAAAGACGTAAAAAAGAAATAAAAATAAAAAATGCAGAATTTTTTTTTCTTGTATCCCTGAGGCAAAAAAAAGTTTTAAGAAATTCTGCAGTAATTTATATGTACCCTTAAACTAAACTAAAAAAATACAACTTCTCCCACATAAACCAATGCCTCATACCTCTACCTCACTGGAAGGTGAAAAAAAAAAGTTATGACTGCTGAATGGCAGAGACAATAGCTGGGAAATATAGCTGGTCATTAAGGCCTCAGTGCTTAGGGGGTTAATCTTCATTTTGCACTTTGACATTTGAGGTCTGGGATTTAATTGCTAGTTTTCGATAGTTATGGTCTCAAATTACAATAGTTGCAATTTCCATTCGTTGGAACCAATTCATATTGTAACTTGAGGAACTTTTTTTGTTTTTTGGATTCCCAGCATTTATTGACATTTTTTTTTAGCTGAACTTCAATAAAAATAAATTCCAGCACACAATTCAGCTAATCTCTATCCTATTCATTGCTTTTTTGTTCTGTTACATGGCATGTGATATCACAGCTTAGTTTTATATATAACAGCTTTGATATTTCCGTAGCCTCCAGTTTGGATAAATGTCACATAAAATGTTACTGATCACGCTAAGGTTTCCTTTACATATTGTTATTGTCACAGGCAGATATGGAGGATCCTTTGTGTCTCGAGAGATGTCACGAGAGATGACACTAAGCACACCAGGGAACGGAGTGTAAGGACCCCTCCGGTATTCACCAGAGCTTGCCGCAAGGAAGGATGAATTTGGCTGCGGGTAACTCCAAGGTCACTACCCCTTATATGGCCGCTCGCGGTGACAGCCGATGTGCCAACAAAGTACACAGGGAGTAGGCAGAGATGTCGTCAGGTCACAGGCAATAAGATCAGGGCAGACGGCAGTCAGAGACATAGCTGTGTCATAGGCAGAGAGGTCAAGGCAGACGGCAGGCAGAGAATAGTCTGTAAACGTAAGCCAAAGGTCAAACCCAGAACACACTATTCGCATGGAACGCAGCAAAAACACAGGTCAAGAACACCAACAAACTGTCAAGGAGGCAAAGGGGAGGTGTCCAGTTAAAGCCCCTGGCAAAATGCTTCAGAAAAGTTGGGTGGTGTGCGCTGGCTCTTTAAATCACCCCTAGTGATGTAAAGGGGTTGTCTCACTACATCATTTCATCTTACCTTAGTACTTTTCAGTTTCATTTTTTAATTCAGGGACTTGTTTACCTCTCCCTCTGTCTAAACATTGGCACCCTGCAAACGGAATCACCAGGTGCTGATGGCTGCCATAGCAGCAGGAGGCCAAATAAAGGTCTATGGGTTTGCCATACATAGAAGTCTATAATACCCTAACAGGGACCGAGTCCAATAGGCTATGTCATAGGCATGAAATATATCACTAAAGTAAGTTATTGCTATATATTTCAAGAGTGATCAGAACAAGCGAGCGCATAGTCTAGTCCCAAAGTCCAACTAATAAAGAAGAGTAAAGAGACAAAAATAAACCGAGTTATAACAGTTTAAAAATTAAATAAATAATCAAACCCAAAACTCCTGTTTCCCCAATAAATACTGTTTCCCCAATATTCCATAAAAAAGATACACATATAAGGTTCACTGTTTCCGTGATGATCCAGTCTGCAATTATAATGTCATTTATTCCTTATGATGTACACTGCAAAAACAATAAAACACCACACCAGCATTGCAAAAAAAAGAATACAAACCATACTGGGTGAATGATAAGTTCCAGGACACCCCTGTTTTCAGAAACAAAAAGGAAAATGACATATCTGAATACCCCAGTAAGTTATCAACACAGAAAGTTCATAGGCTGGAATACAATGATTGGATCCAGTACCTTCAGCTCTGTGTTGAGCAACAGCGACAACATAATTGAACACGTCAAAAAGATGTTGTTGTGTTAAATCACAAGAGATATTGTAAATTTGATTGTGGCAATCAATTTCTGAGACAATTCGGTCTTTTTTGATATGCTACATGACCACCTTCCATACATGTTTTTCTCACTATCTGACATGAAATTAGAATAAACCTTACCCATTTTAGGTCAATTAGAATTACCAAAATTATTTATATTTTCCAAATGCCAGAATGAGAGAGAATTGTAAAGGCATTTGTATTAATTTCTGAAAAGTCAAAAGTTTACATCTCTTTCAATAGTATTTGGTAGCATTGCCCTTGAACTGTATGACTTGGATCAAACGTTTTGGATATTCTTCCACAAGCTTCTCACAATAGTTGGTAGGAATTTTGGCCCATTCTTCTTGACAGAAGTGGTGCAACTGAGCCATGTTTGTTGGTCGTCTTGATCTCACCTGCCTTTTCAGCTTTGCCTATAAATTTTCAAAAAGATTGAGATCAGGGCTTTGTGATGGCCACTCCAAAACATTGACTTGGTTATACTTAAAGGGGTTTTTGCCACGAAGTGAGTTCCTTACCTCTTATCTGCTCAGGAGAAAAGATAAACAAAGCATGCAGCTTCATGAATGGCTGCAGGGGTAAGAGGGAGGGGGGTGAGCAGAGAGCGAGGAAGAAGGGAGCGTCTGCAATGTTTATTCAAATAATTATATTACAACCAGTGGATTCTCTGTACAGCAGACAGCCTCATACACTGCACTTTCTCCCCGGCCCCTTGCAAGCTCCTTCATGCTCCCTGTCATAGATAAGAATGCAAACAAGCAAGAAGGGGCCAGATCAGCTCCTGTCAGTGTCCTCGTCGTGTCTAATGTAAACAGGAAAGTAAGGGGGACTGAGCAATGCTGTAGCTCTCACAACCTTCAATTTTTGTAATCACATATATTTAGAAAGGTGATTAAAAACCCATTTTGGAGGATCCTACGTCAACATTACTTCGTGGCAAAACCCCTTTAAGCCACTTTGTAACCAATTTGGCAGTATGCTTCGCTTCATTGTCCATTTGGAACATCGGTTTCATGGTTGCTGTCTTGAGATGTTGCTTCAGTATTGCCACATAATCTTCTTTCTTCATGATGCCATTGATTTTGTGAGGTACACTAGTCCCTCCTGCAGCAACACAACCCCACACCATGATGCTGCCACCCCCATGTTTCACAGTTGGGATTGTGTACTTAGGCGTCCAAGATTCTGTCTCCTGCATATGTAATGATGGTCATTATGGCCAAACAGTTCAAATTTAGTTTAGTTAGACCACAGGGCATGTCTCCAAAATGTAGTTTTTGGTTCCTGTGTGCATTTCTTTTGGAGTAATGGCTTCTTCCTGGCAGAGTGGCCTTTCAGCCCATGTTAATAAAGTACTCGTTTCACTGTGGATAGTGACACAATCTTACCAGCTTCTGCCAGCATCTTCAAGGTCGTTTGCTTTTGTTCTTGGGTTGATGCACATGTCGGACCAAAGCACGTTCATCTCTGAGGCACAGAACCCGTCTCCTTCCTGAGCAGTATGATGGCTGGACTTTTCCATCTTGTTTGAACTTATGTATAATTGTTTGTACAGACAAACGAGGCACCTTCAGGTATTTGGAAATTGCACGCAAGAATGAACCAGACTTGTGCAAGTCCACAATTCTCTTTCTGATATCTTGGCTGATTTCTTTAGACTTTACCATAATGCTATATACAGAAACAGTGTGTTTCTAGTGTGAAGTAACATACTTCTATGTGTGTTTCTAATTAACTCAGATGTTGCCAATAAACCTTCGGAAGCTTCCGAGGACATGACCTCATCATGTACCAAATTGTTTAAAGGCATAGTAATCCTAGCGTATGTAAACTTTTGACTTTGACTTTGCAGAAAGTAATAAAAATGCCTTAAAAATTATCTTTCTCTAATTTTTCTGGCATTTGGCAAATATAAATAATTTTGGTTCCTAATTGACCTAAAACAGGTAAGGTTTATTCTGATTTCATATCAAAGAGTGAGAAAAACATGAATATGTGTCTTTTTATATAGTGTATGTAAACTTCTGGTTTCAACAGTACATATATATGTGTGTTTGCCACTCCTTCTTACCCGTTCTCTTCACTTTTCAGGTCAAGCATTTATATTCACTGGAATACAGTGTTTTGACACTTTTTGTGTATTATAACATTATTGTTCATCTGTGAACTTGCATTTTAATTACTGTATCTATTTCAATATATGTTATCACTTTGAGTATATTGCATTTTTTTCAGGGTAGGAGTAGGTTGGTGCTACCTGCTTATTTTGTACATTGTACTTTTATTTTTGTTTTTATTAATATATAACGGTAGAGATTTAGAGGCCGTTTACACGGCAGTGGACAAATACTGGCTGGTTTGCCGGCCGATATTTGTCGGGTTTTGCGACCGTCCCCCCGGCCGCGGGGGAGGGAGGGGGGGGAGGCCTTTCTCCGCGACGGAAGATTGTGCATGTTCAATGTTTTGTCGCCAGTCCGCCGGCGAAAACCGCCGGGCGGAAACCCGTGCAGTGGGGGGCTGCTGCACGGGTTTTCCATAGAGCTCATTTTTTGCTCATTTTCGGCCGTTTTTTCTGGGGGTCTCAAAAAACCGCAAAAACCCGGGTGAAAAACCGGCCGAAAAAACCCGTGCAGTGGGGACATGCCCTTATGTTTTATGTATCTTCAGTGGTTAGTTACTACTTGCTAAGTGGATTTCTTTGTTTGTTAGTAAACATCCCTTATTTATTGACCACATTATCATATAGGTGGTATTATCATCTTTTAAAGCGGTTGTCTCACTACACTGATTCATCTTACCTCAGTCCTGTTTTCTTGGCTTAATTTCGAATTCAGGGGTGTGTTTTATGGCTTCTACTAGGCTGCAGTAAAAGCCAGGTCTGTAGCTATAGCGACCAGTGGTGGCAGCCTATCATGAGAGATCAAACAGGTTTGTAGCTATAGAGACCTGAGTTGCTGATGCAGCCCATACAAGAGAGAATATCTAGGAATAGGTAGGACACTGTTAATGGACACATATTGCAGAGTGACTTGTTTTTGCAAGATATTTAAAAAAAATAAATAAATCAATCCTTGTAGTGAGACAACCCCTTTAAAGCAACACATCTCCCTCACACCTCATTTTCCTCCATCACATTCTTCAACAGCAGGTCTCCGTCGCAGTGCCTAGACTTCTCTCTACCACTTCTCTAGCATCTCAGACCTGCATTTCTAGCAAATAAAAGGCATGTTAAGGCAGAAAAACATAACTACAAACATTATAACAGTTGCAATATTAATTATACTTTAAAGGTGCAGCTTAAAGTAATGAAACAGTTTTTAATTTTCAATAAAACATATTCCCGGAAATTTGAACAAAATCTGTTCCGCATATGTATAATGTAATAAAACCAATATCTAACCATTCTTAGGCTGCTAATGTATGTCCCAAGCTGAGTCTGCCAGTTGTATTGTTTTGTTAAAAAAAAAAAAAACATTTAGAAGAAGCGAATTGCTTTCTCCCTGAAGTCTGTACACTATTTCTCAGCAACCTTGTTTTTCAGCTATAAATGGGGGTGAACAGTCTGAATGAAGGACAAATAAACATTTGGACACTTATACAAGAATATGTGATTTATTTATTAGTTTTATGGTCAATTACTGCCTGAGTGCCCGGGAGAACTGAGACAGGAAGAGTGAAGTATGTATGGGTGACATCCCCCTCGGTCCTGAGACCAACAGTAGGCATCTAAATTAAAAACAGTTTAAATTGTACCTGTACTCTCAGGTAACTTTTCAGGATAAGCTGGTGTGTGCGTGCATGAAGAATACCACTACTTTTGGATGTTACATAACTTTTATATGACATTTTTTTAGTTTCCCATCTGCAGAATTCTCACATTTTAGCTATCCTTGAGCTAGTGGGTGATGATTAGCTGTTTTGTTGCCTCATATAAACTGTACATAGAAAAGAGTAGAATCTGCTCCATTACCTTTCTTTAGGACATTACAATATACAGTGGTACTAAACAGTGTAATCTTTGACTCCAGCACTGGGGTGATATATAACACTAAAGCTTTCTCAGTGTCTCTGCCTGTGTTTTTCTGCCTCTGTATTTTCAGTCACTCTATAGACTTCTATGGTAGTATGCAGGGGCGTAGCTAGAGAAGCCTGGGCCCCATAGCAAGCTTTTGGATGGGGCACCCGTCCCCCCTGCCCACGAACATTTACCAGGACCTCTTAGGTAATGCAATTTCTAGATAATACAAGGAGTGAACACCTCACCATAGATTTCACCATCATACTGCTACCAGACAAATCCCACTATACCCAAATGAACATTACCAATAGGGCTACTACATATGGACCTTATTATACCACAAGAACACGACCACCAAACAGTGACTGAATAATACCTCTACACTATTACTGAATAAAGATCTGTATACAAAGACCTTTATTACCAACATATAGTGACCATATAGTGGTAGGTATCAGTGTACACAGGTGCCCTACAGACTGTATATTACCACCATACAGTGAACATACAGTGGTAGACACCAGTGTACACAGGCTCTGCAGACATATAAGTGATTACAGTGCAGTTACATCTTGAGACTCACAGGTGAAGCTTCTCTGATGAGTCATTGACTTTCCCTTTTGTTCTGCATTTGGTCCAGACCATCCTGATGACTTCTCCCGGCCACCACTCGTCCCTGCAGATTTAGACACAAATATTTTAGAATCCTCACTTTTCCATCACCACACTGCCCCCCACCTCTGTACAAACTTACGAAGGGTTGGAGAGCGGGTACAGGCCACAGAATAGATGCACAGTCTCCTAGAGGGGAGGAACAGAGGATTCACCCCCTGGAGATTGTATTACAGCTAAGGCTTGTACCCTTCAGAATCATGTTACCAGGTAGACTCCCATTAGATATGTTGGTAGGTCCTTAATGTCTCAATTAGGCAGGTAGGCTACAGGTAGGTATTTAGATTGGACCTAGGTAGGCAGTAGTTAGGCCCCAGTTAGGTAGGCAGCCCCAGGTAGATAGGTAGGCTGTAGGTAGGCCCCAGGTAGCAAGGCAAGGCTTTAGGTAGGCTATAGGGGCCATATAGGTAGGCAGGCAGGCTTTAAGGTAGGCTATAGGGGCCATATAGGTAGGCAGACAGGGTTTAGGTAGGCTATAAGGGCCATATAGGTAGGCAGGCAGGCATTAAGGTAGGCTATATAGGGTCATGCAGGTAGGCAGGGTTCAGGTAGGCTATAAGGTGTCATATAGCCAGTCAGTATCAGATAGTCTATAGGGGGTTATATAGGTATTCCGACCGGGTCAGATAGGCTATAGGGGGTACTATAGGTAGCCCAGCAGCGGTCAGGTAGGCATATAGGTGGGTCAAGAAGGTAGCCAGTCAGGTCAGGTAGGTAGCCAACCAGGTTCGGGGGTAGTAGCCAGGCAGGATCGTAGGGGGCAGGGAGGGCTGGTAGGTAGCAGGCAGGGTCAGGTAGGTAGCCAGGATCTGGTAGGTAGCCAGGCAGGGTCAGGTAGCTACGCAGGCTACTTTAATGTTAAAAAAATAAGAAACACCTGCTCCACGCTCCCTCAATGCGATCAGCTCTGCTCCCAGTCAGTCTGTGCTCGGCAAGGGCAATACGCTGGTATGTCATCATCGCATCGCCTATGGCAGCACTGTGGGCTGGCGCCTGGTAGCATATTAGCACCGGTGGTGCTCTGCTCTGCTAACACCAGGCAGTCCTGCCTTTGAACGCTCGGGCCGGAGGGCCCAGGCGTTCAGAGGCAGCATGCGTCGGGCCCCGCAGCTCCGCATCCGCCGGCAGTGAACTGTTATGTTCGTTACCAGCGGGTACAGGAGCAGAACCACCGGGGTAGCAGACGTGGTAGCAGCTGTCCCAGGGCCCATGCCCCCTAAGGCTATGTTCACGTGGCATAATTGCGGCTCATACAGTACGGCCACAATTATGCTGGATAATTTGGGAGTCGCACTAATACGCATGCACTCCTGTGGCATGTGGGGGGGGAGGGGGCGGCAGTCGGCCGGCCCCATTGACAGTCATTACTTGCGGCGTGTATTCGCCGCAAGTAATTGACATGTCACTTAGCTCCCTGCGCGTACAATAAGATCGTATTGTACGAGCGGGGAGAGGAGGCGGAATCCATAGTTCTCTTTGAGAACTATGGATTACCATAATTCGGCGTGCATCTCGCTCGTATTAGAGCACAAATACGAAATTTGCCGTGTTATCATGCCCTAAGAGCCCGGGCCCCATGGCAGCTGCTATGTCTGCTACCCCGGTAGTTACGCCACCCGGTAGTATGAAACCTGATCTCTTAGTCAGTTGAGAATCCTTCTTATAAATACAAGATGGATTTCAGCAGGATTTTCAGAGTGAATAATGAGTTTAGGAGGGAAAGGAAGAAGAAAAGAGCTGCCAAGCAAGAAGCATTATTCTATAATAAGATATATGACAAACTTACTTATAGTCACTTGTACTGTTGATTTAGGTAAAGTTTATTGAAACAT